>CABFWB010000156.1:35546-61895 GCA_902151455.1 Timema bartmani | reverse complement strand
TAAGATCATAAACCATGTATATATTTATATAAAACTGATATGTTAAAATACTTCAATATTATCAAAGTAGGCCTTTACAAATAAGAATCACCATTAGCGTGGAGAGAGGAGGAGAAAACCACAACAATAAATCACTTGTTAAAACCACCCTCAACTCACTCAGCCAAAATTCGGAGCCTCCTCGTCAACAAATAACGAGAGGTATCAGCTAATCACGCGCTCGCTCGCACGCTTGTCAGTCCGGCCGAACCCTAAGAACAGCCACGAGCTTTCAATCTGGTTTCTTTTGGGTCCCCTCTCGTATCATTGTGCTGGTTAAATGGGGCCACCCCTTCATTATCATAAATCAGTGTATTATCTTGGGTGCGAGAAGGGCCTAAGTGTATTCTTCGTATGAATATATATTTGTGCTAATTAGTTATATTAATTATTTCTAATTGCCAGCATCGCACCGATTTCTTCTCATTTGATTCAATCCCCCCTTCATGGCTATAGTCTCGCATTCAAATGTACGTGTGAATCAAGCGTCTCTCGTCCCGGGGTATAAAGCAATGAATCTCTTTAGTGTGGAATAATTAGTTACTCATCAAGAACCAATATTGGTGCGCCCCAGCCATCGCCGCTCCAGGTAGGCCTATTATCATTCACAGCTCGCAAAGATAGGCCGGTAGATCATTTTACTATTTTGATAATTTGAAGCATGTGTGAAAACTCTCGTCTCTTAATACCGCACAGTGTCATTGATTTTCCCGTCGACGCCTATTGTACCTGTTGATGTTTTAATCTCCCTTTCTATCCCGGGTCCATCATACTACCGACAACTGTCCTGTTACAGTCCTGCTTAAGGAACACGTTGACGACCATAACGATGTTTGAGATTGTATTGTAATCTTGAAATCGCCCCTACTGTTCGATTACTCCCTTCTTTCCTCCCCACTCGGTTCTCTCGGAGTAATGCAGCTGACGATGATGATGATGATGGTGTAGATCCGTGACCCTAATTACCCCCAATAAAAGGCGCCCCCCACCCCGCTCCTTCATATCATCACACCTCCAGAACATGACGCGGACGATATGGCATCCATTGTTAACACGAGGGGGTTATCTTGGTGAATAGAGTTAGTATCCCTTTCCCTTAGAAAATGGTGGCACATCAAAAACTATTAGTTATTCTAATAATTTATTTTAGTTTGAACACGTTCAGAAATCGAAAAATATAATTACATGTTTAGCCTAATAATTGCATTATTTTTTTACCATAACTTTTAAAACTCATTCGATATCGTGTTTATTTAATGACTTTAAACTTTTAAAAAAATCACTCATACTGTTGGACATACAGAATAAACGTCAAGCTCGTCTAGTCTTTTTTTTTCTGTGGTTGGGGTTCATATCCCGACCGGATTTAGACCTACTGAGAGTGAATTTTCCAAAATTCGATTACATTTTCTCTCGTTTCCACCATACTCGTACTTGCTCCATTGGCTTGGATGGGTGGTAAGATGAGGTTTACACACACACACACACACACGCTAACCTCAATACTGTATGGAAGAAAGCGACGCTATATGTAAAGGGTGAAAGTTAGGGGAACGAATAATTATAATTACGGACATTAACCGCATCTCGATTATAATCGGATGAATTGAAAAATGACACCTGGACACAGGACTCGAATCCTGGACCTTTGGCTTAGCAAGCTATTGCTTTACCACTGAGCTACCCAGATATCGTCCCATGTCAAGGGTCATTCTTCACTCGTATTCTAAGGCAGAGTTTGTGATTGTCTATGTGAGCACAGGAGAAGATCTCTGGCTAGCTCATTGATGCGCTAAACCAATGGTCCCGGGTTTAATTTCCGTGTCCACGTGTCATTTTATCAATTTATTCAATAAATTTTTAAAATAAAATAACAAAATAATGTTAATAATTATGGAATATGCGTTCCACATGGTGAAAACTTTTTTTTAGCACCGCGTCATGTTCAGGTTACGCTAATGGTTTTAGGGATTAGGAAGGCTATATTTATAGGAAGTGTACCCGCATTTACGCAGATGGAGATTGTAAAACCATTTTTGGGGAAACCCCCCTCAGTGCACCCGACCGAGATTCGAACCTTGATCTCTCCGTCATCGGCAGTCTAGTCTAACACGAGAGTAGCGCGTTAAACCATGTGGACATGAAGTGGGTAAAAACTTATTTAACAAAGAAATTTCGCTACAAATGTTTTTACGAACATTTACTAAGAACCTTAAAAAAAGACCATCATCGCCTTCTTCGGTGCCCACATGGTCTAACGCGCTACTCTCGCAGTAGACTAGACTGCCAATGACGGGGAGATCGAGGTTCGAATCTCGGTCGGGTTGTACTGAGGGTGGTTTTTACTAAATGATTTTCTACTACCCATGTGAATGCGGGTACACTTCCTTGAAATATATAACCCTCCTAGTTCCTAAAAGCATTAGCGTAATTCGTACGTGAATGGGTAGTAAGACGCGGTGCTAAAAAAAAGCCATCAAAACATATTTAAACCCCATTACAGCATTTTTGAATTAATGATACATTCGTGAAATAAAACGAAAGTAGCTTAATATTTTCACGAAATTTACTACTTTGACCTTTTAAATGCGGATTATGGTAAATTTTGTTCTTTTAATAACTTAACACCGGACCGACCAAACTGTTTCCTTCTGCTGGCGAAGATAGTGCCGACTTTTACAGATAGAGGGTGTCATGTGATCAGCACAACGAACCTTCCGGTCGTTAATCTCAGTTTTCTAGACCGGAGTCGCTTCTTTTTCCATTCAAGTAGCCCCTCATTTTATCCTCACGAGACCGAGTTGAACCCCGCTCCTTCCAATAAAAATAAAGTTCTCCCAACCTAAGAAATGTATTTCCCTAAACCAAAGAACATTGGTAAAATATTATAACCTCCATATTGTGACCAAATTCAAATATTTAAAAAATACAAAAGAAAATTATAAAGTTTTTGATTTGTTTGTCATGAAACAAATTTTATCTGTAACCTTACTTATTTGCTGCAACATACTACTTCAGTAAAAAGTCTATTTGTTACCATTTTGAAACGAAATGTATTCATTTTATTCACCACAATTCAGGGCCTCTACTTATACGTCTATGTCTGTTTGAAACTTTGTGGTGTAGTAATTGCTTGCAGGCTGTTTTCATTCATAAGACTTTTCATTCATCAACCACATCAAGTCACTTTAAAAAAAATACTTTACTTTCACTTAAAGAGTGTGACAAATCGAGTTGTACTAATCATAAAAGTTTTCTTAAAAAAAACTCCATTGCGGCTGCTCGTAATCGAGCTATAACGACCGAGTGGCCGCCTTCTGTTGGCTAAGATAAGATAGTGCAAATTTCTGTGGATAGAAGGTGTCGTTCAGCACAACGAACCCTACGGTCGTTGATCTTTTCCAGACAGGAAAATCTTAATTTTCGTAATTAAAAAAAAAGTTCTGTTTTGAATTCTTGACTTTTGGATGGCTACAATATTACTAATCTATTACAATAATTACCATGAAATGTTACAAATGGTTTATAACCCGTTTTACGGCTGACTAACCGGTATAATAGGCGCAAGAGTACGCTCGAAACAGGAAACATATCAAATCACGGGGTTTTTTGGACGATTAGCTTGACGACAGCGAAGTTGATATAAGTTTTTTTAATTTGAAAAATATATATTTTTTTACTTTTGTTGTATTTTTAAAATATGGTAAAACTGTTTAAAAAATCTCAAAAAATATTAAAACTTTAAATATATTTACTAAACCCGACTGGGATTCGAATCCCGTACCTCCCCGTTACTGGTAAACCAGAATAAATGAGATTGACTTTTAATCAAGCGGCCTTTTGAAAATTTCTCAGATGAACATTTTATTTGCACAAAGACCCGCCTCGGTGGCGTAGTTGGCTAACGCGCCAGTCGTGTTGAGCCAGACCACCAAGGACGGGGAGATCGAGGTTCGAATCTCGCTCGGGTGAACTGGGAGTGATTTTTCCCCTAAATGGTTTTCCACTCTCCCTCCACGCAAATGCGGGTTCACTTCCACTATATTCAACCTTCCCTATTCCTAACCCATTAGCGTAATTAGTACTTAAGCGTATTACCCGAACGGTTAGTAAGACGCGGTGCTAAGTAAATAAAATATTTGCACAAAACATTTCTTACATTTTATGATAAAAGAGAGAAAAAAAAATTCAATAAACACACGCGAAGCTTTTATATGTGTGTCCGGCGGCCTCGTCTCAGTTCTAAGGGCGCCAGAGGTTGAGGAATCAATGAATGGTCGGCTCGGAGCTAGCGCTACAAGTAATGGTTACTGTACTCCTACTTATCTAGAAAAATGAGAGGAATGGAGTGACGTACTTTCTGCTCGGGTAAAATATAGACCTCATAGGTGCTCGGATGTAGAGATGGGGCGGCTTGCGGAGGAGGGGTTAAATGGTGGAGGTGGCACCTAGAACCTATTGTATTTCACAGTATGGTGTGTTAAGAGATGATTGGGTTATAAGAAGGGGTAGGGGTAGATAGGAAGCACGGAGGTTCGGGGGAGAGGTAAATATAGGGCCAACCTTAAAATTATTTTAATTAACTTATTTATGATGAAAAATTGAAGTATGATTTATGAACATAACGAGTCTACAAAGGCTCGCATTCATTTGTTTCCTTACTAGTTTTTTTTTTTTTAGCACCGCGTTTTACTACCCGTTTGGGTTTTACCCCTATGTGCTAATCACAATAATTTATTAAGGATAAGGAAGGTTGAATGTACAGGAATTGCACTCGCATTTGTATGGAGAGTGAGTGGAAAATCATTTAGAAAAAACCTCCCTCAGTGCACCAGAATCGAACCCCGATCTCTTTTGTCATCGGCAGTCTAGTCTATTGCGAGAGTAGCGCGTTGGACCTTGCGGTCACAGAAGCAGGTGTTTCTTATCACTACTACTACTACCACTAATTATTATTACTGTTATTATTATTATCCATTTAATCAGTTGAAATTATTAATCAACAGGAAATAATAATTGAAAATTTTCCGTCTCACATCTCTACTAGATGTGACATGGAACATTTTACTTCCTTCCCCCACCCCTCCACCACCCTTCTTGGAAACTTTAAATTCTATTTTCTGGAAGAATTAAAAAATATCTTCTTTTTTTTTTAATAGAACTAATACAATTTATATATCACAAGTTTTGTACACCTCCGTTTAATTTCTCCCGAAGACTTTTAGAAACCAGAATCATCAAATTTGTTTCAATATAAAGTAATAAAAGCGATTCCAGCTCTCTTCGCACTCTCACGTATAGACTACAGCGCCCGGTGGTTGAATGTGTCACTAACGTTGGTAACACTTTCTTTTTTTTTATGTCTTAAAAGTGTACGGGGAGGAGCCAGAGAGATTAAAAGAGTAATTCCTTCTATTTATCGTTCCTTCCCACCCCCCATCGGACGGCGCTGAAAGAGCGGGTCTGTGTTTTTCTTCGAGTGACAGAGATCAAGATTAGCCTGAATTCAGGCCAAACGCGCTACGACTAGGAAACTAATCTTGGGGGAATGGGGCTTCATTTTTCCTTGAGAAGAAATTTATTGCTTGTTTTTGACAACGTAAGAACCCCACTTTTGTGGCCGCATCGGCTCTGAGTTTTTTTTTTTTGTTTTTAGCACCGCGTCTTATTACCCGTTCGGGTTATACGCCTATGTACTAATTACACTAATAGTTTTAGGATTAGGAGGGTTTAATTGAGAGGAAGTGCACCTGACCGGGATCGAACCCCGATCTTGCCCCGTCTTCGACAGTCTAGTCTAACACGAGAGTAGTGCGTTAGGCCACGCGGCCACCGAAGCGGGTGATGCTCTTTGTTATTGCCTATGGCGGGGAGACCGGGGTTTTAATCCCGGTCGGGTGTGCCTAGGGTTGGTTTTACCCTCTCTCTCCACTCAAATGCGTGTACCCCTCATCCTAAAATTCAGCTGTTAAAGTTTAAACTATTTTGCTTGTGTACCTAAGTATAGTGTCCTAGAAGAGAGTTTTGTTCATTTCAGTAAACAACAAACTCATGGACTGTTAAAGTGTTTAGTCAATATTTAACCTAAACGCAACATCTGACTGGCGATATCTCAACTACCTAAACCAGTGTAGTCCACCAGATGGTTCGTGGGTCACGTGCGGCCCGCGCTTGCTAAAAATGTGGCCCTCACATTATCCTGGGTGAAAATTACAGTGAAACCCTGGATGGCAGATGTGAGATAGCTGATGATTAAAATATAAATATTTATTTAATAAGGTCACGATTGCATTTTATTATGCATTTATTTGATTTGTAAAAATATGTATAAATATATAAGTTGTTTTGTGAAAGTGTGTGCGTGCATATTTAGTAAGACATTTTTGGCAGATTAATAAACTTTTTTTGGCAGTAAAATTTGAAAGATTTTACCAACCAAAAATTACAATTTATTTTAAGTATTGGAAATAATTTGTTTAGTTAGTGTTGTGAGGCCTACATTAAGTTACTGGGATTACCAAATATATCTTCGTTCGTGGGTTCAAACCCAGCCGGGGTCGACGGATTTCTCTTGAGAGATAAAACTCCGTAACACAACTTCCTATGGAGGAAAAGTAAATCCGTCGGTCCCATGTCGACTGTGGCGTGTAAAATAACCCTGGAAGGTGTGTGAAAATACCTTTCCTGGCAAAGTTGGTAGGCCCTTTCACTCTCACTCAAAGAAATTATCGTGTGTTGATATAATTGGTCGGTTCAGAAAGTGCACGTTGAATATCTCAAATAAATAAATAAATCTTGGTCCCGTGGTGCAACTTGATAATCAGATTTGACCCTTAGAATTTAAAAAAAAAGGTGGCCCACCCTGGCCTAGGCAGCCCTTTAATACTTCAATATTATAATAGAAGACTTTACGGATACTTCCTCCTTCCTCTGTAAGTTAATTATATGTAATTTTTACCGGAATCTTTTTCATCTATAATAATTGAGGACCCTGATTCATTTACGGTTAGCACTGAAAAATATGTTTCCTATTTGTATACCGTTTCGTCCTGATACCCATTTAGTAAATATTTAGGTGCCTAGAGCACAGACGAGGAACCCACATACCCGCAACCTTTTAGGAAGTTACACTGAGTCTTTGGGCACTGGGGACCTCTAGTTGCACTCCTCAGTGATAACAGCCGGGGACCTCTAGTTGCATTCCTCAGTGATAACAGCTGGGAACCTCTAGTTGTACTCCTCAGTGATAACAGCCGGGGACCTCTAGTTGCACTCCTCAGTGATAACAGCCGGGAACCTCTAGTTGCACTCCTCAGTGATAACAGCCGGGGACCTCTATTTGCACTCCTCAGTAATAACAGCCGGGGACCTCTAGTTGCACTCCTCAGTGATAACAGCCGGGGACCTCTAGTTGCACTCCTCAGTGATAACAGCCGGGGACCTCTAGTTGCACTCCTCAGTGATAACAGCCGGGGACCTCTAGTTGCACTCCTCAGTGATAACAGCCGGGGACCTCTAGTTGCACTCCTCAGTGATAACAGCCGGGGACCTCTAGTTGCACTCCTCAGTGATAACAGCCGGGGACCTCTAGTTGCACTCCTCAGTGATAACAGCCGGGGACCTCTAGTTGCACTCCTCAGTGATAACAGCCGGGGACCTCTAGTTGCACTCCTCAGTGATAACAGCCGGGGACCTCTAGTTGCACTCCTCAGTGATAACAGCCGGGGACCTCTAGTTGCACTCCTCAGTGATAACAGCCGGGGACCTCTAGTTGCACTCCTCAGTGATAACAGCCGGGGACCTCTAGTTGCACTCCTCAGTGATAACAGCCGGGGACCTCTAGTTGCACTCCTCAGTGATAACAGCCGGGGACCTCTAGTTGCACTCCTCAGTGATAACAGCCGGGGACCTCTAGTTGCACTCCTCAGTGATAACAGCCGGGGACCTCTAGTTGCACTCCTCAGTGATAACAGCCGGGGACCTCTAGTTGCACTCCTCAGTGATAACAGCCGGGGACCTCTAGTTGCACTCCTCAGTGATAACAGCCGGGGACCTCTAGTTGCACTCCTCAGTGATAACAGCCGGGGACCTCTAGTTGCACTCCTCAGTGATAACAGCCGGGGACCTCTAGTTGCACTCCTCAGTGATAACAGCCGTTCCAAGTAAAATAATTCACTTTCAAATCGTTCGTTGTAAATCTACAAGCTAGAGAGCAAGTTTCAGATATAGTGTCGGTCTGAACACAATAGTCCAGCTACCATCATTCTCGCCAACTCACCTACTTTCAGTTAACAAACCTTTCCGGGGGTAATGTGCAGTCTGAGTAAGCTCTCTTTCTCTCTGGGGTGGGGCCGCTACCTGAACCTAGCTTTGTGAAAGCCGGTTGATTGACACTAGAAGACAAGTTATTTTTGTGTGCTTTCTGTCAAAACCTTTTTTAAACTGAACTTATATTTAAAATTATGTCTGCTTGATATTGGTGTTACTTGGGACCGCACCTCGTGTTGAAGAACGCCAGCTCAGCCATTTTAACCTGGAGGCTGTGTATCTGGTAGCCCAAGGTTAGGTTCGTAATATAAGGCCGCCTACTCACTGGTCAAAACAATTAGTTTGTAACAAATTGTTTAAGACAACTGACTCGAACAAGTATTCGATGATGTAGGTACAGGGGTTGGCAACTTAGGGCATACGTGCCGAGAGTGGCACGCGGAACGATGTTTAATGGCACGTTGAGCAATTTTAATAAAAATAATATAATGTGTTTTATGTTTAAATGATTTAATTGTTTTGTTTCAAAATTTTAAAATAATGTCTTCAGAACTAAAATTTTTCAAAACACATTTATAACTTTTGTATTTATTCTGACTTATATTAAAATATTAAATATTCAACAAACAGCAGCTATTTAATTTATTCGATTTAGAATCATGTTTTTACATTTACATTTTACAAGAGCAACTTACATTTTGTTTTAATATTTGTACTAGTTAACTAGTATAAAATATAAACGATTTGGGTGGGCTCAGGTTGGTTGGCGCTCTGAGCGACTTTACAATATTACTTAGACACAACACTACTAAAAGGTTGCCGACCCCGGCTGTAGGATATCATCAGACAAAACAAGAAATTCATGAAACAAAACTAAATTCTCTACTTAATTTTTTTCTACCATATGAATGAAACAAGAATTTTACCTGACGATTTCATTTTCTTTCCAACTATATCATATCCCACCTACTATTGGTACTAATGTATCTATTTCGGCACTCGTTTTTAGATTGATTATAGATAAGAGGATGCTGTTCTTGTTGTTCATAATAAATTATTATTTCTCTTCTATTATAATTACACAAGTTTGTGATGTACTGCAGGACTGTTCGCGAACGTTAAGGTGGAAAGGAACGCGAGAATAGGCCCGTATTTTCTCACTTTTTATGGCAAAATATATATTTTTTTTAAATAAATGAGAAAGGTTTTGATATATATAAAAACTGAAAAAAACATGGGCCTATTCTCGCGTTCCTTTTCATCCCACCTTAAGAACGTGGGTAAATCGCGCATGCGCAGATGGTTTTGTTCTTCAAACGTTTCTATCGAACACTGTACAGCGAACTCTATCAGTCAGTTGTTATTTGATGTTCAAGAAACAAAAATCTTCTTTTAAAACAAAGTTTTTGGTCTGTGAGAACGCTCCAATTTAAAAATAATGGATTTTTTTTTCGTCTAACAGTTTTTCTTGTTCGATGTTGGCTTTGTTTCAACTAGTGGGTAACCAGAATTAATTGTGCTTTCTTAGGTTAAGCTACTCTGTAAGTCATATGTCGATAAAATGTGTGTTGCTGTAAATTGTACGTTAAAAAAATGTAAACATTATTTTTTCAACGGCATCTTACACTAAAAATAAAGTATCCAGTTTTTTTTTTTTTTGTCACGTGCCAAAAGTTTTTAAGGTAAAACTGTATCTTTTTATACCTCAACCCAACCACAAACAAGCCTAAATAGCTAAATAAGTTCTTCTTTTAACAACCCTCTTCTTTTATGTGAAGGGGGTTTACTTTCCACCCCCTCGGTTCCTGATAGGTGAACAAGGTAACGCACTTTCGTGCATATAAATTATTATTTTTTATGTTGGCGGTGAAGTCCTTTTTATTCTATACGAGAGATCTCCGGAAATAGCCTAGCGCCACAGAGCTCAACTGGCATACTTAACTCCTACCCGGCGCTGAGCACAGTAATTATTATTATTATTATTGTTGTTATTATTATTAATAATAATAATAATAATATTAATACAAAAATGCTAATGTCGCTACTCCCCCACCCGTGGGCCGGCGTGTCAGGATTGCTTAGTGGGATGGGTAGGCAGCGGAGAGTAACTGTGGGGTTCGTTTTGATCTTGTTTATTGAAATAGATTAACTACGTACCACACGAGTGTATAAATGTAGAGTAGGTCTTAGAACAGGTTGAAAAAGTTAAGTGAAAGGTCCTCTTTCTTTCAACGTCCCTACTCAGCAGTCCGTGCCCTGTCCTATCTTCGGTGCTATAACTCTAGTTGGCGTCGAACACCCGACCATCCGGCGCTGCGCGGGTGTTGTCTAACTCGGACTTTCCTCCTCATTACTGGACAGGGACTCAAGCTGTGGGATATTCTCCCCCACAAGTTGCCGTAACTTGGCAGCTGAGTATGAAAAGCACGTCGAAGTGGCCCCCTAACAACTGGCGTCCTTCTCNTCCACAAAATATCTAAAAACTCCCTATACATAAAAAAAAAAGGAGGAGCGTTTCCCTTAAGTTACTAGTTTTGATAATATTCTGTGTTATGCTAATTGGCAAAACAATCTCTGTTTTTGAATGCATGACCTAGTTCTAAGACGGGACTGCTGATTCAGGACAATTGACAGTAAGAGTTCTTACTTAGGCTTATGTCATCCTTGCATGCCTAGATTCATTAAGGCTCCAAGCTATAACACTAAGATCTTTATCAATAAGTATCCGGCTTAGGTTGAATTAATTTTCAAGTGTAGATTTATAAGTCTAAAGTTTCCTTGGAATTTTTTTTTAACTTAGTACAATGTTAACAATGCTGTTTATACACACCCGCTTCGGTGGTCGAAGAATCTGAGGCGTTGCTCTATCAATAGACTGGATTAATAGACTGGATTACCGATGACAGGGAGATCGGGGTTCGAATCTCGGTCGGCTGGTTGGTTTTTTCCCTAAAATATTTTACACACTTTCTTACGCGCAAATGTAGATACATTCTGTTTACAGTACTTTGGAAGGTAGCAGTCTTACCTTGACTATTTATAACCCACTATGTGGTGTAATACGTCGAGATAACTTCTAATTTTTCAGGGTAAACAGAGTGTAAATTTCCTCTAAATTCCTATTTCTTCCTCCCTACCACATTGATGTAAAATATGCGGATATCCCGGACGGGTAGTAAGATGTGGTGGAAAATAAGTTTTTAACCAAACCTTAAAAATTTATAGAATGAAATCTCGGTAACTTTTACTTTCTGACTAACTTACAGGTAGAGAAAGTATTGTGATCGTCAAAAATATCGAACTCGAGATTTTGATGAATTTCGACGTTTCATGACCCCCCGAATCCGAAAAAATTGATTTTGAATTTCCTTCTGTCTGTATGTCTGTACTTCGGACTAGAGCCTAAACTATTTTACCGATCGGGCTAAAACTTGGTATCTAGGGTTTTTATATGGTTTTCCCGAGGGGTTTTTGGAATTGAATATCTAACCTAAAATTAAGGGTAGTTTACTGAAAGGCAAAAAGAGAAAAAGTCGATTTTCTCAAAATCGGCTCTAACAATTTTGATTAAATTTAATTTCTAAGCATTGATAAATATTATAAACAAAATGGCTACTCTAATTTTTTCGACAAAATAATTTTAAGGGTTCCGGCCTGATACGTAAATTCCCTTTTTTTTTATCATATCTCCGAAACTATTTGAGATATGAAATTACTTATCATTTCAAATATGTATATCTATTTATAATGCAAATATTTTATTTGAAACATATTTTTATAACACCAATAATTTTCAAGCTAACTTTTCGAACACATTAAAGGTAAAGTATAGCGACCGTAAAATAAATCTAACCCGAGATGTTGATGGATGTCAACCCCCGACCCCTAAAAGGTGGTTTTTGCAATGCCCTCTGCCTGTGTGTTTGTTTAACCCTAAAATCAAGAGTAGTTTAATAAAGGGTAAAAAGAGAGAAAAAAACATTTTCTCAAAATCGGCTCTAACGATTTTGATTAAAATTCGTATCTAGGCGTTGATTAAGATTAAAAACAAAATTGCTATTTTCATTTTCCTATGAAAATTACTTTTAGGGCACTTTACAGAAGTGGAAATTTCCTTATCTTCGCTACTACTTAAGATACTAAATAACTTATCATTGTAAAATTGTAATACTATTAAAAATAAAACACTTTTATTTGAAATATACCTTTCTAAAACCAATAGTTTTGTAGATATTGGCAAATATATTAATACAATTTTGTGAGCTTTAGTTGTACAGAGATACTACTTAAGTTTTAACCCAATAATTCTCCAATTCCATCGAGTAAGTAGATAAGTAAATCTCTCAAAAAGTTTGTTCTTTTTTTTAACCTCTTAGGGGTAATGTTTAAACAACATTAATCTATCTCTATCATTTTGGACTCAATAGTCATTATTTACCTTTTTTATTGGTTTAAATTTATAAATTAGTTTAAAAAACGTGATAACCATAAGATGTGCAACTCTAATAAATAAAATGTCGAAAATTCTAACCGGAAGTTGAAATTTTAAAACAAAGTATTGACCCTTGTGGACCCAATATCGATTTTTTTTAAATATACTAGTGAGGACTTTAATTCTTTAAATAGATAGTCAAAAAATGTTTAACATAAATACAACGCAATTTTTGCTCAAGTTTCCTAGTGTATATTATTTTGTTTCACATATATTAAGAGCTTTGGGTAAATATCTCCATTTTAAACAATGGAGTGAGAAAGTCCGTGTGGAGTTCTTTACCCTAACCCCTAACCCTGTTTATGTTTAGGGGGGGCCAAGTTAAGAATAGCCTCCCCTCCTCACTATCAAATTGTTGGGTTTTTTAATGCCATCTTAAAAGTCCTATTTTGCGCCCAAATTTGGCGTTTTGCACCTGAATAGTTTTGCAAGAAAAAAATATTTAAAAGGGAAAATTGTGGGGGGGGCAAGTTAAGAGTAGCCCCCTCTCGCCTCCACTCACTAATTAGGTTTTTTATTGCCAAAATAAAAGTCCAGTTTTGCACTCAAGCATAACGTTTCGCACCTTAATAGATTAGCGAGAAAAAATATTTAACATACAAAAATATTAAGTCATTGGACCCTCCTTCAATCCCCCACACCCTCAAATTAAGACGGTAAATATGCCATCGTTTTCCACCAAATTAGCACAATTTTGCACCCAAGTACTAAGATTTACAAACTATCCCCAGAGAATGTACGATTGTTTATGTTTGGGGGCGGGGGGGCAAGTTAAGAGTAGCCCCCTAATATTAAAATATTTTTAGTGACAATTTTATAGTTTTGATTTGCACCGTTTTGCACTCAAGTATGGCCTTTTGCACCTTAGTAGTTTTTCAATAATAAAAATCAATAAAAAATAAAATCAGAATTAATTAATGGGCCAAGTTCAGTGCATGCCTTGTTTTTCCCAAACAAAAATTGTGACTGAATAAAATCTTTTATTTAACTTGAAATGATCCTAGCTATGGAGCTTTGAAATGTAAAATATTTGCCCCAACATATTTACTACAAATTTGAAAAGTTGAGATTGTTATGGTGATATCGTGTTTATGATGAGAGTGTGGACCCGTGCATGCCCCACTTTGGGCGCCAATTATGATGATTATGTTTTTACGTTTATACGTCCCAAGGTTGGGATACCTGTTGTCTTACTGCACACTTTCTATCACAAGGCTATGTAATGATCCGATTATATGCCTACTTATTAGTTATTTCTGTTGAAATTAGTAAAATTCAATGTTTGTACACGATTTATTTATTTAGTTAGATTTTCAATATTATAAATTTAACATTAAAGTGATACAGTTGTTATTTATTTAACGAACTGATGCGGAGAACCAGAGCGAGATAGAGAGCTTGCTATAGATTGAGATAATGATTGCTATATGCACAAGCCGCTCCAGCCCCTTATATAAGACCTACCCCTTGCTTCTTGGACCCCTTGTCAACAGTGTTAGTTGGCAGTCTGATGTGATGGCTAGCTTCCTGTTGGTAGCCAACTCATCACCAGATTTTCAAATAGACCTAAGGAAATTTTTTTTAAAAAAAGATTTAAAACGTATTATATTGAATTTATTTCTGAAAACGCCTGGTCATCCATGGATGAAGTATTAAAGGAAAATTTGCATACAGTTCTTTAAAGAAAAATATACTTATCCATGATTTTTGAATAAATGAGAGGGCCCCAAAACAGTATCATTACATTGTTTGATATATTTTAGAAAAATTAATTTGAATCTTATGTAGAATTTAAATATAAACTTTATTTTATATTTAAATGTTTGACTTTTAAGAAATAACTATACACAAGTTTGAAAGTGTGCTTTAAATATAGTTAAGCCATTTTTTATAGATTTTTTTTATTTTATCATGTAGAGAGAAAGTAGTCCTATTGTAATCTTGAACATTTTTTACCTCGAGATTATGATGAAGCTCTACCTTTTATTTTCCCCTGAATTAAAAAAGTTGATTTACAATTCTTTCTCTGAACATATATCCTAAACTGTTTGAATGATTTTGCTCAACATGTAATGGCTATACTTTGGAAATTTGTATTGATTTTGACACTAATCCTTATACTAACGGTAGTTTATTTAAGAATGACTTTAAAATTACGTATATTTCGAGAATGCTCTACCCATTTTGTTTAAAATGTGTATCTAGCTAGTGTTTGATCTGACAAATAACAATGTATACTTGTTTTTTGAGTAAAAATTCGTTCTAGTGCAGTTTAATGAAGAGTAATTTCTAGAAAGTCAAGAGATTTTCGAAAATTGCTCGAGCGGTTTGGTTAAATATGGGGAATTTTCAACATGAAAAATAAAATTTTACGCTTGTTTTTTATGGAAAAATTCACTAAAGGCTTTACCAAAGACTGATTTTTTATAAAATGTGTAGTGTTTTGAAAATAGCTTTAACGATTTACCTCAAAATGGGTGTCTGGCAAGTTATTTACAAAAAAATAACTACATATATATATATATTTTCTTAAACAATCCATTTAATAGGAGTGCTGACTACTGATATTTGAAAAAAATGTAATTTAAAAAATAAAAAAAAATTAATCACCGCGTTTTACTGCCTGTTCAGCTTATACGCATCTATGATAATTACGCCAATGGGTTAGGGAGGAGGAAGGAATCACTTTATAAGTAATATACCTGCATTTGCATGGAAGGAGGGTGGAAAACCATTGAGGGAAATCAACCCTCAATAGACATAACCGAGATTCGAACACCGATCTCCCCATCCCCAGTAGCCAGTCCAACATGAAAGTGACGCCTTAGACGATTCTGCAGCTGAAGTGGGTTTTTTGAAAATAGATTTAACAATTTTGTCAATTGAGCACTAGTTTACACGATTTAATAATAACGTATGTTGATTTTGATCAAGTATATTAATTTAAGGGTAGTTTAATTTTTAATTTTAGAAAATTCGAAATCTTTTAAAAAGTATTTTAATATGTTAATTAAATGGGTATCTGTTAATTGTTTTTCATAATAAATAAGAAGATATATTTATTTTTAGCGAATATAAATAATTTGAGGGTAGTTTACAAAAAAAAAACTTTTTGAAAATTTGAAACCTAAAAAAAATTGTTTGATCAATGTTGTTTGATTTTTTTAT
This sequence comes from Timema bartmani, assembly GCA_902151455.1. Lineage (NCBI taxonomy): Eukaryota > Metazoa > Arthropoda > Insecta > Phasmatodea > Timematidae > Timema > Timema bartmani. The sequence continues at coordinate 45,928 of CABFWB010000156.1, read as the reverse complement.
GAAAAGGTTTTTATTGTTCTTAAAAAATATTGTTTTCCGAGGAAAAAAACTTAGTAGAGTTTACAAAAACTTTTTTTTTTAATTGGGGGGTTCACACTTAACTTGCCCCCCGAACATTTTTTACTTTAAATTAATTTATTTTTCTTGCAAAACTAAGGTGCAAAACGGTGCTATATATGTAAATAACGATGGCATATTTACAATTTTGATTTAAAGGTGCGGGGGCTGAGGCGAGGGTCCAACAATTTAATTGTATCTTTTTTTTTAATTCTCGCTAATCAGTTGAGGTGCAAAACGTTGCAAATCAAAACTTTTAAATTGGCACTAAATTTTTTTTAATATTAGGGGGCTACTTTTAACTTGCCCCCCCACCCCCAAACATAAACAATCGCACAGTCTCTGGGGGGGGGGGAGGGCAACTTAAGTGATCTCCAGAGGAACAAAATCCATGATAAATCTGACCAGACTAGAGGTTCTTTGTTCCAAGAACAATTTGTGTACTCGAAAAAACCTACACGAACTAATACAAAGATGCATATAAAAAAGAATGAATTTTCAGGAAATGCACTACTTGTATTTGCACAGAAAATTGATGGAAAATAGTGAATTGATTTTGTTCTCTTATTGATCTTATTCGGAAATGAACCCTGTCTGACTAACTGGGTCAGACCTACTTCGTTGGCCGCATGATCTAAGGCGTCACTCTCGTGTTGGATTAGACTGCCGATTACAAGGAGATAAGGGTTCGAATCCCGGTCGGGTGTATAAAGGTTTTTTCCCAAAAAAAAATTTTCACTCTCCCTGCACACAAATGTAAGTACACTTTATTTAGATTCAACCTTCCTCATCCCTAATTCACTAGCGCATTTAGTACATATGCGTATAACCTGGTCAGTTAGTAAGACGCAGTGACAAAAAAATAACCTCCTGTGCGTAGTGACGATGGTAACGGTAACCTCCTGTGCGTAGTGATGAGGGTAACAGTAACCTCCTGTACGTTGTGAGGAGGGTAACAGTAACCTCCTGTACGTAGTGACGAGGGTAACAGTAACCTCCTGTACGTAGTGACGAGGGCAACAGTAACCTCCTGTGCGTAGTGACGAGGGCAACAGTAACCTCCTGTGCGTAGTGACGAGGGTAACAGTAACCTCCTGTACGTAGTGACGAGGGTATCAGTAACCTCCTGTACGTAGTGACGAGGGTAACGGTAACCTCCTGTACGTAGTGACGAGGGTAACAGTAACCTCTATACGTATCAAAGCTGCGAGAGAGTCACCGCGCCTACTTATCGACCCGGAGACGCGGCCCGGGCTGGTTGTCATGGTAACCCATCGTGTGCTGCTGCCTTGGCTACTCTACTTCACTGGCTTGACCTTTGGGCGCGACCCGCCATCACACATTCATCACATGCTTATCAATAGACGTCCCTTGAGAGTGGTTCTTAAAAAGGAACCCCCTACCTTCCCTCTTTCTTTGGTTTTATTTTTAGAAATAAAAATGTACCTGACTCTCCTCGTGTCCTCTTTTGACTTGACGTTCCTTCATATCCCTCCTCCATTATAGCCAGTATTGACACTTTGCACAAGAAATGAAATCTGATAATGAATACCAGTGTGTCCTCTCTTTTTTTCCCAAAGAATTCGTGTTTGCTATTTGAAGAAGGAAATGTCAAACGTTTTTAAGTGTCAATAGGCTTTGGAAGTAGTTCATATTTATGACAATAGAAAGCGCTAGTTGTATATGCCAGCTGTGCACTTGAAACGGATGGTACATTAAGCACTTAGAGCTAAGGATAAATATTTATATGTATAATATAATAAGTTAGAACGGTCTAAGCGCCATATATATGGCACTTAGACCGTTCTAACCTACTATATTTTATTATTTGATTATGGTCCAATCAAGGCAAGAGCCAGCCAATAATTTTAGGGGTATTTGGTGGGCACATTCCCCAATTGCCAGAAGCTAGAAAAAATCTCTAAATTTTAAACACCTCTAGAAGCTCTCTAAAGTGTTTTTTTATGGTAAAATAAAAAAATAAAATAAAAATTAAACACACCTAGAAGCTCTCCGAAGTGTTTTTTATGGTAAAATAACAAAAAATATATAAATATTAGACACCTCTAGAAGCTCTCTAAAGTGCTTTTTATGGTAACACAGCCCCCTAATTTGTACTTGTATCTTAATTTTGATATGGTTTGAACCCCCAAATACCCCCTCCCCCTGGCTACGGCCTTGGGTCCAATAATTCTTTATTTTTAGCAAGCATCAAATGTATGATATAGTGTAGTAAACCATAATTATTTTTTCCTCCTACAATAATATATAAATCTTTTTATCTTTTTTCTGTAAAATTTTATTTTTGGCACTTAGAACGTTTGACTTTTCCACCTGTCATTTATATCTGGTTATTTATTAAAACACTGAATCTTTGGTTATTTTTAGGGGTAACTGTGATCTTCTTAAACATAGGATCAAGTTTAGTGGTGGACTTACAAACTAACTTAACAGAAAACATTTCACTTACCACAAAAAATTCAACCCCAGCGCCAGGATATATTCTCTCAGATTATAGGATTATTTTTTAGCACCGCGTCTTACTACCTCTTCGGGCTATACATTTAGGTATTAATTACGCTAATGGTTTTAGGGATTAGGAATGTTATATTTATAGGAAGGATACCCGCATTTGAATGCAAGAAGAGAGTAAAACCATTTTGGAAAAACCCCCATCATTACACCCGACCGATATTTGAACCTCAAACTCCCCATTATTGACAGTCTACTCTACTACGAGAGTAGCGCGCATTAGACCAAGCAGCCACTGTAGCTGGTATAGGACGCATTAATGCATCACAAAATTTCATTCAAGTAGCATCTGGAATCGACTCCCAGACTTCCTTGAAATATAAATGAGTTCTCTTAACCATTCTGTCTTTATTGTGACTTTCACTTACCACCCCCTCCCCCCATTCTCCCCGCTTAGCCAGACCCTATAATTGTTCTATGGAATGAAAAATATAATCCATATAGAAAATCATTAATATTTTCATTTTTTAAAGTTATGAAAATAAAATGTCAAAATAACTATAATTTTACAAAAAAAAATATAATTTTCTAACAACATTTTCAAAAATCAGTTATTAGTAAACTATCGCATACGCCAATTTTATATTTGTTGGTGTGATAATACTGTCATGTTCCTGGGAAGCACATGCTGGTCCAGGGAATATAAATATCTTTATCGCATCTTATTCAAACACTTATTTTTCCCAAAGCCTATGTATATATTTTTGAATGCATTAAAAAAAATTATTTAAAACAAATTGAATAATTTGATATTTTTTTTAAACATCTTTATAAATCTTAATGTGGGTTTTAGTCAGGGAAATTTATATTTTTATATCAGAGAAAAGTAGGGATATTTTCCTGAGATTGTATGGGTTTGATTCTCTGTTCAGGAACATTCCTTCAAACAGATAGTTTCAGCTTATTCTAAGATTCCAAAATAAATAGTGAAATATCGATAAAAACTTGTTAAATGAACCTTTATCTACCGACATTGTCAGTGTAATTGCAGGACTGCACCGCATAGTGGAAGGCTAGGAGTTTCAATAACCTCCTACAACACTCACTCCCAAAAGTATTAATAATATATTTTTTTACTCCTCCATAATGTCTAAGGTAGTAACTTATTAAGGGTCATAAAAAATTCATAACACATACAACCCAACCATAATCATCACCAACTGTTTCCATCCTGTGGTTGGGTCAGTTTAGTGAAATACCTACATCTTCCTTTGTCCTTCCCCCATTTTTCTTCTAATTGCTTCCATCCTCCTCCTCTCACTCGCACACTTTCTGTTATCTGCTCCTCCCATCTCTTTCTTGGTCTTTCTGGTGGGTTTTTTCTACGTACTTCATCTCCATCACTCTCCTTGGGATTCTTGTCTTTTCCATCTCATTACACGCCCATACCATCTCATCCATTCTTCCTCTACTATCTCATGTACTCCCTGTACTCCTATTCTTTCCTGGATAACTTCATTCCTAATCTTGTTTCTCCTCGTGACAGCTAACATGCCCCTCACAAAGTTCATTCCCATGACCTCCACTTTCCTTTTCCCTCTTACATTCGATTTCCATGTTTCTTCTTGCTTCATATCTGACAATAGGTACAAAGTATGCCTTGTATTGTACAATACTCCCTTACACTTCAAGGACACTTCTTTCCTCCATAACAGGTCTCTTACACGCCTGTCCTCTTCTCATTACATCCTTTCTACTCCCACATATCACCTCAATCACGCTTCTAAGATATTTTACTTTTTGTACTTTTCTCAGCTCTACTTCATCCAATAACCTTATTATGCCTTATCCTCCCTCTTCATCCATCACCTCACACTTTGCCATGCTAAATTCTAAAACAAAATCCTTGATATCTCTCTCTGAGGGACTTCCCCATGATCCATCCACCACAGGCAATAGGTTCACCTCTCCCCCACCAAACCCAAATAAATCTGGCACTGTGTGATGAGTAAGAAGGCATATTTTGCCCTAAATGACTTTTTCGCCCCTTGGTCTTGAAAACTAGGCCTTTGAAGTATAAGTTTATTTTAGGTGATTTCAAAGATAATGTGATCATTTTATAGTGTTTGTATGTGCTTATTTCATTGGTAAGTGCCTATTATAGATATGAGGGCCTAATAAATACCTCATATATACATATTCTAAATGCTGGAAAAGCTCTTCTAAAGTTCAAAGTTTTTATAAAATATTTATTCTACTGTTTGAATTCACACAAGAAAATATTGAAGTATTTGTTAATTAACTGTAATAGTATTTAGTGTGTGTTAATAGAAAATGTTTTCTATTTAATGCCTATTTATGTGTCTATTTTTGTTCCTTCTAGTTTTTTTATTTATTTTTATTTTTTTGCCTTTAAAACCGCCAAGTAATGAGCACTGATCTTGTCGTCTGTTTGATAACATTCAAAATGTCTGATTTGTGTTCCAGAACCGGATGCAGGAGAGTTTGAAGCTCTTCGACTCGATCTGTAACAACAAGTGGTTCACTGACACTTCCATCATTCTGTTCCTTAACAAGAAGGATCTGTTCGAAGAGAAGATCAAGAAATCTCCACTGACGATATGTTTCCCAGAGTACGCTGGTAAGGAATACTCTAAAACTATGGAGGTTACTATACCTTTACACTGTCATAGCTTGTAACCTTTTGTTTAAACAAAAATGTACAAGTATTACACAGTCCAGATTTATCAGCAGACCCTTTCAAATCATGATTATTATTGTAACCAAGTGAAAAGCCTACTTTGGTACTATATATACCGAGTTTTAGCCTTTGGGGAGCAGGGGTGACGAGAAGGGCCAGAGGGTCATATCAACGGGTCCCTCCTAGTGTCTGATCAACGACTAGTCTAGAAGAATATTCCGGGTGTGGGAGTTCCCACATAACATGGGGACAACGTTTCTCATAAGTCTAAGTATACCTCAAATCATGGTATAGTCGAAGCTTTGTGATACCATGCCAAGTATTTAGAGTCGTAACATCTAGGCCAGTTTAGCACGTGGACTGTTGAAAGATTAGAGTACTAACAGTAGCGAGAACTACTGAGCCAAAGTAACTCTAAACTACATCACACACTGTACATTCTAAATATCTTCTATTACATTTTCTAATAAACGACTATAAAAGAAACCCATATAATCATATGACATTACCTAACCCAACCCACTAAGCCCTTTCTTACAGATTTGTCCACAGGGTAGGGCGGGTAGCAACAACATTATTTTTTTATGTTTTTTTTTCCTTGTCAGCAATGGAGCACAAAGAGGGAGTTAGGGGGACATTCTACCACATCTCCACACAAGATCGTCGGAAATGTTAATATAATCTTAAAACATATAAAGTACAGCAGAGTATAGGAAATGTATCAAATATATAAACTAAGTTTTAAGAACAGTCTTACAACTTGATATTCAAAAGGGCTTCTAAAAATCCCAATTGGAAAAAAAAAAAAGGAAAAAATAAATAGTTTTTAAATATTGAATATATTGCTCGTTCACCCCCTCAAAGTAAATTTCTGAGTGCGCCACTCCCTGCCGGTTTGCTTCCATCGGGACGATATCATCAACAAATAGAGTTTTCACAAAGCATTATTTTCAAAATTTAATTTGGCCATAACTGACATTACTCGTTTGTATAACACTATCCAAACAACTCTATGATAAAAATCTATTTCACATGGTGGAACAAAAGTAATGGCAGTAACAAGTGATTCTGAATTTACAGCAGTAACGGTTCTAGCCAATTAGCAGCTAAAAAAAAAACTAGTTAAAACTATAGTCCAATTTTCATAGGAAGAGTGCCTTAGAAAAGACAAACATATTTATTCGAGTCAACATTGATAACATTTTACAATACCATTAGTTAAATTAAATTAATAGAATTGTCGTTTTCGTCTCCATACAAACGTACCCTTAGTTACATAGGTTTGTGGCTTGTGTGTTGATATTAATTAGATTATCATTGATGTTATTTTATAGGTATTGATAATATCTATTAAAAGTGACAGCTGCAGATCACACGACTTGATGTATGAATAAGTGAAAGTAGTTCTAGTAATATTTCTAAATGTCAGATAAAGTTATTCCTATCATCGCTACTCCACCCAGCCCATTGGCCGACGTTTCAGGATGGCTTAGTGGGATGGGTAGGCAGCAGCAAATAATTGTGCGGTGTTTTTTGATCATGTTTATTGAAATAGATTAATTACAACACGTTTGTATAAATGTGGTGTAGGTTTTTAGAACAGGTTGAAAGAGTTTAGTGAAAGGCACTCATTCTATCAATGTCAATGTATATCAGCAGCCACTTTAACTGTAGTAGACAATGCTTCTTGTTTTTTATTTAGCACAGCAGTGGTTCTCAAACCTCCCCTTGGCCATGACTAAAAGTTTAATGTACCCCCAAGATAAAAATAAATTAAAATTACAGGTTGAAAATAATTATTACCACATATACTCCATTCATGGTAGGAATTACTCTCTGAAAGGTCTTTTTTCCTACCAATATCCTACTATATAATAGATTTCTGGTAGGAAAAAAGGCCTTTCAGAAAATAATTCCTATGCTGAACATACTTTATAATTATTGTTCTCTTTAATCAATTGGGAAAAAATATCTGTAATCAAAATATTTCAAATGTGACTAAGCTATTTAGAGAGAATCCTACTGTTATAACCTTAACATTTCCTATTGAGAATCATAATGATAAGTTTAAAAAACTTAATTTTACTGTAAAAAGTCAGTAGAAAAGTTTTTTACATTTTATTCACAAATTCGTTAAAAAAATAAAGAAAAAAAGCAACCTAAATATGATATTTTCAAATCAAATTTTTAAATGTAATTCTGGAGCTGGTATATTATGAATCCCAAAGTTTTTCAGTGAGAGGAGTGTGGCTGCATGGATTGGCACAACTTTTTGATGTCTGGTTGCCCAGTTGAAACTTTCAAGCGGAGGTCCGGCTCCAAATTTAGCCTACTGCGGTACTAATTTTTTAGGCACAACATGGATGAAAAACTACTCTCACAGAGATATTTTGCTGAGAAAGGCATCATAAACTTGATGGCATGGTCATTGATATGAGTAAACTCGTTCATCGTTTTCAACCAAAAGATCTGCCAAAGAAGTTTTCTTGGGACTGGATTTGAGGGTTTCATCACAGGATGGTTCAATCATTTCTTTCGTTGAAAAGAAGTTTGGTAGCCGATAGTCTTTCACTGTAGAAAAAGGTTCTCACATCCAGAAATCACTCTCTAAATTCTCAGAAAATTATTCACCAAAGTCTTGACTCAAACCCAGACAGTTGACAACAGAATCATGAAGCTCAAGTCACTTTCTTCTACGAAATTTTCTAAAGACGGAAAGAATGACGGCTGTTCCTTCACAACTTCTTTTGTTGCAAATTGAAGTTTATTTTTTAAAGCTTTTATTTGATCATGAATCATTAAGGGTGTTGTGTGTTTTCCCTGCAGACCTTTATTCAGCTCATTCAGTCGCTGAAATACGTCAGCCATGAAACCTGGCCTGCACAGCCACTGCTTATTTATAAATCTGTCACTAAACTCACACTTAATGTCAGAGAGGAAAACTCTAACTTCTTGTCTCATTTCATACAAAAGAGAAAGATAATTTCGTTTGGAAAGCCACCTTAACACGCATTTTATTGGTTACTTTCATTTTTTTATTTTTTTTTGTCAAAATGACACTAAGGGTTCAGGTATGATGCATAAATTCTCATTTTTTATCACATCTGTGAAATTATTTGAGATATGAAATTACTTATCATCTAAAATATGTAAGTATATTTATTATATAAATATTTTATCTGAAACATATTTTTATAACACCAATAATTTTCAAGCTAAACTCAAATATATATTTTTTTTAACTTTTTGAACACTAAAGGTATTGCAACCGTTAAAAAAAATCTTAACCAGAGATGTTAATTAATGTTGACGTTTCATGACCCCCCAAACCCTAAAAAATTGTTTTTGCAATGCCATCTATCTGTGTTTGTTAAGCCCCAAAATTAAGAGTAGTTTAATAAAGGGTGAAAAGAGAAAAAATTCATTTTCTCAAAATGGCTATTTTCATTTTCCTATGAAAATGACTTTTAGGGTACTTTACAGAAGCGGAAATTTCCTTATTTCTGTAAATATTTAAGATACTAAATAACTAATCATTGCAAAATTGTAGTACTATTAAAAATAAAATCTTTTATTTGAAATATAATATTATAAAACCAATAGTTTTGGAGATATTGGCAAATATATTGATATAATTTTGTGAGCTTTGGTTGTACAGAGATACTACTGAAGTTCTAACGCAATAATTCTCTAATTCCATAGAGTAAGTAGATAAGTAAATCTCTCAAAAAGTTTATGTTCTTTCTTCTTTAACCCCTTAGGGGAAATGCTTGTACAGTAATGATCTATCTCTGTCATTTTAGGTTCAATAGTCTATATTTACCTTTTTTATTGGTCTAAATTCATAAATGAGGAATTTAATAAAAAATGTGATAACCATAAGATGTGTATTCTCTAATAAAATGTCGAAAATTTTAACCAGAAGTCAAATTTTAATATGAAGTATTGGCCCATGTGGACCCAATACTGATCCTTTTTTGTTGTCCAAATATACTAATGAGAACTTAAATTCTTTAAAAAGAAAATCATACAATTTAAATCCGGTAGTCAAAAAATGTTAAACGTAAGTATAATGCAAGGATTTGCCAGTGTATATTATTTCGTTTCACAAGTTTTGAGTAAATATCTCCATTTTTAAACAATGGAGTGAGAAAGTCCGTGCCGAGTTCTGTACCATTTATTTTTGGCTTGTATGGAGTTAAATTTTAACTAAACTCGGCTAATCGAATAGGATCTATACTTCTTATGCAGTCTGGAATGTTCTTGTACCACTCTTAGCCCCGAAATTTTTACTTAAAGCTCTGATTATGTGGGTATTGTGATGATCTACAATGTGCTGTGTTTTGATCATCCATTACACTATTTGAGTGGATGATAACCATCGGTAGTTCTACATTTAGGGTGTGCTTTGTGCATAGTTCGGGTGTACTTTTATGAATTCAGAATATGTAGATGGCTTTAAAGGTGGATACTCAAACAAAGATATGGATAAATCAAAAAGAAGATGCTATTAGGGGGGGGGCGTGAACTTTCACAAGATAGCATATGGGAACCGGGAGATCCTAAATGTTTGAGAACCACTGTTCTAGACCAGAGGCAAGCGTGTTCAAATAGTTCCCGGGGAATAATCCCCTTACCTTCTTGGCCAACAGGGGTTAGGGTTCTTCAGCCCCTGATCCTCCCCCCCCCCACCCCCTATGAAACTTTTAAGAGTTATAGCATACTTATTAATTTTATTAGAATACACACTGTTAGAAAATAGATCTAGTAATACCTCTAGCCGTCAGATAAGGTTCCTCCTATGACAATTGGAATGTTTGTGTTACTTGTAGTGGGGAAATGCTGGGAGTTTAGTGAATTTTGACCTTGAAACCCATGACCCAATCTTGAGGACATGTTTCCCTGGTAGTAGTAACCATGAAGCTCCCTCAGAAATTATATTCATTGTATAAGTGTGGTTCCAGTCCGACACCTTAGCTTAGTTGGTAGCGTGTCTATTTACTGAGCTAAGGGTCTTTGGTTCGATTCCCTGCATGGCCGAAAAATGTATCATTGGTGAAATGTGGGTTTACCCTTTCACATTGATAAATTGACGGCCGGGGACTGGATGTTGTGCCTGTCCTAGTCATAAATTAGATGACAAGGCATATGA
>CABFWB010000156.1:0-32546 GCA_902151455.1 Timema bartmani | reverse complement strand
TAACTTTTTTTTTTTTCATCTGTTATATTTATTTGTTCTCTCGATGACACTTTTTTATGTGATTTCATAATCTCTGCCAATTTCAGAAGAGGAGGGAAAGGGTAGCAGGGTGAATTATTGTAGTCCAAACTGGACAATATTTAGATGTGTGCAAAAGAGTGCTTGACTTATATGTAAACTAAAACCAACTCACCGTTTAAAAATATGAATAACAAAACATTACCGTGACATTTAACTTTTATTAAAAAAAAATAAAGTTTAATCACTTTTATTTTATTTGTTCAACTAATACAAAATAGAGCACATACAGATAACTAATTATTTATTTAATTGGCTCTGTTATTATCGTACACCCAAGATTTTTATATTATCCCCCTCGATTTTGATAAAAAAAATTTCAATAATTATTAAGCTAAACCTTAAGAGCGGAACATAATTTAGTATTATTAACATTACATATCCTATCTTGATATAACATGCTTTTTGAAATTTACCACTAAGTAGGTTTTTAAGATAACACATAACCTACATAATCATTTTAATGCATGGGTATGGAATTAATTTTTACAGACATAGCACAGCCATCAATCGAAAATACATAACTCAAAATATAATAATAAGGGGGTGGGGGGTGAAATAGGGGTGTGCTAAGTTTCATAATATTTGCTCGGCTTCAGAAATAAGAAAATCCCAGCTTCGCTAATCGCGAAGCTTCGCCGTTAAAAATATTGACAGTTAAAATACTCAATGTACCGTTAATTAATCCCATTCTAAGCTTTTGTATACACTACAAATTAATATTCATATGGAAAAAAATTAATTTTAATAATTGACTTGTAAATTGTGATTATAACTTAATTTATCATATTAAAACGAAATATTACAAACAAATAGGGAATAAAACAATTCCAAGTAATTTTAGTGAATAGAGTAATGTATAAATAACAACAAAATAATATTTTTTCAAGCATAAAACAACCAAAAAAAATATTCAAACTTTAATTTAGCTTCAAGAATATTTCACCATATTCAATTTGAGTTTGCTTCAAATTTTTAAAAAGTGGACTTCGCACACCCCTAGCCTGTGAAATCTTTCTCAACAAGAAATGTTTTTTTTACATGCTCAAAACTCTCTTGATTTTCTTCCATGTCTTAGCAGTTATACTTTTAAATCAGAAAATACTTTTGTGTTGTTTATTATTTCTATTTTTATATGCATCTATTAGCATTGCTGAAGCCTGTCACTATATCGTACAAACCAAAAACATTTGTACTGTACATAAACTATATATATATATATAGCATGATGAGCTCTCTCAGGAAGATGGTTATTCTGTGATTGGTACTATTGGTGTATAAAACATTGGATTGTTTGATAGAAAGCAGAATCATCATGTCTAAAACGGGCTTCAACAGAAACTTGTGTTGTGAATAATATTTTTAAAATGCTTCTGGATAGTATGGAGAAAAAAAAATGTTTATATCCATATGTGCACATATAAAGAAAATGTTAAAACATCATTGCTTAGTTGTGAAAAATAATAAATAACAATAATGATTAAACTACTGAGAAATAATTATAATGATTAAAAATAAATACAAAGAAATCATGTTCATGTTTTTCAAATAATAGTAGAATTCATCTAGGCTCTATATAAATGAAAGATTCTTAAATGCTAGGGAATGTAAAATAATATTCTCTACAAAATATTGAATGTCTGTTTTCTCTGTGATGTGAGCAAGACGAAAATTAATTATTACCCAATTTCTTTTATGTAGAGTTAAAGTGAAATGTTGCAAAGAGTGTGTGTGGGTGTGCATGCGTGTGTGTGTGTGTGCCATATTTTTTGAATGATGAGGTTTTTGTTTTTTCTGCGGGAACTGTTTTAATTTATGCGATAATTTATCATTAGATATATTTTAAATAAAATAAAAAAATCGGCAAACAACGTTTATCTTCTTTTAAAGCGTATATTTTACTTTGAAGGAAATTCAAATATATTTTGAAAGGCATATTAATTTGTCATTGCATTATAAAATAACATTTTTAATATAACAAATAAGAAAAAAACTCAACTATTTATATAAAGCATACATAGTTACATTTTTTGTCAACACATTAAAAAAAATTTCTTTCTGTGAAAGTTTATAATAAAATTTATATATTTATATATATAATTAAAATCCACTAACACAAAGAAAACTCAATAGAACGAAAATTACTCTACTTTTTTTTTCCTATAAAATTATTTCCTTCAAGTTGTGGAAGAGAGAATTATGTTCAAGTCATAACATTTCTTAGTTTTAGACTAAGTAATATTTACTGTTTCTGTATTGAATATTTTGAACCTAAATGTTATACTTACAAGTGATGTGATTCGACCACAATGGACAGTTAATTAAAACTGGGGATGGAATGGTTTTTCGATGTGTACTATTCCTCTGTATGAAGCATGGTGGGAGTGGGACCACCCCTTAGCAAAAAAATAATAATAATAATAAAAAAGTTCAAAAAAAAATTGTGTGTAGTGTGAATTATGGATTTTAAAAAAAAAGCATTTTTGAGTATACAAATATCGTATTTATACCCCCTCCAGAATCATCTTATCTGTGATTATTGTTTTCTGAAAGAATTTTTTTTTATTTTTTTTTATATACATATATATATATATTTATCATATTGCCTTTTCACAGTTTTTAGTGTACTGATCATTGACTTGCTAAGTGTTTGTATTTGATTCATTATAACACTACGAGAACATGCTTTCATCCACCCTGATTGTGAGAAATAAAATAGAAACAAACCTTTCTTCATATTCAATTATTATTTTTCAAACCCTTACTATTACTGGCAATTTTTTTTTTAAAAAAGGAAGATACATTTTAAGTAAAATATTTGTTTATATGTCTTCACTCATCTTTTAGAATTCTATAAATTATCTGAAAAATGACATCGAGAATCGTCCCATGTTCTAGGATGTCTTTATTCGTTTTTTAAAAAGCATTTCATTGCTAAGCGTATCTTATTTTTTGTGTCTTATTTGTTATAAAGAGAGAGTGAAAAAAAATTGTGTTATAATGACTGGGATCTCCCCGTCATCTGCAGTCTAGTCCAAGCGATTCCCAAAATGTGTTTGGAACACCAACCAAGTGCTCCGCGAAGAGGTGGGAAAGAAAAATAAGTAAAATAAATGTTACAAGATCTCACACTTGTAAATTTGTGTGGCCATGAACTGTGTATAGGTAAGTATTGGGTAGATATTATTTAGCTCCTGCAGTGTGCTGTGAAGCCGTGTAGAAAGGAAGTATTATAGAGTGGAAGTGTGTGTCATGCGTCACATCAGTCAGCTTTGCCCCTCTACACCTTCTCAGAACCACGCAAAACATCGAGAATGTCGGCACACGGCGAAACTGGACAGAGACTTGACGGTATCAGCTAACCCAATATTTGTGATAACTTTATCGCACTTTCATATCCAATTGTTAGCTTCAACACCCTTCCAGAATTATCTGGACAGTTTTTATTGCAGATTAGAACCTCGTGTTTATTCACACCTTAAGAACGTGCATCACATGCCCATCAACTTTGTGATACAGTCTAGAGCATGCATCACATGCCCATCAACTCTGTGATACAGTCTAGAGCGTGCATCACATGCCCATCAACTCTGTGATACAGTCTAGAGCGTGCATCACATGCCCATCAATTCTGTGATACAGTCTAGAGTGTGCATCACATGCCCATCAACTCTGTGATACAGTCGGCTAGAAATAATAAATTTACATGAACACTATTGCATGTGGATCATTCCTGATCAAACATTAATGGAGGTAAAGAGTTAATAGAAGTTCCTAATACTGAACATTGTTGAAATATTAAATGTTATTTGGATAAAAACTGGATTGAAAAGGCCGTTTTTGACCATTTTAGAATGGCTACACAGGTAAACAAACATTATGCAAAAATCTTCATTCTGTCATAATAAGCACATACTATAGTTATTAACAAGAAACCTTGATTGTGGAAAATCTCAAGTAATCATTCAAATATGAATGCACTGCACACGTGTCTAACATATAGTATGTATTTTCTTTTCCCTCACACACACACATGCGCACATACATGAGCCGGAAGCTGAATTTGACCTGCTATGATGAACTCTCTTAAGTCGCACTAAGTCGAAATAATCAAGTCGCAGTGCACTGTAATTTATTTATATGTGCTTTTAGTGTGTACTTTTCAATTTAAGTTTTTTTATTTTTTTATTTTAAACAGTTACGTTAATATAACTTTTCGAATCTTTCGTCTTGAGGATTGAGACATCTGCCCATTGCGAGTTTTTTGGAGCACATATGAAGTGATTCATATTTTCTTTCAATGGATCGCTGGTTGAAGTTTGGATCCTTAGAAAAAAAACTGTCAAATCTTCGTCACAATACCTCTAGTTGCAGCTGTGAAAGCATCAACAGGTATGTCCAATATATTATGTTAGGTGCAAAAAAAAAAGTATTTGTTTTTTTAATATTGAATAGCGTTTATCTGTGAGGGTCTGCTAGTTTAAGAAAGTGTGCCATGTAAACATAATATTTATATAATAATATTTAGCATCGCGTCTTACTACCCGTTCGGGTTATACGCTTAAGTACTAATTACTAATGGATTAGGAATTGGGAAGGTTGAATTTAGAGGAAGTGAACCCGCATTTGCGTGGAGGGAGAGTGGAAAACCATTTAGGAAAAACCACCCCCAGTTCACCCGACCGAGATTCGAACCTCGATCTCCCCGTCCTCGGCGGTCGAGCTCAACACGACTAGCGCGTTAGCCAACTACGCCACCGAGGCGGGTCATGTAAACATGAAACAGCTTTGGTTGCCAATAGCTCAGGACCTATAAGAGATAAGGTATATAAATCTAGATGTAAATTAAAGACCTTTAAGTATATTCATTTTATTTTACATTGCATATTGCATACTGTCCATACTGTTGCAATTTTAACAAAAACAAATTTCAGCTCACATCAATAGCTGAAGTCAGAACCTTTCTGATTGACAATGAGCTAGCTTTGGGAGACAAGTTGTGTGATGAGCGTTGGCTTATGCCATTGGCGTATTTAGCAGACATTTAAAAAAATGACCCGCCTCGGTGGCGTAGTAGGCTAACAGGCTAGTCGTGTTGAGCTCGACTGCCGAGGACGGGGAGAACGAGGTTCGAATCTTGATCAGGTGAACTGAGGTTTTTT
The DNA here is from genome assembly GCA_902151455.1 of Timema bartmani. Lineage (NCBI taxonomy): Eukaryota > Metazoa > Arthropoda > Insecta > Phasmatodea > Timematidae > Timema > Timema bartmani. The sequence goes on along the minus strand of CABFWB010000156.1, from coordinate 27,306 downwards.
CCCCCTAAATGGTTTTCCACTCTCCCTCCACGCAAATGAGGGTTCACTTCCTCTAAATTCAACCTTCCCAATTCCTAAGCCATTAGCGTAATTAGTACTTAAGTGTATAACCCGAACGAGTAGTAAGATACGGTGCTAAATAATAATAATAATAATTAATAATAATAATAATAATTTTTAAAAATGTTATTGACTTAAGTCTTATTTCAAGGAAAAGCAGTAACCGTTTTTGTTGCCAGCGATAAAGTACAAGTGTTTAAAAAGAAAATCAGGTTTTGGGTGGAATCAATAAAGAATCTAAATCTAAACAGCTTACAAATGGTAAAAAATTTAGAAAAGAACTAGATTCTGAAATACTTGGAGCTATCTTAAATGAGTTTCACGTTCACCTGCTAGGTTTGCTTGATAGTTTCAACTGTTATTTTCCAGAAGAACAAATAAAAACTTTTGGGTTGTAAAGCCAAATTCTGCAATAAAAGGAAATTTTGCAACCAAGAAGTCACTACTATAATAATTGGTGTCAGCTATAAGACAAATTTAAAGTTTTGTCAGATAAAGCTAAAATCATCTCTCTGCCCTTTGCAACAACTAATGTGAATCAAGATTCTTTGCCTACGGAGGCTAGAAAAATTCTAAATAAAAATAAAGTTCTAGAAGCTTAGAAGCTATCTGAAGTGTTTTTTGTGGCAACACAACCCCCTAACTGCCAGAGGCTAGGACAAGTTCTATATATTTAAACACCTCTAGAAGCTATCTAAAGTGTTTTTTTTTATATAGTAGCACAACCCCCTAACTGTTGAAGGCAAGGAAAATGATAAATATTAAACACCTCTAGAAGCTATCTGAAGTGTTTTTTATGACAACATTATCCCCCTAACTGCCTGAGGCCAGGACAAATTCTAAATATTAAACAGTAAGCTATTTAGAATTCGAAAAATAATATTCATGCTTTTACTATACGATAAAATATCAATTAACAATTTTAAAAATGTAGCTAAGTAAAAACAGCCAAAAATGCACACAAGGGCAACGAAAGTGCTCTGTGACAAATTTCTCTCCTGAAAAGTGCTTCGCAACTCAAAGAGTTGGGGAACAACTGGCATAAAAAATGTATGTGAAAACCCTGACTAGCACTAAGACGCGGGGGAAAAAACAAACACCCTGACTGGCACTAAGATGCGATGGGGGGAAAAACAAACACCCTGACTGGCACTAAGATGCGATGGGGGGAAAAACAAACACCCCGACTGGCACTAAGATGTGATGGGGGGGGGAAAACCAAACACCCCGACTGGCACTAAGATGTGATGGGGGGAAAACAAACACCCTGACTGGCACTAAGACACGATGGGGGGGGAAACAAACACCCCGACTGGCACTAAGACACGATGGAGGGAAAACAAACATATTATATTTGAATGTTTGTCTTGATCATTTCTCTCCGTGTCTGCTTACACGAGACTTATATAGCTTCCGGTATAAATATACATACACCCCTTGGTATTAAGCATCCAGTGTTCCAATATTCATCACACAAACCTCATCAAATAAAACATTATACTTTCTGTTCACTATCACCACGTGAAGAAAATTCACCTCTTATGTTTCTACTGGAGAAATATTTGATTTATTTCAACCAGAAAAATAGTTTGATATAAAATCTGAAAAACACTTGATCTGTTTTTCGTGTCCCCTACATTAACATCTTAGTTAATGATAGTTTAAATATGTTTTTTTTTATATGCACTGGCAAGGGGAAAACTGGCTGTGGTTCACTTTATGGCTGTGGTCTGGAACCTGATCCACTGTATTCGCGAGGTAGGTCAGGTTTTCAGCACATTTGAAGGTTGGTGAGGGAGAGGGGGTGAAGCAGGGAATGGTTTCTTTAGGCTTAACCTTGAAATAATTCTTAGAGAATCATCCAAAATGCAGTTTAAGAAAGAAATGATGACATGATTGTTACTACTACTATTATTATTATTATTATTATTATTATTATTAATATTTATTATTATTATTATTATTATTATTATTATTATTATTATTATTATTTAGAGGCCCATCGACACAAAGAGGTCATTAGGGGTGATTGTTACTAAATTGGGGTCATCCTAAAAGTATTAATTAGTCTTTATATCACAGGTGGTTATTTTTTTTTTAAATAGTTATGAATAAAATATATCTTTACAAGTTTTTTTTTTTCTTATAATAGCCATGGGGTTTCCACACATTGAGATTAAAAGTAACTTTCTAGATAACTCAAGTAGAAATGTTTAGATAGAACACTAAAAAACACACAAACACATTTTTAAGAACAAGCTTTCGCTCTTACATACAGCTTCATCAGGTCGAGATAGTAGACTGATGTTATTGGTTTAACTGAAGGTTGAATGTCCACAGCTGACTGTTTTTCAGTTATGATTTCACTTTATAGATAGCAGAACTTCGATTAAATAGATAGGTAGATAGAAAAACTAAAAGTTGTTATATACTGTATTATTACTGTGACATTGAATGTAATATGTGTGCTGGTAGGAAGGAGAGAAATTACCTAAGGTTGAGATTAGGCGCTTGTCTGGATTTATGATATATTGATGGGCCAGTTCCCATATCCTTAGTTGTGAAGGGTTGCATATCTCTTTGTTCGGGGATTTGACCACCTTGGTTGTGTAACAGTGATTAAAGTCCATATTATGGGTTTGGGTTTCGGTATGTGATGTTACAGGTTTATCTCTATTTTTCATTTTTATATCTCTATAAGGAAAACCTCTTTTCGCTTTATGAGGTAATTGTATTATATTTGGAAGAAGGTATAAGAAAGGTGGAGAGAAACGTATAAAAAAGGGATGAACACAATATGGCTTTTACAATTAAAAGAAGAACATAGTTCACACTTTAGATTGCTGCCATTGGACATTTTAGTTAGAATGAAACCTAGGTCGGGGGATTGGGCGGTGACGATCGATTTTCTTTAAGAGGCAACCATTACCTCTTTGTCCAGTGTACCTCTTTGTCCAGTGGCAGCAATGTAAAGTGTGAACTGTGTTCTTCTTTTAATTGTAAAAGCCATATTGTGTTCGTCCCTTTTTTATATGTTTCTATCCACCTTTCTTATACCTTCTTCCAAATATAATATTTTTCATTTTTGTGTCATGTTGATGTTGTGTTCTATCTGAACAATTTCTACTCCAGTATCATCAAGGTGAGTGTACTGGCTTTTTTCTCCTAATTTAAACCATGATTTAGCCTAGTGCTCTATTCCAAATAAATTAAATAAAATATGTCAAATTCTTGAAATCATTCTTGTATTAATTTTTAAAGCTAAAAAGTTGAAACCACAAAAATATATCCACTAAGCACAATAAATGAATATCAATAATTAATTTTGAATACTATTTATTCTAGTTACACTAAACATATGTTATAATACTGTAAAAATATTTAATTTCTCTATAATATATTTATATATTTTTTCCAACAGTGAAAAGTTACTGTTTTCTCAAAATTAATTAAAAATTTACATTTTGAAATAAAGTTTTTATAAACATAACATGTTACTGATATACAAAGAGTTTTTATTCAAAATTTATAACTTTGACTGAATTTTTATCCCTTGAGAATTTTAGAAATACTTTCAAAACAGATTAATTAAATTTTTAAACAAGTGTTTATAAATTGTATGTGTTTGTAAATTGATTTGATTGATTTATAGAGAAACGATTAAAAACCTATATCATCAACTGTTTCCAGCCGTTGGCCGGGTCCTTTTAGTAAAATACCTCCATCTTCCTCTATCCTTCCACCATTCTTCCTCCCTTAAGCGCTTCCATATTTCTCCTCTTACTTGCAAACTTTTTGTTATCTGCTCCTTCCAATATCTTTCTTTGTCTCCCTTGCACTATTTTTCCTACATACTTGATCTCTATCATTCTCTTTGGCGTTCTCTTCTTAACCTCATTACTTGACCATACCATCTCGGCCTTGCTTCCTCAACTATCTCATGTACTCCAACATCCTCATTACATGTCCGTCCATAACATCTCACCCTTGCTTCCTCTTCTATCTCATGTACTCCAACATCCTCAATACATGCCCATACCATCTCGGCCTTGCTTTCTCAACTATCTCATGTTCTCCAACATCCTCATTACATGCCCATACCATCTCACCCTTGCTTCCTCTACTATCTCATGTACTCCAACATCCTCATTACATGTCCATACCATCTCACCCTTGCTTCCTCAACTATCTCATGTACTCCCTGTACCCCCACTCTTTCCCGGATAATTTAAAACCTAGTAATTAAAATTAAAACATCAAAATTAGCCCAATTACATCTTCAGATAAAAATTTTTGTACCCTGCATGAATAATAGGACTGCATTTAGAGAAACTAGATAATACACACTCTTTCAAATTTGTTTGACAATAAATAATATATAGAAAATATTAAAAAATTCGTTGTGGTTTATTTTAAAGTGTACTAATAACAAAAACTACGCCTAAATAAATTCCTTTCATTGCTATAATTTAACTAACATCACTTTGCACTCTTTTATACTAATTTATATACACTCGATTCATTTTTATAGATACATGTATATATAGTGCTTACAAAAAAGTATACATATATATATTTGGTGTATTCCTGTAATATTTAGTCATGTTAAAATTGATTAGTAATTTATTCATATTTATTTTGATATTTATATAACACATAGCCAATAATCACTTAGCTAAACTTTTTAATGAAAACCTCTTTTTGCTTTTTGAGGTATTTTGTTTCTTTGGAAGTAGGTACAGGAAAGATGGCTGGAGACAAAAATGGGAATAAAGATAATAATAATGGCCAATTTATATTGCTGCGACTGGTGACTGGCCAATGAGGTAATAGCGGTCTCGTGATGAAAATTGATAGTTACAGACAGTCCACTCTTTGACCTAGGTTTCATTCTATAGGAACCTGTCAGAAGGTAATGAGAAACGCACAATGCAACTTCCTCTTTTCAGAAGTTGCAGTGCGCATTTCAAACTATTTCTCAATGAGTTCCGATAGAATGAAATTTAAGTTATTGGAGATTGATCAGTAACAATCCATTTTCTTCAAGGGGTGGCCATTACCCCCATATGTCCAGTGGCAACAGTGTAAAATGTGAATTGTGTTCTTATTTTCATTGTAAAAGCCATATTGTGTCTGTTCCCTTTTATTTATTCCTATTATTCCTTACCGTACCTTCTTACAAAATTAGTAAAGTCATATTGCATTTGTTCTTGTATTTGTTCTAATGACTCTAAACTATCATTTCTTTCATTTCAGGTGTAAATTTAGTATTTTAGTTTCTGAAAACTGCTTTTAAATATTCTTCTGTAATACGTCTTGATCGTAAGGAGTTTTTATTGAAATTATTGAAAATGTTGGTTAATATAACATAATATGTTGCTTAATCCAAAAATAACCAGCATTTTTAGAGCAAAATCTTGAATTTGTGAATTTGTCATAATCAAGAGAATAGTAAAATGTACATATTTCTTCATTACGTTTCAATCCTATCATATATTTCATATATGTTTAAACATTTGTATTATTTATCAGATTAAATGAGCTCTGAATTATTTTTATAAAAAAAACTTAATTAGGGCACACCACAAATATTACATTATAATGTTATTATCACTATGGTGCAAGTTATTAAACATTTTAAAACAAAATATACCTTTAGACCAATATCCTTCTAGTTGAGTTTTCTCAGTCGTTGCGTTTGTGATGGTTGTGTTTGTTTTATTCATTTGTACCATTGCTGTATCAGACTATCAGAAATATGCATTTAGATTGTTCTGCGGCTAATAATTCCGTTTTCGACAACTTATTTCCGGAAGATCAGTTGTGAAACCCGGTAAGCCATCAACATAGGAATGTGGCTTGAAGTATGAGTTGCGAAGCTTAATTAGGTTCCTCTGAACTTCTCCCAAGTTTCTTCAATGGGCGCGAGTACTACAATTATAATTAGTACCACTGTGAGCACAATGATCACCACCAAGTACAGAGCCAGCAACAGCTTACGGAAACAAGAAAGCTGCAACAAAGGGAAACACATGTCTCAGCCGGTGGCACAAATTATACTTTTTTTAGGTTTGATTCAAATCTATTTTATTTTGATTCTGAATCTCAAATTCTAACCTTCATTTGATGTTGTGGTGGCTACAGGTAGGTAAAATAAGGGGATTTAATAAAAAATCAAGGCACTTAGATACTTGACTTAAAAAAAACTGCACTGAAACATTAAAATAAAAGGGACAGAATTTGTCTCTAAGTAGACGCGACCAGGATTCTTCGAACTCCGATTTCCTCGTCGTTAGCAGGCCAATTCAACACAAAAGTGAGGCTTAAAATATGTTTCAAATTCAGTAAATTGGTTTGGTCATGAGGTCTGGTTAAAAATGTCCTAGAATGGGATAAGCACAACAGGTAGCATCAAATTAATTTATTTTTCAAACGTGAAACTAAAATAGAAAAATTGAATCGATATGAAGATGTTTAATCATTACATGTTTAATTTCACTTTCTTCGACAATAAATATCCCGCTTTGACAGACGAACAGTTTAATTTGTCATTCTCGCAATAGATTGGTTTACCAATGACTGGGAGATCTCGTTTGGAATCCTGGCCGGATGTAGTGAGGGTAGTTTTTCCTAAATGCTTTTACTACTCTTCCCCCATACAAAATTGGGTACAATTCATATAATTTCTATCTTACTCATCCCTACTTTATGAGCTTAGTTAATATACAGTGGATTCCTGACCATCTCAAGCTAAGGATCGATGTGGCCTCAAATAACCACAAACTCGGATATTACAGAACACAATATGTGATGCACCACAGGAAAAGGGGACTTCTTATTGAAGTAAAATGTTCAGTACAGCTGATTTTTGTCTTTAGGGTCGATTTTTATCGCTTCTGGTTTTTAACTCATATCGATATCTATAGTCATTCTGAACATATTCCAGTCACTATTAGTTCTAAAATCAATCACTAGGAAGGGCAAAAATACAGTTTAGTACAGCTGTGCCATTGTTATAAATCGGACCTTAACTTAAACTAATAGTTTTCTTATGGTGTAAGTTAAGGTCCCATTTCCTCTACAGTGAAAAACTATATACAATTAAAATTAAACTCTAAACAATAATTATAATAAAACTATTTAGTTTTATTAAAAACATGTTTTAACTAAATTTTAATAGGGTAATGCAAAATAAAATAATAAACTTTTCTTGTCAAATTTTTTGTTTTAAAGTTTATTTATATCCTTTCAGTGCATTAATAAATCTTTTATTTTTAGCATTCTGATCAAGTCAAGAAAATTCAGCTACAGCTTATACTAAAATTTGAATGAAGATTTCAGAAAGTAATTATATTTAATATAAAAGAGGAAAACTTATTCTCACTCCCACAAAAAAGGTTTTCTTCATCGCAGTGAAATGAGTTTTCTTTTGCAGCATACTATAATTTAATATTTAAGACATTTCACCTATATATCTGAATTCAGCATGAAAATAGATCCTTTACATAGCTAACTAAGGGATAGTTAACCCATTGATTTTTGCATCGGAACAAAATATGTGTCTGTTCCCAATCAATGTAAACTTTTAACAAAATACACTACATCCCATTTGAACGCACTAAACTATTGCAACTTTAAATAACATCATGACAAATCAATAAGCTGCAGCCTTAACGCTCAGTGACAGGCAAATGACTCGACTAAGGAGAGCAGCGGACACTAATATTCACTGCGCCACAGTACAGCGTAATTGATGAGCCACACGATTCACTCCGTTACTCTTACTAGAAAACTACACCAGTTTAATGAGGTTCATTTCACAGACAATTCTCATGAAACATGAATTGTTACCACCTCGAATAATACAGAACCTGTGAAAATACAGAATTTCAGATAATACAAAACCTCTTGTAGTACGGAACTTCTGACAATATAGAATCTCTTTTAATAATATATTCATATAACCTGAACAGATGCGGTGTAAAAAAATAAACAATAAATCAAAGAGAACATTTCAGGAAACCAAACTGATTTGTGATTGTTTCCTCCGATGAGACATAGTTTAGTTTATGATATTCCATATTCCTCTCTCTCTCTCTCTTAAAGCTGTCGACACTTATTTTAACAAGTTGACAAAGTGGTTGGGAATTGAACTATCAACATACCGGAGCATCAGTTCTCCTGTCTGCATCGCTGAGAGGGCTGCGACTGGATGTCCGGTCACTCATAGGGAACGAGTTAACCCTGGAGCTTGTCGTGCGCTCGCTCGCACAACCCACCACCTGAACAAAGCATCATACACTCAACAACTACAGATCTACTTTCATGTAGTCATATGGTCTTTAACTGTCATGTTAGATGGATATTATCAATACCTATAAAATAATACCAAAAGTATAGTTAAATGTTATCAATGTTGGCAGCAAAAAAAAAAAGTTTATATTTAAGGCTCTTTTACTTAAAATTGGACTGTAGTTGCATTTTTGGTAGTTTTAATCATTAAAGGTGGGCATGACACATAAATGCTTTTATTTGTGTAGGAAAATAGAGGGTGACAGAATGCAGAAAAAGCTTTTCCATACCCGTTTACCATCTCCTCTGTTCATTAATAGCGCCTCCTTGCTTGTGTTGCTTCAGGTTAAGAACTATACGTTTGCAAATGTTTTAATGACCAGTAATTACCTAACCACCCAGTTAGACAAATAAGAATAACCTAAACGAGTGATACCATAAGATTGGCTTACTCTCGCCCCGTGTTTAAAAAATATCTGGAAAATCTCTTCCTTTCATTTTCCATAAAATTCTCCAACTATTTAAATATAACGAATTCAAATGATATGAGCCAAGTTTTAAATTTTTCACTTTGGTTGAATTTATCCTAGAGACGTCAATAGTAATAATAAGAATTCCTAGCCCCCTTTGGCGAAATAATAGTCTTAGTCTCTTAAGGCGTCACACTCGCAATAGACTGGACTGTCAATGACCGGGAGATCTAGGTTTCAATCTTGGTCAGGTATATTGGTGGGTGGTTTTCCCTAATGTTTTGCCACTCTCCCTACAAGCAAATGTGAGTACATTTCCTCTAGATTCAACCTTCCTCATCCCTAACGCATCAATGTAATTAGTACAGATGTGTATAAACCGAAATGGTTGTGAGATGTAGTGCTAAAACAAAAAGATATGTTAGCATTATTTGATCGGTATTGATGATATCTATCAAAAGGGACAGCTGCAGATTACATGACTGGACTTATGAATATGTGAAATTAAAACTAGCAATTTTTCAAGCCGTTAAATATATCATTTCACAAAAAAATTGGGGTATAAATATGTCCCTGCTTATACATGTAAAAAGATTATAGTCGACACTTACCGAGAGAACAAATTGCATTGCAACGTGGAAGGCCACATACACAACCAGTATCCAGGTCGTCCATTCAGGGAGTTGTGCTTTAGACAACTCGATTGCGAAAAAAATTGTCACAACTGCAAATAATAAATAATAAAAGTTAGAAATCCACTTAGTTTTAGGTCACATGGATATTTTCTAAGTTGTATCAAACACCATTGCAAATAAATATATGAATTTTTAAGTTTATTAAATCATTTATTTTGTACACAGTTGCAAAGCACACGGGCTAGTTGGCCTCTCTCATCTGAAGTTCCAATCAAGAAGATTGATAAATTTATGGGTTCTTATTTAAGATTGGTATGTTCCGATTTTCCATTTGTACTCTTAAACATTTTTACTTCTATTTAAGATTGATTTTCATATTACGAAACAATAAATAAAAAGTTAATCAATGTTAAGCTTAACGAGTAAATTACTTATTATCCGATTCGGTGGTCGGATTGTCTGTCAATGAGTGGTATTCAACCTTTATTGTTCTTGTGCGCTCAGATATAATTTCTCTTCCACTTTGTACTCCCAATGTTGGTGAAGAGTGAAAGTTACACATATTCTATAATATACATCTAAAATTAAAATAGAGTTCTCAGATTGCGTGTCCTTAACTTCCAGATCTCTTGTGGCTAACCCTAAATTCAGTTTTTACCATAAACATTTTTTTTATGTCTACATACTCGCTTAAATGTCATCAAATACCCCTGGTTGAATACCACTGGTCTGAAGGCATCACTCTCGCAAGAGAAAGACTGGTCTACCGAAGATGGGTAGATAGCGATTCGAATCTTGTTCTAGTGTACCGAGGTTGTTTTTTCCTAAATGGTGTCCACTGTGGGTACATTTCCTCTAAATTCATTTTCCTCATCCTGAACACAAGCTTAGTATTAGTACATATGCGTATAGTCTGAACGGGTAGTAGAACATGCTGCTGAAAAAAAATGTATGTCAAAGGCATATAAACCTTAGAAAGGGGAAGCTCGGGGCTCAAATCTTAGCAGAGTACCGAGGTTGGTTTGTCACTCCCTCTCCCCACAAATGTTGGTACATTTCCTGTATAGCTCTACCTTACTCATCCTTTCCCCCATTTGTTTAAAAATGTGGTTAGTTCAAACAGGTAGTAAGACTCGGAGCACACACACAAAACATCATTGTCTTGGCTTTGTAAAGTTGGTACACTCACTCGCGAGAATGTGCGCCATGTTGCCCAAGAGCCAATGTAGCCAGTTGAAGATGGGCCTCCGTCTAGAGCCAGGGTGCGGTCGGAACAGGGCTCCGATCGGTTGGAAGAAGGCGAGGAGCGTTGTTACGGTACCGAGGATTGCGTGAGGATTGTCCTCGCTGGACCAACTCTTCAATTCCACAAAGATGAGCACAAACGCAGCGATTGTGAGGGACCACACTAAGAGCATGAGGATCCGATGCCACTGCAAAAAAAGGTCGACAAATCATTATAACGGGAATTTCTGTAAACTTTCTAAACTGACCGATTAGAGCAGAACATGTCTTGACAGCAAAATTAATTTAAGAACAAACATGACACCCAGTTACAGGACAGTAATTCATCACTGTGAAAGAGGAAGCCCTAATATCCCTAATAATAAGTTTTTTGCCCTAGCTGGGAATCAAACCCAGGACACTTGACTCAATATACAGGTGGGCTACCTACTTTACTAAGTTATAGGACTAAGTAGAATTTAACTTTGTGATTCTTGCACCAAATGATTCTCAATACAGCCACATCTCAATTTATGCCATGGTTGTATTCTCTAAAATGGCCACGTAAATCCAGCATAGTTTTACAAATGAAAAAAAGGGGGGAAATTGTAATGGTTAGTGAAAGGAATGACCAAAAAAACTTATTAATTTGTTTATTTCCTTTCCTGCATTTTATTTTAAACTACAAGTATTCGTCATTGACAATATTAAATACAATTATCACTTGCACTACAACCACAGCTAGTGATAATTTCTCTACAAGTGCAAACTTCTAACTCCACAGAGAATCTTTTCCACATAAATTTGTTTGTGTGTAGTTTTACTCACAATTCTAAACCTTATAATTTGAAAATGTCAGTAATGATACTTCTAGGATGTTTAAAAAAACGAGTAAGTTAAATTGACAGGAATTAAGAGCTGGCTAAATTCCTTACCACTTTCCTTTTTTTTTTCTCTCTTTTGTGTTATTTTGGTTTCCTCTTTTAGAAAGTTGCAGTGCATATTTCACACTCCCTCCTGATGAATTTCTATAGAATGAAACATAGGTCGGGGGGAGGGGGTGGTAGCAATTGATTTTTCTGAGAGAGGCAGCAACTAAGTAAAAGTTTACCTTTTACATGTACCTATCTAAGTGTCCTATCATTCGTTACCAATTTCCTTTTACTCTCGCTTGTATTATTTTGGCTTCCTCTTTTAGAAAGTTGTGTTGAAAGATAGATTTTCTTACTTGCTGTAGAAATTTTCCTTACCAAATTCTAATTTTTGATATGCAAGTTTAGTTCTGTCAAGTTAGGTTAAATTCTTATGGTCTCCTATTATATTATTAGAATTAAAGTTACTATATATTAATTAACTATTAGTTAGTTACCAAAGAGTACATTTTCCTCTTGACATACCAATTGATATGAGAGACAAGAAAAACTTACAGCGAACCACTGATCTTTTCCGCAGAACGGTTTTCCGACCCAGGTTTGTTTGAAGTATCTCGCCAGAAGAATACCCACGCTGGCTGCTCCAATCCAGGCTGCGATCATGAACGCTCCATGAAGTCTGAGTAGCAGCTTGGACGCAGACGCAAATGTGACGATTTCAGACAAAATGTAACCGTCTGAGCTGGCTTCATAGATAACATCGTGAAAAGATACACCAGCAGCTAAAATATAACAATTTATTACCAAAATTATCTTTGAGTAAAATAATATTTATATTCAATAAGTTATCTATCTTATAAAACAGTTTTATCAGGCACTTAACGATGGTACCTATTTGGTGATTTTGAAGCTATTTTTCAAAGTATAATCTGACATACTTAAGCAGTCTAAGCACTATCACACTTAGAAATTAATGTACAAAATAGAAAGAGAGGGAAGAACATGAGAAGTTCACCCTATAATACCTCGAGTATAACTGCTGATAACACTTCGTCGGTTATACTGATGAGTATAACACTCACTCTACTATTTGTGCCTGGACAGCATCAACTTCACATTTAAAAATCACCCTAACCTTGTTTCCTATTCTAGGTAGACATCAGTTGTGAAATAATTTGTACTCGCTTGATTAAAATACTTTTGTTCTCAAATAAACATTGTTGGGAAACTCTTTTTAATAATAGAATTGATATATAGAAAAAATTCCAACACATTTATTAAGGTTTTAATGATTTACTAGTAAAAACTAGATCAACTTCAGTAAATACAGGTATAGTAAAACTTTCTAGCAGATCTCACTAGAAAAATTCTTTCCATGCTCTTGTAAGAAAAGTCACCTTTAATGTTTATTTTAGACCAAAAGTTTGCTAGTCAAGAGAGTATAAACAGTTTATCAATAAAAAACTAAACTGTTATAAACAATTTGAGACTCATTTGTACACCTTTAAGAAGTACTTTAAATACATATATAGATACCTAATCACCCAGTTCCCTTAAGGGATAGGCAAAAACCTATGTATATAGCTCAAAAAACAACTCCATACTTAATCCATCCTAAAAAACTTCCTCCACACTTCCTCATCCTTGCATACTCCCTTCACTTCAACAAGATCCATACACCGGCTCATAAGTGCTCTTTCATTCTTAAAACTCTTAATGTTTCTCATTTTCACACATCCGTCTGCAACATTTACATGTCTTACCCCTTCATTTCGATCCACACACTCTACCTTCATATATTTGCTTCATCACTTGATCCACAATCACCCTCTTAATATGCCCAAATCAATGTTAAATAAAAATGCAGTAAAATGTAATATAATATAAAAATACATAATGTATTTATAAGTTGGCAAAAGCGCGGAACTTTATTTTTTTATTTTAAAATTGTGCCCTTGGATATTAAAACAACGATATGATGTTCTATAATATGTTTTATATATTCATACAATTCAAACAGCACAAAAAATATATGAATAGTTAAAGTGATTAATTACCTCTCAAACTTGAGCCAACTGCAAGTAGTAAATAATATTTATTTTTTTCAAGGTCATATATTTTGCCTGAAATGTTTGTCACGACGTCTCTTGTGAATCTGCAGTAAACTTCTCCGTTAACGTAAGAAGAGTTTATGAAACTTATTCCTCTTTGACTCTGATAAAAAAAAAACAGAAATAAATATATTATATTTGTAAGTACATTTTGTTTCACTCCTTGAAAAAATTGTTTTAAATTGTACGAATTATAAATTTCACTCACACTAGATCGAGCATTGGTCTTATCAGTATTATAAGATAAGTAGACATTGGCTGGTCTGTTCTGAGCACTATCCCTAGCACACTCCATAACGCTGTCATCACCCTGGAAACAAATAAATGTTTAAAACAATATATTAAATTACTGAATGCAAACACGACACGTTCTATATATTCAGTTAGGGATTTACATGTGTAGGATACTTAAGGTGGCATACAGTGTGGGAGGCCCCCTCCCACTCCCCATAAACCCATGTAAATTACTTCATAGCATGTCTGAGGGAAGGTAAAAACAAAGAAATTGTTTGATTTTACACAAATATTAGCACAAGAGCTTGTAAATTATCAACGATGTGGACTTTCCTGGTAAATCTTTCAAGTGTCTGCAGGATTTTTATTTTTAGTTTAAAATGCACACCAATCAATTCATTTTTACCTAATTATTTCATGCCGGAATAACATTATTCTAGGCCAAAACAAAAAGGCATCTACAATAGACAAACTAAAGTAAATGTCTTCTTTCTTGTGGAGATATGTTGGGAGTAGAGCTGTCACAATACCTGTTTTTCCCAATTCTGATTCTCAAGTTCAATCTCGATATTTCGATTCTAATTCTTGAACATTTCCTTTTTCATTATTTTTCCAAGAATTATTGTATAGAAAATCTAAGTGCCTGATACCCTAATCCCCCCCCCTCAATGCGAAACTTGGACTCTACCATTACAACACATGGTCGCTTGAAACTTTAATCTCACAATCTTATAGATATTTACTAAAGGTCTTCAAAACTGAAATTCAAAACAAAAAATTCAAATAAACTCGAAATTAATACAATAAATTGCGTATTTTATATCGGAAAGAAGAACACATTTCACACACTACAAAAATTTAAAGTCATCCGCTATAACTGTTCCTATGCATGTTAGCTCGCCAGAAATTAGTGATGAAGTTTTGGCAACGATATATTGATATATTCAATATATCAGACTACGCTCTAAATCTATTTAATTATAGCAGCAGCAGAAATGTTATTAATTAATGAGATTTTTTTTACACCATTAATTAAGTGTGTAAGATATTCACCATTTTACTGTCGTCCGAAAGTGCGACGGCAGCATACCCTGCTCCTCTGCCCTTCACTTCAAACGTGTATCGGTCACCCTCTACCTGGACCGTCGTGACGGCTGTGCATGACTTAGTATCGAGACACTGGTCAGGTGCTCCAAAACAACTCTTTGTTGATCCGCACCCCGAGTAGATGGGGTCGTCCGTTGCTGCGGCCTGTATGGGGGAGCAGGTTATATTGTATTACTAGCAGAAGTATCCTGCGCTGACCGGGGTAACCACACAATAGAGTACATGCGTGGTTACAATGGGCAACACTCTTCATTGCTTTAAATAGAGATTTTTAAAAAAACTCTTCATTTTATTTCTTTTTACCAAGTTTTAAATAAATTTTTAAAAATATAATCAAAAATTTAAAATTCAAACTTCGAGGTGCATACGTTAATGCACATAGGCTACTAATTTAAAAATGTCAGCCCTCATGCAATGCTCATGACAAATATACAAACTCTTTAGTTTATTAGTATAGATTAATATTGGTATATTTAGGCGTTATTGGTTAAATTATAATACTTACAAGAGTTATAATAAAAATAATATATAATGTTGAACCACCCATAGTTGCACTACCTGTCAAGATTCAGTTATGATTCATGTCTGAACAATCAAACTCTACTGAGTATTCAAAAAGATTATTATAATAATAAAAAAACATGCTTATTTCTTTCACCAAATACAACATATGAATCTCAATGATTAATGGCAAATAGTACTTTGTTGTTACACATTTACAAGCTATACAAAAAAAAAGAAGGTCTAGATAAGATAAGGGCTCAATGAAACATTCAGTGTGACAGTGGATTGTTAAGTTTAAATGAGACTAGATTCATGAAAACATGATTTGTTAGGTTATTTCACTCATTAACCTTCTTTCTAGCAATACTTATTTGTTCAAAGAGTGTTTAAGCATTAATTTTTTTTAAATGACAATGACTGTCAGTAATCTTAAGAAGATAAATTAAATTATTAATTATTTTATAGTCATATGAAAGTAAATTAATATTCCCTCTTCATAGTAATGTTAAAGAGAAGAAACATGTCAATAGGAAAATTTATACTAATTTAGTAGTATAGCTCTGATCATAATAACAATTAGTTTGTTTTTTACACCCCCCTCAATGGCTTAGTTAGCTAACATTCTAGTTTCATGTTGAGCTAGATTGCCGAGGACAGGGAGATTGAGATTAGAATCTTTCACGGGTGAACAGAGGGGGCGAGGAGGTTCCTAAGTGGTTTTCCACTTTACCTCCACGAAAATGCGGGTTCACTTCATCTATATTCAACCTTTCCAATTCCTAACACCCATTAGTGTAATTAGTACTTAAGCGTACAACCCTAATGGGTAGTAAGACGCGGTGCTAAGTAGTAGTTTTTTTTACATAAAAAGTTCATATAGTTTGACTTTGCTGTGGGTCAAACCCAAAGGTGGCTCACAAAGTGTCATCACCATTGAAAAAAAAATGTTAAAATAAAGATTATCTTAGTCTAAATTAAGTGTTAAATTCATTCAAGTATCTATTTTACTTGGACAAAATTACATTCTCAAATGTACATAACATTCTTTTGTTTAAAATTTAAAAAAATATTTGCTAACTAGACTTCAATTCATATTTGTATAGCCAATATAAATTGCATAATGTCACGAAAATAAGTGGTTACAACTCTATAAACAATTCAGTAGCGTAGATAGGATAAATTCTGAAGGGGGTGAGGGTTAATGTAAAAATGATTTATTGTGAATTTAAAAATACCTAACAGGGATCAATCATGTTAAATATTCAATTATGATTGTGTTTAAAAAAACTTTTTTTTTATACATTCACCACAAAGAGGGCATAATGTGGTGAAGTATAAGATTACTAAATATTTTAGCATCCCATATATTTGTGAGCATAAACACAATTAACGTGAGTAGGCCTATTTAAATATTTTCTTTTCTCAGACAATATAACAAAAATATGCAATAAATATTGTAAAGCAAATAAGTTAAACATACCCAAACACATTAAAAAAACATTATTTCTAAAGTCTAGTAAGTCTGATGAGTAGCACATTGAAAAGTATTGTATGTTAAAAATTATTCTAAAAGCAAGAATTCAAAATATCATAAATTTGGCAAGTATCTGACAGTTCACCATGTAATTTCATGCCTGTGTGCAATGTGTTAACATAACTACACCATTGGAACAATTGAACAACAGATATTTTCTCAAATTAATATTATCTTTAAGTGCTACTTTATGTGTGTGAAAACTTACCTTGACTTCTATTTCAGGTATGTAAGCCGGCACGGTGCTAGTTTTGGGCGCCCTGGTGGTGGAAATACCAGTAGACTGGGCCGGGTTGTCGACCGAGCGTTTAGCCACCTCCACTTTGTCAGACAACACTCCGACCCAGAACGTAGAGTAATCTTGCACGAACGTTGCACTGAAACACATCACACATCTCGTGGATACATAAAGTCAGATCACCCCAGGAATATGCAAACCGTTTAGAAAACATGAAAATGTAGGTCGGCCAACATTTAAAAAGGCTCCCGGCATTAATCTTACAGCTATCCAAATGTACACATCACAGCAACATACCTTAAACTTAAATAAAGTTATTTAACAGCCTGCTCATTTTAACTATCAACCAATTTTAATTTAATGAAAAAATCATGTTTGGAAAATTTCAAGGGTAGGTGAAAATATATTTTTCAACTCTTGATAAAGAAAAGAGCACTTATTTATTTATCTTCTGAAGAATAAAAAGTTATATGATAATTGTCACTTTTTTTTATCTTGGGTTGTTTATGATATAATATATAACAGCAGCATATATGCTTTAACGTGTGAGTGTGATAAAGCATGGGCATGTCTGGCGGGAAAGGGATGGTGTACACCTCTCTCCGCCCCTCCCAATCCCCACTTTATGGGAGAGTTCCCTTCAATATATGATAAAACTTACTAATTTATTTAAATATTTTACTTACCGTTACTTGAAACATTTCAGTTATCTCTTACATGCATTATAACAGACTGCCCTTGCTTCACATATGCAGACAGTAGCACAAGCTCATCCAATAAGGTGGAAATATGTTTAGGTTATCTATTTTACCTTAAAAAATGTTTTTCAAATATAACTAATCCTGTGGCTGGCTGTATCATATACATAAATATGTTTTGAAGAATGTTAGAATTTATTATATTATTTAAACACAGATGTGTTGTTAATTAAACAAGAAAGAAGATTTTAGGTGTTGTCAATGTTCAATTAAGTAAAGTGTTAGTTACAGTAGCCTAATTAACACAAATGAATAACCCTTTTTATAACATGACCTCTGGATATACTTTCTACAAATATTGAACAATTAATTGAGCAAATGGTTAAATAATTGAGAACCAAAATGGTCAGCCATATATGAATGAAAAGCTTTAATTAAGAATTAATATTTAGCTGAAGCCAAGTATTTTGGATATGAAGCTTAGTATTTGATGGATAATATTAGCATAGCCTCCATTTATTTTACATAATTAGTGAGGCAACATAATGTGTGACCCCCCTCCCCCTTCTACCCCATAGTGTGAAAGTTAGTTACATCCATGGAGAAAGTCACATTTTTAACTGTCAGTTGAGGTTCTGCCTGGGATATTATGACCATACAAGGTCAAGTACATTAGTGTATGATGTGAACAAGAAAAATATTGATTATTATTATTAGGTATTCTGTCTTATAACAGGTCCATTCCTATTGTGAATGAAATTAGACCGCCAGTGCGCGCCCTGTCCTCTGCCTCCTCCTTCAGCTTCCAGAATTTTCGTATTTCCTTCAAGTCATCCAATATTTGAATCCTCCTTCCTAAGCTGCTCTTTTCCTCAACCTTTCTTTCTATGACGTCGTGCAGAAGACAGTTCCTCCTAAGGATGTGTCCGATCCAGTTCGCTTTGTACCAAAGAATTACATCCAAAACGGATCTCTTCTCACCCACACTTCTTAGGACTTCATTTGTCACCCTGTCTGTCCACCTAATCTTCTCAACTCTTCTCCAGCAACACACTTCAAAGCTCTCCAAGTACTTCTTTTCCATACCTCTAATAGTCAAAGTTACTGCTCCATAGAGCGTGAAGCTCCAAATGTAGCATTTGATCAGTTTCTTCCTCCAAACTCAACTTGCTGGTCAGCAGTAACTTCTTCTTGTTGAAAGCTTCTTTGGCCATGGCGATCCTCGACCTAATTTCCTTGGTACAGTAGGGATCCCTTGTCAGTAGACTTCCTAGGTACTTTAACTGCTCTATATTTTCCAACAGTTTCCAATTGTGATTTTGAGCGGTTCTTCATTTTTTGAAATCACCATCACTTGACTTCTCAATGTTGATCTCGATGCCATATCTTCTCCCTGTCTCCACTAGCCGGTCCATCATTTCCTGTGACTCTTCTTTATTTATCAATGCTAGAGCATGTGCGCATTTTATTGTGTTGATGATGTGTGTCCTCCTAACCTGAATTGTTCCCTGGAGCTTCCAGATTTTTTGTGTAGTAGTGGGTCGAGAACAGGGTCAACGGTGCCTCATGAGGGCGAATGAGGAACTACTTAAATAAAGAAATAGAAGTTCAGGTCTAGAAAAATGAGATTAACGATTGGAGGGTTCATTGTGCTGACCACATTACACCCTCTATCCACAGAACATGGCACTATCTTCGCTAACACAAGACAGCCCCTCGGTCAGTATGGCTCCAATGCTGACGTACGCCATGAAGTTTTTTTTAAGTGGTATTTTTAGCACCGCGTCTTACTATCCGTTCGGGTTTTACCGCTATGTACTAATTACACTAATGTGTCAGGGATTAGGAAGGAAGTCATCTGAACTCAGCAATAAGCAAGAAAAAACAAAATCATGAACATCATTGTGCAGAAAGTTTATTCCAAATTCAAGTGTTATGTAAATACCTTAGGGGGGAGGGCAGGTCCGAACAATGCTTACATAATATATTATAATGCTATAAATTTTTAATATCTACCAGTTTAATACAATAAATCTAGATTTAATGTACAACAATGTTTATTGCGAATTATTGTGAATTATTTCGCACCATTAATTTACAAGTCTCGTTAATAACTACCAGCAATTTTATGTAATGCATAAAAAATTATATTAATTCCTGTTAGAAGGATGGAGAAAGGGGGGGTCCAAAATGGTCAAAAATATGATTTTATTACTGAAATCTTAAAATAAAACATGGGTTTAATATTGGCAGCGTGTCAACAGCACTGCTAAATACGCTCGTGGAAATAGGCCCTAATTCAGAAAGTTTGTTTGAAGTCAAATAAGAAAAACTTAATAAGTAGACATCATTTATGGATAATATCTAATTATGATGATGATGATTATGATAGTAATAATATTGCATGTCTGGGCTACATCACTTGTAGCCCGGTTTGTGGAAAGAATATCCAGTTCTAATGTACTGTTGCCCAGGAGACGCCCGCATATACTAATCGCACATCCTTTCCGTGGAGGCTCTTTCCATGTCCCAATAAGATGAGGGGGTGGTGATAGTGAATATGTGGGTGTGGAACCAGTAGAAACACAACCTAACTAAAAATTCCTCAAGTACCAGACGAAAATCAAACCCGAGACTCGTAGGTTCATAGCCAGGTGCACTGACCACTACACCACGGGGCCGGTTATTTAGATATAATGTATTCTTGTAATCAAAGATGGTGCCACAAAATCCCAAGGAGTCTATTTTATGAAATCTGTGTCAGATTAATGTTAGGTAGTTTGGAATTGTGGTTCGTCTGAGATAACACACACTTGAATTTGTGTTACTTACTTAAATTGAATAGGCCCCTCGTAGTCTGCTGGGGGCTCCCACTCAAACTGCAAGGACTTTTTCCCCGTCGAGTTCACGTGGGTGACAGCATTCTGGAACATGCAGACACTGGTGAGGTGGGACTTTAGTATTTTGGTGTACCATGCCTACCGAACGTTCTCAATTCAGGGCTGCCACTATTTTCTTACTAACAAATTCCCTGAGATTTCCAGGTTTTTTCAGAAGGTATTCCCATTTTTACAGACAACTTAGATTGAAGAAAAGAATAATAAAATGAAATTTTCCATCAAAGTGAGTGTGAAGTAATGTGACATGTTTAAAACAGGATGATTTAAGATTGATGGGGAAATACATCCTGTCACTCTACAACCCTTGTTTAAGGGGTAATAGAAGTCATGTTAGAATCAATAGAATTAATACTTCAGCTCACTTTTTTCATCCATCCAAAGACCTACAGTAGTCCCATGGCTTCTTTGGTGCTGACTGACAGTTCACAGCTGACTTCTGACAGTCACCATTTAGGTATATACCTAAATTTTGACTGTCAGAAGTGACAGCTGCTAAACACGTGTTTTTTGCAGATCATATTGTTCGGCGTAGGGATACATAATTTGGTCTGGTAGCTTTTCAAAGCCGTCAGATGTCAGCTGTGAGCTGTCAGTCAGCACCAAAGAAGCCATGGGGCTACTGTAGGTACTATTTAAGATTTCAGATTTTATAGGTATCTATCAAAACTGACAACTTCATATCTATCACATGACTTGACATGAATATATGAAAGTAGATATAGTGACTATCCTGACAGATAAGGCCTTTCTTTTGAAAATTAGACTGTGTCTGTCCCTGAATAGCTGGGTCATAGAATATATGCAGTGATTTGGATTGGTGAAACGGAAGAGAACAAAGTTAGTAAAATTAAATTCAAATTATTATATTTTTTCGTTGATTTGGATCAGGATAAGAGAAGAGAGAAAAAAATTAGTCAAATGAAATAAATATTATATATGTATAATTAATTTAAATATGGTAGATACCTCTTCTGACCACCTAAAATGCATTATAAATATGTGTTCAGTGTTTTGGATCAGTAAAACAGAAAAGAAAAAAAAGTTAAACTGTGTGCATTCTAATTTGAAGGGAACAGGAGGAAAATAGGGGGAAAGTCTACCTTTAACTTTTATTGAGTTAGTACTGCCATCTGTTAGACAATCATGAGACCTTTCTGATGCAGTTTAGATTATGGTCAAAAGAGGTATCTGTCGTATTTAAATTAATTTTAAAAACAAAAGTCTTCGCTGTGGCCCTTAAAGGATATGAGATATAAAAATGGTTGTCCTGGAAAATGTGTGTGGTGTGAATTTGCCCTTTTTTTTCCCCCTCCTGTAGCCTTCGTATTAAATTTCTTCAGTGTTTTCAATCAGGTAAACAGAAGAGCAAAGTGTTAGTCAAATAAAGTTTATCATATTTCATTCTGAAATATTTTGATAAACTAAACTTAAGTATTTCACTCGGTACAACAATGGTGCACAAGCCAGCTATGCACGTTTCAAATCTGCGCCTTTCAGTTTGAAGGAAGCAAACGAGCCCGCAGTACAAATAATAAAATTACCCGAACGCCAGAGGCGCAGTTGATGGCCTGGGCGAACCCTGGCACTGCGGTGAAGGTCCCGAGGGGCTCCAGCGGGTCCCTGGGGTCTCTGGCTTGCAGGAAGAAGCCGGCGAACGTCAGTTCGGAGGGAGAAGACACCATGAGTTTCAAGGGGGAACCTTGCCCAGCCTGCAGAAGCGCAGGGGTCACCAGGAAAGGGCTGGTGCCGGGTGTCTGAGGTTGGGCCCCTTGATGCAAGGGCGTCATGGACTGGCACACCTGGTCCGGTGCACCGCGGCTGTAGGCGTGGCCCCTTCCCACCACGGTTGCCAACACGCACCCGCTAAGCAGCGCTACCAACATCTGGGGACACATATTACGTCACAGCTACAGTACAATTTTGATAGGAAGAGTCTTTTAAAAAATACAAACATATTTGTTGGTGTCAACAATGATTACAGATTATTATATCATTAGTGTAATTTTAGATTTATAGATAATATCTATCAAAAGTGACAACTGTATATCACATGACTTGACGTATAAATACGTGGTAATTGATAAATTAGAGGTAGCTGATAAAAAAAAGACTTAAAGAAGAGTTGTGTTATTTACGATGTGGAATAAACAGCAGTTACAGCCCAATCTTTATAGGAAGAACTGCTAGTAAAAATACTAGATCTACCTTCACGTATTCATACGTCAAGCTATGTGATCAGCAGTTGTCACTTTTGAGAGATATTACTAAACCCTATAAAATAACACAAGTAATATAGTAAATTGTTATCAATTTTGGCCACAAAAAATGTGTTTGTATTTTGTAAAAGGCCCTTCTATGAAAATCGGACTGTACAAATGCTCTCCTGGTGGACAAACATGAAAGTTGTCTCTTCTTTACCCCCCCTCAATTATACACAAATAATGTTCCACCGCCACTGGTTGCTATTAGTAAAATTCTGACAAGAATGATTTGTTAGAAAAAAAAACTTCTTTTGCAGTCGACTTTGATAACATTTCTCTTTGTTATCAGTAAAATTTCATAGTCATTTTTAAAAAATCAGTTTTCAGTAAACTAATGTTTATTTTAAGGGCGAAAATCAATTTTTTTTTTAAATCCCTGAGCTATGACCACATAAAATATTGAGACCCGCTTTCTTGGGTTTGGGGCACATAAAACGCCATTATCCATCATAATTTCGAGGGCGAAAATATTCACGATTATAATACATACCGCTAATCTGTTTGCGAAAGTAAATATGTCGTCAGGTCGACCGTGACAGGGATCAAACTTGCATTCTTCGGAATCGAAGTCCAACGCCTTATCGAATGGGCCACACGGTCGGATAAACAAATATAAATTACAATAGTAGTTTTATTGTTTTGTATTTTAAACAATTATAATAAAAAAAACTTTATGATAATGTGTTTACATACTATTTAAATAGTTTATATTTCTAAGACTAATTTAAATATTATTTAATATGTTTATATTTTGTTTTAGGTGATAATGAAGGACATACTAATTAATGTCGTGCAGTTGAATTAGAAACTGTAATGTAGATTCGAAAGTTTTGATTTATTTAAGCTTTGGATTAAAAAATAATTATATTTAAGAAATACTCATTTAATACTGTATGTAAAACATTAGTGTCCGTAGTAAAACTGTATTAAGGTCTAAGACGTGTTCATGGTTGAAATAAAACACACACCTGCTTCGGTGGTCTCATGGTCTAGGACGCTACGCTCCCAATAGACTAGACTGCCGATGACCGGGAGATCGAGGTTTGAATCTTGGTCGGGTGAACTGAAGGTGGGTTTTTTTTCCAAAATGTTTTCTCACTCTCTTTCCCCACGAAAATGTCGTACACTTAATTTATATTCAACCTTTCTCATTCCTAATCCACTAGCATCATTAATAAATAATCGTGTAACCAGAACGGGTAGTAAGATGCAGTGTTAAAAAAAACGCACACAAATTCATTTCAAACTTAATTGCGTGATTTTTTTTCCGTGCCCACCATATTAATAATTTGAAAATTTTGACTTAAGTGACGTCACAGCAAGTACATTAATATGACCATTCCTGGTTCTTTCCGTCATGATTGAGAGCGTCGGTACTTTTGTGCTCGAGGCTATTCTATAATAGCGGTGCGTACCAGTCGGTGCGAGTACCCGTGGGTACGTTAACTGCGTATCGACACCTGCAGGTGGGGGCCCGCACCCCTACGCAGTCGATAAGTACACCAAGCACACAGAACAGAAAAACTCATTGTTGTGACTTGGACCGGAATCATAGGAGGGGGGAGTTGGGGGAAGAATCATCGAGGTCATCAAATAGTGGACGTTTTTTAATAACCACACTGGTGGTTACGTGGTCTAAGCCGTCAATCTCCAAGAGAGATTCGATTGATGCTCAATGGTAATTTTGAGGTTCGAATTTATCTTCGGACGAGCGTACTGGAGGTCGATTTTCCTATTTTCTCGAATAAGTTTCAACAATTTTGGTTAAAATGTGTATCTGACATTGTCTAACATTACAAACAAAATAAGCTCATCTAATTTTCCAATGAAAACTACCTTTGAGGGTACTTTCACATAAGCGGGAATTTACAATTCTGATCATAACTACGCAACTATTTAAGAAACGTAATAATCTTAGTAATAAACAACATTTATCTAAAAAGAGCTTTTATAGAATCAATATTTTTATATTTATGGGCAAATTTTATTTTAAAATCAAGCTTTGGGATATAAGGAGTTGAAAATGCACACAACATAATGTTTCTACAAAAATGTATATTATTTCATTTCACATATATACCATTTATAACTATAATTTATTTAAAGTAGCGATAGAATTTTGTGTATGGTGCATCGTACCACGTCTTATTTTATTAGCCCTAAATGTCACCAACCTCCATCAACCCTAGTTACGCCCCTGGTCATCTTTATTAAATTAGTTTAAGGTCAAAAGAAATACAAAAGTACCGATGGAACTTAAGGATGACATATTTATTATCCGGGATTAAAACAGAGAAGAGCTACAAAAATAAACTCGATGATCGACCGTGACAGGATTCGAACCTGCAATCTTCGGATCCGAAGTCCGACGCCTTATCCATTAGGCCACACGGTCGTCTTTTAAAAGATTGATAACAACCGATATATTTATATATTTGCATATTATGTTTCATAGCTTTTTAGTATTAAATCCCTTTAAATTTTTTTATTAATTTCATTGTTGTTTACTTATCTAGATATTTATTGTATTAATAATTATTATTACTTCACATAATTATAATTAACACATTTTTCTGTTTACCGTTTTTTAAAAGTTAATTTATATTTGTCTGGGTGGTACATCTGCTTTATTGTGTTTTTACTAGGTTTTCTTTTTCTTTAGTTCGCCAAGTGATTGGGTTTCGGAATGGACGCTAATGTAGCCTCACAAAAACATTTTAAATAACCCATCTTTCTCTTAATTAATATATTTGCGTGTGAAATGAAAACACATAATCATCAACAATCTCCAGCCACCTTAGGATCTAACCACGCGCATGTTATCATTTTGTAACATTATTTAATTATCTTTATCTCTCATTCCGTCAATCAATATCATTGTGATGATTCTTATATCTATCTTTCTATTTCATTTTAAAGATCAATAAAGAATACAAACCGATATATTAATTTTTTTGCCTGAAATAAGAACAACCAAAGTATTAATAGTTTCTAAACTGCCAAGTGGTTAAAGAGAACATTGAATGATTCTCTACAATTCACAAAAAATATATATATAGTTTCAATCTAAAATGACTCATCCAAGTTTCTTGCGGTAAGGTCAGATACTTATATAGATAACTTGATTTAAATAATGAAGGAGACATTTTCTCGAACGCAAACTAACGTCATGAAGCGAGATTGAAAAACCATCTAGGAAAAAAAATACACTCAGGGTACCCGTCCGGGATTCGAACCTCGATCTCCCCGTCATCTGTAGTATAGTCTACGGCGAGAGTAATTCCTTAGGGCTTAGATCATTCGACCACAGAAGTTGGTGTTGAATATAAAATTATTAGACTTGTTAAGGTCATTATAATAATAAAACTATATTCATATTATTATTATTATTATTATTATTATTATTAATGTAAATAATCTTATTACTGTAATATTATAAATATTTCATCTTTGTACACCTCGTATGCATGTCTAGTTATTAATTATAATATCAACATTGTGGATATTTCACTGTGTACACCTCGTATGCATGTCTAGTTATTAATTATAATATCAACATTGTAGATATTTCACTGTGTACACCTCGTATGCATGTCTAGTTATTAATTATAATATCAACATTGTGGATATTTCATTGTGTACATCTCAAGAATTTTTCTTTTACTAAATTTCAGCCCTATACATCAATTACTTTACCTTAACAATGGTACATAAAAAGTATAAAATAATAAGTTCAACCTCTTATAGCTCGTGGACTGTAATGATTAGAAATCAATGAATCAATCAATATCTATAGCTTTATAATAATATAAACTTGTTACAAATTATACATTGTTACTGTCGAATGTCCGTAAGATAAAGAGAGACGTTGAAATAATTTTGTTTTTATCGTTGTGATCGGTGGGGAAGGGGTTGTCATCCAGTGGAGACTCATGGCATTATGGCCCGTATTCAAGAATGAGGCTGAGCGAAACAGAAGGTAGAGTGGAGTAGAAGGTGCGTTGATTTGCAAACAAAGTAGACAGCGAATCAACTCATCTTCTATCTATAGATCATCCTCATTCTGACACACGGGACTAGCTTTTTGTCGGGTGGTAGTAATATGATAATACCCCTGTGTCTCAAGAATGGGGCACAACACCAAATCCTCTTCTTCTTTTTTTTTT
>CABFWB010000155.1:434658-456055 GCA_902151455.1 Timema bartmani | reverse complement strand
CCCTAATTGGGGCTAACTATCCCCGATCTAGAGGGACAAGGTTAGCACCTCCTCATAGTGACCTTGACGTTCACTCTGTATATGTTGCCGTAAAAAGGGGATTTAATTACTTATATGTTTAATGCCACTGTTACAAGGCTTTTTATGAGTCTAAGTAAGCATACGCTGAATGAGTAAATGGTCAAATGTATTGGGGTACCGACAGTATGTCACACAAGCTGTGCGTTTGGGCTAGTTCTTAGGGAATTTCTTAGATGTTGCGATGTTGTAGATGTTGTATTTGGATACAGGCAAGTAGTTGTCATGGTTTACTCGTAAATAATTGGAAGCCTAGATGCTGATCAGCGACTGTAGTTAATCTAAGTTAATAACTGTTATCTCATAGGCCTGTGCTTACGGGACTCATTAGATTGGGTATTATGTTTTCAGCCTATCATGTTTTAGCTATTCACCTATTAATATTCAATACTTTCCTTCCAAAATATATTTAATGGAGAGGATGACGGAAATATAATGAACAGATCATATATATACTAGTGTACTGTCCTTAAGTGACTTTTCAATAAAATTCTGTTACCATTGTATTTCTTATTTTATGTGTTTGCTACCTTCTATAGACCTTTAGGGAGGGTACATTTCATGCGTATAAATGTATAGTTTAATGGTTTCATTATATGAGTATATTGAAATAGCTACACTAGACATCTACTTTGCTAAGGATTCAAAACTTATCAATATTTATAAGGCTCAGCTGCAATAGAAAAAATTGAAATCTGTGAGGCTTAAATTCAATAAACATTTTGATGTCTGTGAAGCCTAGTTGTTATAAAACATATTGATATCTATGAGGCTTAGCTGCAATAAAACATGTTAATATCTATTTGCCCTAGCTGCAATAAAATAGATTGATATCTGTGAGCCATAGCAGATATATAACAGGTCATTTCATCATTAATACCTTAATTTATAAGGTTTAAATATGCGTTGATTCAAAACAAAATAAAGTAAAAAAACAAGAAATCTAAGGAAGTTGAAATAAGTGAATGATCAACAGAATAAGGAGTGAAATGATTAAAGATGAAAGCCAAAAACTTTCTCGTACTTAAAAGCTATTTAGTAATGTTCCTCTAACAGAGAGGCACTTAAGCCATGCTCCCACCAGTCATTAGGTGATAAAGTTCCTTAGGTGGGGGAGGGGCTCATAAATACAAATTAACAGTTTAGTGGGGACTCAAATATACGACCAGAGTACTATTAATGTAATTATATTGTGATTTATCACCTAGTTTTAGTTTTAACACTTAATCACTATATTTATAGAAATATTAATATTTTTTCCCATCGCGTCTTACTACTCGCCCAGATTTATACCCATTTATTTACATTAATGAGGTAGTGATTAGAAAGATATCACGTGGAGATGTGTTTCCCGATCTGTGGTACGCATACCACCCGGAGCTACATGAAATATTTCAATTTATCATTTATTTATTTTCACTTATCATAATATATTTATTGATAATATCAAGTCTGATAAATATATTAGAGTAGACTTTGACCTGATGTCAAGGAATTTTATTGGCCTTAATTTCTCTTTTTCGGGGCTGTGCTTAACTTATTTAAATCTAGAACGGCCGTTTATTCTTTAGAATATAACAGAAATGTATTTGTCCTTTTATACTTTCTCATAGAGAGAGAAATTATTGTAATGGTAAAAAAATCTGCCTTGATATGAAAAATATCAATGTTTTATATTTATGTTATGTATATTTATAAAAAAAAGTGGGTATTACAACTTTTTCTGTCTGTTCTCACAGCCTAAATATTTTGATGAATTTTGTTCAAACTTAATACTTAGATTATTAATTCGTGTGCATCACAAAGTGATACGTGATGTCTATCCACAGGATTAGTTTTTATGGCTGAATCAAATTCTAGTAAAAGATTGCCCTGGATACGGGACGAACCAGGATGGCTCAGTGGTAAAGCATTGGCACGTAAAACTAATGGTCTCATGTTCGATTTCCGTGTTCAGATTACCATTTTTCACTTAATTACATTTAATATCAAGTTCTTAAATGAGTTAGTCAAGCCTTCAAATTAAGGTTACTTTAATAATTGATTTTTTTAAATGCAAAATTTTCCAAAATGAATCTGGTGATTTTGTTTAAAAAGGATATCTGGGTGGTGTTTGGCATTTAAAATGACACTGTATGCTTGTTTTTTTGGGGTGGGGGGGTGGTAGAGGGGTTAGCTTACTGATGACGGATTTTTTTTCAAAAACGAATATAGAATGTTTGTTCAAAATGGGCAGTTAGAGTGTTTCACAAGATAGATAAGAATTTGTGCTCGCTAATACAATGAAAATCATTTGAGGAAAGCTTACTGAAGACCGACTTTTGAAAACTTGGTCACAAACTCTAATGTACTAGAAGATAATGTACGATTACATCGTACCATTTGTTTTTTTACTAAGAACTGGAAGAGGTACCCTGATTAGGCCATGGCCTCTAAATGGGCACATGACTGACCAAAGTTTGTGAAACACGGGCACACAAAAAATGTACTCACATCTGCGAGGAGGGAAAGCAGGAAATAATTTTATGAAAAACCACCCTCAGTACNACTCACATCTGCGAGGAGGGAAAGCAGGAAATAATTTTATGAAAAACCACCCTCAGTACACCCGACCGGGACTCGTAGACCGATCTCTTAATCACCTCCAAAACAAATTAAACGAGCCTGACATTTAGTTCGCATAACCATAATATTAAATTAATAACCATAGGAAATGTTAGTGTAAAATAATTGCGTAAAATCAATTTTCGGAACGACAGGGTTTAGCTTTAAAATTTGTACTCGGAAGGCCGTGATTCAACTCCGACCTGATGCATCGACTTTTTTCTACCATTAGGGTTTTTACACCCTCTTTCTAGGCAAATGCTATTGCTCTTCCTTAATTGAACCCTGGTAGTTATTTGTCCACATATTGGTTGGTCGCGTAGTACTAAATAAAAACAAACCCATTAAGAAACGTGACAATGTAAGTGCAATAAGCGAGGAGAGAAAGTGTAGGCGTCTACACTCGAAACTAGGAAGATGGGAGTTGAGCGTGCCAACTTTTCTTTCTTTAGACTCCAACTAGTAAAAACACCAACTGGGCGAGCACAAGGCGAAAAAATGCTAGAAATGTAAAACACGATAAGACTATTTAAATCTCAGTTATGAGAGAAAGATTAGATTTTCTTCTATTAGCATTTTCAGTTTCAATCGAGTTGATATGATTGGAATATCAATGTGAGATGTATAAATATCTCCTTCGATGTCCAACTATGTTAATGATACTATAAGGCATGTTGTACAAGTATATTATCTAATGTCTAGCTGTGTGATTGCCACGTTATGGCATGTTGCACAAGTATCTTATCTAATGTTTAGCTATGTGATTGCCACGTTATGGCATGTTGTACAAGTATCT
Source organism: Timema bartmani (assembly GCA_902151455.1). Lineage (NCBI taxonomy): Eukaryota > Metazoa > Arthropoda > Insecta > Phasmatodea > Timematidae > Timema > Timema bartmani. Next base: position 452,577 of record CABFWB010000155.1, on the reverse strand, counting down.
TATCTAATGTTTAGCTATGTGATTGCCACGTTATGGCATGTTGTACATGTATCTTATCTAATGTCTAGCTGTGTGATTGCTACGTTATGGCATGTTGTACAAGTATCTTATCTAATGTCTAGCTGTGTGACTGCCACTTTATGGCATGTTGTACAAGTATCTTATCTAATGTCTATCTGTGTGATTGCCACGTTATGGTATGTTATACAAGTATCTTAACTAATGTCTATCTGTGTGATTGCCACGTTATGGCATGTTGTACAAGTATCTTATCTAATGTCTATCTGTGTGATTGCCACGTTATGGAATATTGTTCAAGTAACTTATCTAATGTCTAGTTGTGTGATTGCCACGTTATGGCATGTTATACAAGTATCTTAACTAATGTCTAGCGGTGTGATTGCCAGGCTATGGAATATTGTTCAAGTAACTTATCTAATGTCTAGCTGTGTGATTTTAACGCTAAGAAATGCTGTAAAAGCATTTCATCTGAGGTCCAACTGTGTGATTGCTACTCTATGAAATGTTGTACAAGCATCTAATCTGATGTCCAACTGTATGATTTCAGCACAAGACTTATAACTTAACCTGAGTCAAATTAGTTATCACCACAATATATTAACACCAGGAATATTAACTGTACAAAATCAATAGAAAAATACTATGCACACTACGTTTACCCTGCAAGATAAGAGTCCTACTTTAACATATTACACTATGGCCCTACAAATACTATGCGTACTAGGTTTACCCTCCGAGATAACAGTCCTACTTTAACATATTACACCATGGCCCTACCTTATAAGCTATAGCAGCAGTCTTACCTTGACCGATTACATTATGGACCTATCTTATAAGCTACACCATAGTCTCACCTTGACCGACAGCACTATGGCTCTATCTTATAAACTACATCAGCACTCTTACTTTGACCAACTATACTATGGCCTATCTTATAAGTTACACTATAAGTCTTAACCTGACCGATTACACTATGGCCCTATCTTTAGAGTAATCTTACCTTGACCGATTAGATTATGGCCCTATCTTATAAGCTACACACTAATCCTACCTTGACTAACTACACCACGGCCCTATCTTATAAGCTAAACCACTAATCTTACCTTAACCAACCACACCATGGCCTATCTTATGAGCTAAATCACTAATCTCACCTTGACCGACTACACTATGGCTCTATCTTATAAGCTAAATCAGCAGTCTTACTTTGACCGACTACACCATGGCCTATCTTATAAGCTAAACCACTAATCCTACATTGAATAACCACACCACAGCCCTATCTTATAAGCTAAACCACTAATCTTGCCTTGACCGATTACACCATGGCCTATCTTATAAGCTAAACCACTAATCTTACCTTGACCGACTACACCATGGCCTATCTTATAAGCTACACCAGAAGTCTTACCCTGACCAATTACACTATGGCCCTATTTTATAAGATACACCAGCATTCCTACCTTGACCGATTACACTATTTACCAATTCTATATGTTACACCAGTAGTCTTAACTTACCGTTTACACTATAGCTCTACATTATAAGCTACACCATAGTGTAATCGGTCAAGGTAAGACTGCTACATTTAAGAGTAAATGTAGTGTACATTCATCTTAACACGAACACCAGAGGGTTGAACCAATGCCCCTACACGGGTCTACTCGCTACCAAGTGAGATGTTATTGTTCCAGTTGTAGTTCTATTACTAGGTCATTAGTGATGTAAATTTTGTTTCACCAGCAGGTGCGGGGGCTAGGGAAAGGTTCATTAGCAGACACCCAAAAATAAAATGAGGTGACAACCATACACGATACGACTTCAAGATGGAGGTGCCAAGAATACGTTTTACACTGTAGTTAGCGGGTGAATATTTTCAGGCTATAACATCTGGAGAGGGGTGATAAATATAAGAACGAGTATTAGAAACTAAACGTTTTATATTTTGAACGAATAAATAGTAAATAACTGTTTAAAACAAATTATTCTGATTATTAAAAAAAAAATTAACACCACTTCCTAATACCTGTTCATGTTATACGCGTATATCTCAATTAAGCTAATGAGCTAGAAATTAGTAAGGTTGAATTTAGAGGACGTGCATCCGCATTCGCATGAAGGTAGAATAGAAAGCCACATAGTAAAAATCATCTTCAGTACACCCGACCGGGATTTGAACCCCACCCGATCTCCCAGTAATCGACAGTCTAGTCTATTGCGAGAGTGACGCCTTTTAGACCATGTGACCACCGAAGCAGGTAGTTTGATGTTGTTTACATGTGTGTGAAGGACCAAAGATTTGTAATTGTGGAATATAGTATCTACCTGATTAATCTGGTCAACGTGATATTCGTTTTAAAGCTCTCATAAGGACAGACATGGAATATCTTGATTTGATGCAATGGGGCATCTAAAATATTGTACGATTTGTGACATGGTGGGGATTAAAAGTTTAAACCCACTGGTCTAGGATGTTCTGACCTAGGTTAAAATAGTTAATCATCATCTGTTTCCAGCCTGTAGTCTAGTCAGTTTAGCATCCATCTTCCTGTATACATTCACCATTCTTCCTCTTTTAATTACTTCAATTCTTCTCCTCTCGCTTGCACAGTTTCTGTTATATGCTGCTCCTATCTCTTTCTTGGCCTCCCTTGTGGTCTTTTCCCTACATACTTCATGTCTGTAACTTTCTTTGCCACCCTCTTCTTTTCCATCCCCATTATATGCCTATACCATTTCAGTCTTGCTTCCTCTACTATCTCATGTACTCCTTGTACCCCACTATTTCCCAGATATTTTTATTCCTAATCTTGTTTCTCCTCGTGACAGCTAACATGCTCCTCACAAACTTTATTTACATGGCCTCTATTTTCTCAATCTCTTACATTCAATGTCCATGATTCTGCTGCATGTGGAACAGTGGGTACAAATTACGCCCTGTACAACACTGTATTACACTTAAAGGGCACTTATATTCTCCATAGAAGGTCTCGTACGCACCTATAGAACAACTCCCCTGTTATCCTCTTCTAATTAGATATTTTCTACTTCCACCTTTCGCCTCAATCAACCTTCCAATATATTTTACGTTCTGTACTTTTCTAAGCTCTACTCCAACCAACTTTATAGCTTTACTAGGCTTTATCCTCTTCCTTGTTACAACTACCATCACCTCACATATCACCATGCTAAATTTTATTCCACACTCTTTCACTTTCTCATTACATTCCTGTAGATGTTCCTGTACTTCCTCTTCCTTCTCCCCACAAACCATCAAGTCATCAACAAACATCATGCCTTTCATTCTTTCCTTTACAAGTTTTTCTGTCATTTTATTCATGACCATTTTCATGACCATTACAAATAGTAGTGTTGAGAGGGCACTCCCCTGCTTCACCCTATGTTTTTATTTGGAATAACAACATCCTTTAACACTCTGTCTCAACACAACTCCTGTTATGCTAATACATGCTTTTCACTCTCATTCCAACTCCTCTTTCCAATTCCAAATTATTGTGAAAATGAAATATTATACTCATCATTACTATCATATTTTACCTCATTAGTAGTGTATGCTACTCTTACTAAGTATTAACGGTTTAAAGGCACACAGATACATATTTGCCATAATATTAGGATTTTGATAGGAAATACATTTAATAAATACAAAAATATTTTTGTTGCAATTAACATTGATAATATTCTACTTTATAATTAGTCTCTGTACATATTAAAAGAGAATTGCATCATAATTTCAAGTAACAGTTTTTATAGTTGATAATTACTTTGACTTGATCACAGAAAGAATAGAACACCCATTAAACTAATATTACCTCTAGTAAACCACGAGGCTCTCGAATTAGAACCAAAGGAATAAAAATAAGCCAGCATCATGTTTTAGCATTTTTTTAGCACCACTTCTTACTATCCGTTCGGGTTATACGCTTATGTACTAATTACGCTAATGGTTTTAGAGGATAGAAAGGTTATATTCATGGGAAATGTACCCGCATTTGCGCTGAGTAAAAGTGAGAAACAATTTTGTAAAAACCGTCCTCAGTACACTCGATCTAGATTTGAGCCTCAATCTCCTCGTCATCGGCAGTCTAGCCTTCTGCAAGAGTAGCGCGTTAAACCACGCGGACACCGAAGTTAGTACTAGCACATTAAATATATATATATATTGTCACCACTGAGCATATATTTTTCGTCAAATAATGGACCCTTTAAAAATAAAAGACTTAAGAAACGCAAGTTATTTGTTTTAAACTTCTAACATCAACTTGGATGACTAAATAATAAAAAAAATAAAAAAATGTAAAAGTCCCTGAGAATAGTAGGCCTTGTCACGTATGGGCTGTTTAAGGTTCATTGTGATCTAATTTTCATGTCTCCATCAGCCAGATGGGACAACTGTCTCAGGTAGGTGAGACAATCTATACACGTGCGGGCGATACTACGCTAGAGACTAGGTTATTGATTTCAGAGAGAAATCCTCAATTCCAACAAGCTCGGAGCGGGATTTACATGGACACACAACATACTCCGACTCCATTTTCATAGAATAAATTACTTTCATTTCAAAAGGAGATAAAAACACAAAGGTATACGATTATGTTCTCAATAAATGGCCCTTTTGCAAACACATACCTGTCACTGGTTAAGAACGCTTGGGCAAAATGTCTAGATGAGAATACAGCTTTCTATGCTAGCAGGAAGTTAAATAATATAATTTGATAGTTAGCACACGTATCCTAATTGTGGAATTGGATTGTACAACACTACTGATATTACATAGCCATATACATTTTTCAAAGATTAACAAACACAGTTACACCGATGGAAAATGCATAGCTGATTGTGTTATATATTCACTCCCCCAATTTAGATTCCAGATATATATATATATATTTCAACTAGCAGGGTATTAGCAATTAGCATCCTGTAAATACAGCTCCCACATAGACATTTTGTTAGCCAATATTGTTGGGTTGTATTTTTGTAAGGGTGTACTTAAAGCGTGAAGGTGTTGCAATGGAAACATTTTCATTATGGAGGGAGGGGTTTTCATAAAAATACTGGTTTAATGTACACAAACTGTTCATTAGAATTTACTTTGGACAGTTTTTAATGTACGGAGCAGCCACATGTGAGGGGGGGTTGGAAGGTGAAGGTAGAGCAACATTGCAGTGCTCAAGGTTGGAGTGAAAATCATGCCAGAATTATCGTGACTCGGAGAGCAGGTAACAGACACCTGGTTTGGGCTGGGAAGGAGTGGCAGGTGGGGATGAGATTGGAGGGAAGATCTAGCTAAATTGCAGTGGTCAAGATAAGGTTGGAGTGATGATCATATCAGAATGATCGTGACTCGGAGAGCAGGTAACAGGGACCTGGTCTGGGCCGGGAAGGAGTGGCAGGTAGGGATGGGCTGCTTATTGACCCTCTCTTCACACTCGCCAGTCAAACCAAAGATGACAACAGAGCACAAGGTACCTGGAATCCCCCGGATCCTCCACCCCACCCCTCCGGGGGCGTTGTTCCTGCCTCGGCTTGAGGACAGGGGTCAGCCCCCATTTCTCGATGAACTCGATGCGGGAAATCTTGGCTGTGGTGGCGGTTTACGAGAGGGGGCCGCTGCTCCCCCTCCCGGGCCCCATGGCCTGCTCACAAGATGGCCGACAGCGTGTTGGCTGCCACCGTGTCGGAGAGATAGTGTGTGTGTGCACACGCACACGCACCCACGGTGTACCACGCGTCACGGTGGTGGTTTAGGGGGGGGTGGGGGCTCACACACTGGTGTGTGTCCTCGCGAAACACTCGCACGCGCGACAACACTCACATCACTGGACCCCAGGCTCCCTCCGCTCACTAGACTGTGGCCATCACACCACTGTAGTACCTCGCCTGCCCGGCACAGAACGACACTAGCATGCGCCGGCGCCGCGACGCTGATCCTCACTTGTTCGACCCGGATTACCAACAACACTGCGAAAACTTTTCCTAGGTTGCAAAATATAACTCAGGACTAGGTGTTGGGTCGTTCTGCCTGCGTGAAGCGGCCGTGCATCCAACATTAGCCGCATCGTTTGGGCACGTGGGCTAATGCGCCAATCTCCTCATCTGGTGAAGGGGGGGGGTGTTTGAATCCCCGGCCGAGGATAATGAGGATACTAGCTTAGGTGGCCGCGTTGTCTAAGGAATCACTCTTGCAATAGGCTAGACTGTCTATGACAGAGATACTGAGGTTCGAATCCCAGTCGAGTTTATCGAGGGTGTGTTTTCCTAAATGGTTCTCCACTCTAACTCCACGCAAATACGGAAACACTTCTTCTAAATTCAACCTTAATCATACCTAGCACATTCCTCATCTCTACCCCAATAATTTTAATATGTGGATAGCCCGGATGGGTAGTAATACGTGGTAGCATCATTAATAATATATTAAACTTTTATTTTTTTCTTCATTACATAGGCTTTTTATGACTTAATCTGTGTCAGGGATAACAGGGGTAACGTGGAGGAAATCTATTTTCATTCATGTGTAGGGGATGAATGGGGGGGGGATCATTCCGTGCAGCTGGCTGGTTTCAGAACCCGAACCTTTCCATCAACGGTGAGCAAGTGCAGTGAGGTTCCTTCCCCCTTGGTAGTTAATTTGAGTTGATGAATTAGTCTTGTTAGAAATGATATTAATTGTAAGGTTTTTACTATCAATACCTACAATTATGATATATAGACTAATTACAGCAACAGTTTGAATTCCTGAAATAAACATTCAAAAGTAATTCATGCTTCAGAAGTTTTAATTGACCTTATCTCTTTAAAAAAAATGCTCAAGTTTTATTTTATACAAATTTGTCTGTACCAATTTTATGGATATTTACAACTTATGCTACTTAGTTTAAGGCAAAAGGAAAAGAAGAGCGATGTTTTTGTACTTAATTCAGCCAATAAATTTAAACTAGAATACCAATAATGGCAACTATCAAGAAACAACCAGCGAAGTAACTATAGTACTACGAAATAAGCATTATGCATTCTCATCACCGTTGTCATTGAGCTTGTCTAGTGAGAAGTTAATGTAATCAACAAAATTAAAATGCCTTTTAAAAAAATATCTTGGCCATGAATAAATTAAAATTTAGGGTATATTGTATGAATTATGAATATATCTATAAAATAGATTCAACTAAAACTACTTCCCTCAAACTTATTTTTAAGTAAAGATATCTCGTTCTACTTTTGTTTGATAAACAAAGAAATCGCTATTAAATTAGCTTATATATGAATACTACAGTGGTATTGTACATTTTTTCTAGGAAGAAACATAAAAATACACTTTTTTCTCGTCAATATTGATAACATCTTACTATATTATTAGTGTATGTATTTGTAGCATCTAGCAAAAGGGACAGCGGTAGATCAAATTGCTTGACGTATACATACGTGAAAGTAGAGCTAGTAATTTTTGTAACTTTCAAAATATGTCTTCCAATTTCTTTTCTAGCACGACGTCTTACTGCTCTTTTGGGCTATGAGCATTTCTACTAATTATGCTAATTCATCTGGTGTGAAGAAGGGTGAATTTAGAGGAAGTGTATTCGCGTTATTATAGAGGGGGAGTGGAAAACCATTTAGGAAAAACCACCTTTAGTAAACGTGACTGGGATTTGAACCCCGATCTCCTCGTCCTAGTAGTCCAGTCTGTTGCAAGAGGGAAGGCTTTAGACTCTATACAAGGCCACAGAATTGCGTTCCATTCCTATTTAAATAAGACTTTATCTCTTATGTGCATGCTTCTGAGCTTAAGGTGGAATGTAGGGCACGTAATAAAAGGTCAGTGTTTTTGCAGCTTTTAGATTCAAAATAAATCAAATATTGCTTCAGTACAAACATAAAGTTTAATTTTCTTCAACTGGTGATATCAACAGTCAAGGCTCAAGGGTGTGCTGGAATTTAATGACAGCTTTTTCCCCTCATTTAAAAAGTTTGTCATGTAATGCCGCTATGTTCATGACAGATATTCAACAACTGTTTATATTACCATGAGTATAAAATTAAACTGTGTTTATACTGAAGCAATCAATATTTTATGAATTTTGGCTAAATTTTTTTTATAAAAACTACAAAAACACTTATCTTTTCTCTCGCTTCCTACATCCCCAACTTAAACATGACTGAAAACTATGACCTCTGCTATTACCAAATTACACAAGTTTCTACGATAGCTACTTGTTTTGTTAATAATTGCCTTGATAAATGGCTGAAAACAATAACCTTCACTATTACCAAATCACGCACAAGTTTACACGATAGCTACTTGTTTTGCTAATAGTCGCACAGTTGGTCGTAGACGCGGTAGTAATTGTTTACTTGTAGTGAATTATGTAGTCAAGAAATAAGTTCTTAATTATGTAGGCAAGAAATAAGTACTTAATTATGTAGGCAAATATCGCTAATTGGATATGATACGTAAATAGTCCTTGATAATTGGTCGTGCACGTGGTAATTGTTGGTATTGAACTGAATTAAGTACTGAACTATGTAGGCAAACCACGTTCATTGTATACGGTTCGTAAATAGTCTTCTTTATCCATCCGTAATCTAAATGTAACGACTGCTACGGCGGTGACCTTCGAGGGAATGTCACCGATACAAACGAACGGAAGATGTATACCCCCCGATGTAAACAGATCGATAGGTCTACTCTCGTCTATAACTATTGATATATAAATTTATTAACCTTAGGGCTGAGTGGGGTGCTGACATCTTCAAAAAGTCCCAGGCCCGCGTAATATACATTCAGGTTATATTTCAACATTGGGAGCTTGAAACGATCCAAAGACACGCAAAGTACAACTTCATTTTATGCCTCACGGCTGTCGTTTCCTGGACTCGTGACCTTGGGCTAAACTCTTCCAATCAGTCGACATGAACCTTGTGTTTTCATATGCATAGGTCATTATGTTTTGTGTTCATCCCGCGTCCTTAAATATCAAGAATGGGGACCATAAACGAGGGTCAGTTTAGTTTTTAAGTCACAATTCACTTGTATTTACCTACACCAAAACAAATATTTTGGTAGAAATTACGTTAAATAATTGATTTTTTTTCATAGAAATTGCAGCCCTTGATTAAAGAGGTTTAGATACGTGCAACTAATACAAGCTTAGATTATATAGACAGTTTTAATTTAGTAACCAAACATTTTTCGGCTTGACCTATACGGTTTTTCCTATACACAAGAGCCTTCCGAGTTCCGATGGATACTAATAATTAGGTCACAGGAGCAAAATAAATATAAAACCGTCAACCACAATTCTGTGTTCAAAATTTAAAATAAAAATAAATCTATTCTAATTTATTTTTATTTAAAAGCTTTCCATAATTTTGTCACATTTTATGTGTTTAAAGATATTATACTCAAATTTAAACTTTTTATTATTTGTATTCTATCTTTAGAGGAGGCATTCGAACTTTGGTTTGTGAAGTCAAATACTACATATTATATTCTATACGTGAAAAGCTACCTACTAAAGTAGAAATTATTTTAAATCTGGTAAATTTTGATGATAAAAGGATATAATGAAAAGGTGCCCATGAAAATATCTATGTAGGTGCCAATTTTGGTCAAAATTGGCCAATTATTTAAATATTTATTAGGGACGGGCACATAGTAGTATCGGCGTCCAGACAAATAGTACCAGTGACATTACGTAACACTTGAATTTTTGCGACATTTCATACCATCCTACCTGAAAAGGGTCTAAAAATGACTTCAAAATACTTACGATGCGACAAATGGTACCACTTCTTTAGCCTAAAAAAAAAGAGCTAATATGTGCAAGTAAGGTTCATTACTGGATAGTAGATAGCTGTGAGAACGTCAAAATTTCATTATGTGTAAGTTAAATAGTGAGTTAGGTTTAGGTTAGGTTAGGTTAGGTTAAGTTAGATTTCAAATACTTGAAACGCTCCACTACATGCCATTCTCCTTTGCGACATGGCCTTGCATATCAGAGGCATCTTACACACTAATTAAATTAAATTGGCCTAAATGAATTTAAAATTGAAGCCTGGTACACATTACCATCAAGTGGTACCAATTGTAGCATCGTAAATTATTTTAAAGTCATTAGTAGAACCTTCTCAGATAGCCATATCCCTGAGTGGTACGAAATGTCGCTGGTACCATTTGCTGCATAGTCAGTAGTATCTAATTAAATTAATAATATATCAAGTTTATTTCCGGTCACTTATACTCACATAGATGTGTACGTGGGTTAAGGCGTCAGTCTAATCCTGTATAGTTTGTCTAGAGAAGGGGAGGTCGGGGTTTGAATCTCAGACAAGTGTATTGGGAGTGGTTTTTCATAAATGTTTTTCCACGTAAGTTGAGGTAACTTTCCTCTAAAATTCTACCTTTACTAATCCTTATTTAGTAGTTAAACAAGGAAAAAAATAAATAAAAGTATGAGAATTAAAAATGGCGTTAACTTAACAATAATCATACATAAAATGGTAGAATGAATCAACATTCCGCTTTTTTTACCTTGAAAATAAAAAATGAAAAATCAGTATCATTCTTATGTGTAGATTTAGATTATGCGCCTTAAGTACAACATTAAGGTGGTTTCGAAGGGAGCGCGAGTTAAGGTCCATATTTTTATATTTTGTATAACACTAAAAAATTTTGGCCAAAATAAATAACGTATTTATCCAGAAGATATGTTTAGTTTAATTTTCTACACTTATAGAGCAAAAGATATTTAATATCTGTCATGGGCATAATGGGATTTAATGAAAGACTTTTTTTTTTAAAAAAGGATCAAATTCCACAATGCAATACTATATCTTGGCCAAAAACGTTTTGTATCATAAACATACTGACCCTCTACTCACTTCCCATTTTATTCAAATTTAAACATTAACTAGGCCTTTGTATGAAACTTTATATCTTGAACGTTTGTATTTATTTCAGAAATAACAACAATGTCTCAACGTTTTGATGAATATATAATGGTCGAAACTCAAAGTCTGACGCACTGCAGACTGTTGTGGTTAGCGCGCACGCACGCACTCACTCGCCGTTTCGAACTACATTTTATAGTTAAATATTTGCTTACCCGAGGTAATGACATAGATATGTTGGTTTGAATCTTAAAATAGAGGCGAATGCACAAAATATCGCCTCACCAGAATATATATATTGCACTGCGTCTTACTACTCATTCGGGCTATACTCTTATGTACTAATTACACTAGTGGTTTTAGGGAGTAGGAAGGCTATATTTATAGGAAGTGTACCCACATTTGCATGGAGGAAGAGTGGAAAACAATTTTGAAAAACTATCCTCAGTACACCCGACCGAGAATCGAGCCTCGATCTCCTAATCATCCATAATTTAATCTATTGCGAAATTAGAGCCTTAGACAATGAGGCAACTGAAGCGGGTAGCGAATAATTGTTTCGATGATTTTTAAGGACATTTTCATAACTTTTTCAAGTAAATTTTTTTTTTTACCGAATCGTTTAAAATTTGGAAATGTCTGATTCAACTGAGACAAATAATCTTTAGGCTTGTCGTGGCGCTGAAATGCTTCGCAGGCGTTCATTAATTATAAGTTATTAAATAAGTTAGTAATAGAATAAATTCAATTTTAAGTAAAGTTAATAGCTGTGTCAATTTAATATATTAAACAAAGAGATATATACTGCAATGTAAGAGCCATGTAGGCATAAAATATAATATTTTGAACAAATGTTTTTGTAATGTAATCTCAAGTCAATGTCCTCTAGACAAACATTTCATAACAGAGAATAAAGCTTTAACAACATTTAAAAGTTATAAACATATTAAAACATTATTAAACATTTTCATGTTTTAGTTGATTATTTCTTGGCCAATGATAAAAACATGTAATTGATTATTTTTAAGTGATGATACACTAAGAAAACATTCCTAAATAAAGAATTGTAACAGGAGAAATATATGTAAAATTGAATGATTTCTTATCTTGTAATCCCATGTTCCTTGAAATTTTAATTCCTTGCAGAATGTTTAGTATTGCTTCAACATGTTTCGACGCACTACGGCATCATCTTCAGGACAGAGTTGAAGTTTCCTCCTTCCATCACTTGGAATACTCATCCGTAATCCTTCAACTCTGTCCTGAAGATGATGCCGTAGTGCGTCGAAACATGTTGAAGCAATACTAAACATTCTGCAAGGAATTAAAATTTCAAGGAACATGGGATTACAAGATAAGAAATCATTCAATTTTACATATATTTCTCCTGTTACAATTCTTTATTTAGGAATGTTTTCTTAGTGTATCATCACTTAAAAATAATCAATTACATGTTTTTATCATTGGCCAAGAAATAATCAACTAAAACATGAAAATGTTTAATAATGTTTTAATATGTTTATAACTTTTAAATGTTGTTAAAGCTTTATTCTCTGTTATGAAATGTTTGTCTAGAGGACATTGACTTGAGATTACATTACAAAAACATTTGTTCAAAATATTATATTTTATGCCTACATGGCTCTTACATTGCAGTATATATCTCTTTGTTTAATATATTAAATTGACACAGCTATTAACTTTACTTAAAATTGAATTTATTCTATTACTAATATAATTCGTTCCTTATTACCATTAAAAATGTTTTTCAAAAATATTAAATAAGTGGTTTGTTATTTCAAAATATAACCTACGTCAAAGCGAAAGATACAAACTAAAATGTCTCTAAAGGATGTTTTTAAAAATTCTTAAAAAGGTTCAACTATCTCATTTTCAACGACGTTTCACATGAAATGTCACAGTTCTGAATAGATCTGACCTTCTTCAAACAAATAGTCATTTTTTAACAGGATTAGAACAGAAAAAAATCAGTATTGAGGGTTATTTTAGGGGATTTAAAGCTTCAGAAATGCCTTTCTCAAAAGAAATAGCACCCCGTGAGGATATTTTCCTTAAAGAAGGTGGGGCCCTTAAACCTAGTGTGAGAAATATCTCTCCCCCTTCCTTTAACACACTTTCTGCCCCTAAACATTTAAATCCATCCTAATTATCTCTCACACAAACCTACTCACTCATTAAATTAACACCCGCTCCTGTGGTCACGCAGTCTAAACATGAAGGTCATTTAGTCTGATAATGGGGAGGTTGGGGTTCTATTCATGGCTGGGGTACTGAGGTATTTCCTCTCTCTAAATAGTTTCTCACTATCTTTCCACGAAAATGCAAGCACATTTGATCTCAATTATACCGTATTGCTCCCTATTCGGATGGTTTAAGACCACTATTGTAATGATAAGTTTGACTAATGGTGACAGGGAGGTCAGGGTTGGACTCCCGATAACTAAGGGTGGTTTTCCCTAAATGATTTTTCACTATTCTTTCATGAAAATGTACTAACATTCCCTTTAAATAATACCTTTCTCCCCCTTCCCCCAATATTAATGTAAACATTCGGATTGGCCGGACGGGCAGTGAGACTCGTTGGAGAAAACTAAATTAAAACGCGTTCTAAATGAACGCATCGTGCCCCTGACTTAACCAGAAGGTTACACAAGAATAACAATTCGGAGGGAGGCTGACTATATGCGTATGTGTGTTACGCACACAAACAGCATCTTGCGGATACGTTGTGTATGGGGACATTTGCGGTGTTGACTTTGGCAGCAGTGCCGGTCGCCATCATTGATCGTTATGATGCGCGCGGAACTAGAGAGAAAAAAGAAAGAAAGAAAGAAAGCAATCGATAAATGATGCTGCGGCGAGTCGAGAGTGAGCGCATTTTGAGAGGGCAAGACATGCATGTTGTTTCATATCTAATTGCTTCCCAGTGGCCATTAAGTCTCTGGGAGGAAATATATTAGAGGCCTTTTCATTAGATGTGCTACCCGCGTGTCTTGAAGGTACTGTCTTTTCACCCGCATCGGTGGTCGCATGGTCTAACGCGTCACTCTTGCGGTAGGCTAGATCACAGATTATGAAAAGATGGGGGTTCCGAATCCTGGTTGAGTTTAACGAGGGTGTTTATTTATAAATTGTTTCCTACTCTAACTCCACAAAAATTCGGTTAGGCCTACATATCCTCCTGCCTTATCCGTTAGTGAGAATTTACAATTTTATATGTGGATAACCCGGACCTATGGTAAGAAATGGTTCATAATGTAAGTGTGTGTATGTATGTGTGTGTGTGTTTGAAAACACGTGACAAGCTTTCTCAAATAATTAGGTCAACAAGATACTGATATTCTTTTTCTGTATCTAATTCCACTCATGCGGGGTCAACGCTTTTTATTCAAGGCGAGTCACAGGATATTAACATATTTGTTTCAGTGGACCTGTTTTACAGCCGGATGCTCTTCCTGCCACTAACTCCTGACACTTTCCCGGGGGAACATAGTTAACTCTACGAGCGAGCGCGAAAGAGCCTACTAATTTTGCCGGAAATTAACCTTTAGGTACTTTCACATACCTTCCAGGGGTCTTTTACATGTAATAATTGACATGGAATCGAGGGATGACTTCCCCTTTGAAGGAAGTTGTGCTATAGATTTTTGTCACTCAAGGAAAAATATATCGGCTTCGGCTGGGTTTGAACCCACGATCACCTGGTTCTGAGGCGAGTACTTTACCCCAAGATCATCAATGTCGACAGATAAGATACTGATCAATATGAAAAAACCTACAATTATTCAATCAACAATATCTTAATTCAAACCGTTTAGCTATTACGTTTCTCAGTTTTTTATGAATTAAACTTTTAGAATATTTGTTTTCTTATCCATTACAAACAACTACTTACGCGTGCTAAATTGTAACTTTTACCCCACATTATTCCGTTATTTTTACTTTCTCTCGACCACTCTGAAAGAGACGTATTGTGATAGTCAAAAAAATTGAATTAGATATTTTGATAAATGTCAACGTTTCATGACATCTTGAAACCTAAAAAGTGGGTTTTGCGATGCCATTTTTTGTCTATCTTTGTGTCTGTATCTCGTCCTAAAGCTGAAACCATATTATCAATTGGGCTAAAACTTGGTATCTAGGGTATTCATAAGGCTCCCCCTAGGGGTTTTTGGAATTAGATATCCAACCCTAAAATTAAGTGCAGTTTAAAGGATAAAATCGATGTTCTCAAAATACACTCTAATAATGTTGATTAAACTTTGTATCTAGACACCGTTTAACATTACAAATAAAATGGCAACTCTCATTTTCCCATGAAAATAACTTTAAGGGTAGGTACTGTACATAAGCAGAAATTTCCAACGCTACTATTTGATATACGAAATAACTTATCATTGTAAAGTTGTACTAGACTTTTTTTAAATAAAATAAATTACCATTTTTCTTATAATACAAATAGTTTCCAAGCTATAAGCAAATACATTGATTTTTTATACAGCTCTTTGAAAACAGACATTGATTGTTATGCTTTATGGTGGACAAAGATGTTCTTACGTTCTCAATGTTTCTATAAGTGTATATTATTTAATTTATTTAGTGTAACGTTTTACACACATTAATCTCAAACCAACATGGATGCATGACATGGGCATCGCGCCTCGCGGAATTTGATCAAAACTTTCCCCTCTATTTTAACAAAAGTTTATGTTTCAAAATGTCACTTGCTCATGACACACGTTTAAGAATAATTGTTGAGGCTACTACGTGTAAAAAATAAATAGAAAATAAACGTAGCTACTGAATCTATATTTTATTTATTTTGTTCATGCAAAGTGATTTGTTAGTAAAACAGCAAGAAACATGTTCTTTTCTATCCCGTCTTAAGTATACTTTGATTTCCTTACGAATGGACTTTTGAAGCACCTTTTATAAAATACAAACTTTTTTTTTTGTGCTGTCAACGCTTATAACATTTTAGTACTTACTTAGGTTATTTGATAGTTAATGATGATATCTATCAAATTTAAGAGCTGCAGATCACAAGACTTGAAGAATGAATAAGTGGAAGTAGATCTAGCATATTTTTTTTAGCTGTCAGATAAGTCCAGTCTTAATAACATCGTGGTGTACCTGTAAAAAACCCCAACTCTTCAAATATCCCAGAGAAATCTTTCGCGTATATAAGGAATGCTGTCCAAACCCTTATTTTGATATGAAGACCACTTTCAACCACCAACATTGATTGAAATTAACTAAAATTTGACAGTCTATAAATATATCTTATTTGATTTATTAATTAAAAAAAGCCAATCTAAAACGTTATCATAAGCTTCCAATAATACTTCTTTATGCATTACTATGTAGTTTATCTTTACATCATTATTAAAACAATCTAAGAATGTAAATACTATTGTACTATTTTTATTTCTACCATTGTGGCAAACAAAAGTTTCGAGCTTTCAAATAATATCAGACTGTAGTTTGTCAGAGCTCTCATTATAAGCGACAAACTGTGCCAAGTTCGTCTAGGACAAATACTCATCTAGGAATGTCTTGTCCTAGCGCCCAAGGTTTCTGGCTAGAAACGTTCAAAGTCTTGACTGACATCTTTTTGGTGGAAAGAGGGAAGGGATTGTATCATTCTCAAACATTTAGATACGCATTCATTCATATTCGCAACTTGAGGATGTTGGTCAAAGTTGAACAGTTGTCTAATGACACGTATCATTGTGCGATGATTGATTACATAAGTCTAGGGAATACTTGGTTCGATTCCTGGTAATGCTAGCAAAAATACAGCTCAATTTGAATAGAAAGGGACTTAAAATTAAAACTATTTTTTTTACGGTCAACATTTTTAACGTTTTAGTTTATTGATCATATATATCAAAAGTGACAGTACAGCTCATATGTCTTGGCGTCTGAATACAGGAAAGTAGATCTAGTAGCTTTTATAGCCATCAGAAAACTGGAATGTAATCTGTATTTTGGGCCGGGATATTACACTCCTCCTACAATGCGGCACAGTTTACAAATTGACGCATATTTTCTTGGAGGGGTAAGGGGAAGGATGGGGAGTAAATGTGCTAATATAGAATAACCTCCTCAACAATAATGATAGAAGCCAGTGTTCCTCTCGACGATAGTAACGCTACGAGTGTAGGATGTCCGAACTAAAACAAGGGGAGCATCGATTGGCGTTGGTTGATCGACCCTCCCCTTCGCCCGTCTCCAGGCTTCTGGTGTGGTTGAAAAATGGGTGAATGTGGGGGAGGGGGGCAGGAAACGAATATGTTTTTTTTAAATCTACACAACAACGTGGTGTCACACTAATCTAGGTGTGAGTAAGGGCTGAGTCAAAACCACATCACACAATCAATATGGAGGCTTGAGAAACCCTTACGTCATACATCAACGTACAGTCCGATTTAGATAGGAAGAAACCGTTTGATGGTAAAAAAAAATATTTATACGTAATGATTTGTAGCTGTAACTTTTGATAGATAATATCAACAGTTATAAAATAATATTCGTACTGTAGCATTCACGACTAAAATAAATTTAGGGTGTTCGAAAACAGAGTATTTAGGAAAATACAGTTAGTCCATATAAGGATGAAAATAATGAAGAGTGGAGGAGTTTACATAATGATGAGTTACATAGTCTAATCATAATCAAACATGGTTTGGGTCCTCAAATCTCGCAAGCTACGATGGGCAGGACATGCAGTGTGAATTGAAGGAAATAAAACCATGCTCAAGGTATTGAATTGTGTAACCAATGGGAAGAGACCAGTGAGAGGAAAGCATTAGAATGGACCTGAAAGAGATAGGGTATAATGAGGTGGACTGGATAGAACTAGCTCAAGATAGGGGTAGGGTGTAATGAGGTGGACTGGATAAAACTAGCTCAAGATAGGGGTAGGGTATAATGAGATGGACTGGATAGAACTAGCTCAAGATA
>CABFWB010000155.1:332271-429599 GCA_902151455.1 Timema bartmani | reverse complement strand
TTAGAGAGAATAATACTATGCTGACATAAGTCAAATGCCTTACTTTGGTCAAAATAAATAGCATCAACCTGACCTTGGGCAGAGACTTGAGGGGCAACATGCCCAAGAAATTCTACTAAATTAGTGACAGTAGATTTATTTTTTATAAAGCCATGTTGATTATCTGAAAGTTTATGTTTAAGGTGGTGGAAAGTATGCTCATGTATGATTTTCTCGAATACTTTGGAGAAAGTGTTTAAGAGAGAAATTGGTCTATAATTACAAACATTTGTTTTTAACCTTTTTTTATAAATAGGTATGACAACAGATTGTTTCCATGCAAGAGGAAAAGTTTAATTTGACAGGCTAATGTTAAATATATAGGCTAACAAAGGGCTGAAAATGCTGGAACAGCTTTTAACAATAAAACTTGGAATTCCATCTGTTCCGGCACATATAGAAGAACTCAATTTTTTATAGCATTATCAACATCCAAGGGTGTAATGTGGCATGGATAATAATAATAATAATAATAATAATAATCATCATAGTCAGCCCACGTCAACTGTTGTGACTGGTACACTGGTGTGTAATTGGGATATTTGATGTGCACTTTTTAAATACAAAAATTAGAATATAAATACGCGTCTTACAAACTAGCTTGTTTGACCTTACCATTGGTTATTTAATAGTTTTATAATAATTTTAATTGCTAGCATTAATTAAATATGAGCACATAGAGTTTGAAAAGTTAACACAGAATGCCGTATTTCCATAACGGTTATCTTATAAAAACAAACAGGGCATCGGAACCTTCTCCGAATCTCAGAGGACATAGACATACATAAATACACATTGGAAGGTAATATATTGGACACTTACCAGTGTGGGTTAACTAACCTTTCAATTTCCGTTGAGATGGACAATATTTACAAATAGTGTTTCACGTACGAGGGTCATTGTCTTTGTTGCGTTCAAACTGGCGTCCCTAGTAGCAATCAGGAGAGCTAGCGTCTGAGAGAGAAGATACAGACCAAAAAGGAGATAGGTAAACTTGTTGACATTTAAACGCCATGAGATTCAAATTTCGTGAGATGTCAATTTAAAAAGAAAAACTAATATCATAAATCGATTCTATTGTTATGTCCTGCAGACTTAATAATTAAAAGCATGCAAGGATGAGGTAAGCCTAAGCAATCGTTACTGTCAATTGTTTCACATCAGCAGTTTTGCGCGTGCATTAATTAATGCTTTAAACATACAAATGGTTTTGCCAACTATCACAGCATATTGTAGTGACGTAACTATCAAAGCAGGGGGGAATGCCCCTCTTTTGGTGGTATAACAGTGAGTTTTAGACCTTTTCGAGAATAGGGGGACTGGGAAGGACGCCAGTCGTGTTAAAGGGCTTACTTCGAAGTGCTTTACATACTCAGCCATCAAGTTACAATAACTTGTGAGGAGAGTATTATTTTACAGCTTGATTCCCTGTTCAGTACGGAGGAGGGAGCGTCACAAACCATCTTGAAATTATGAATTATAAAACAACCGAGCTTAGTTGAGCAGCCGTGTGTTCTACACACTAGTCAAAGTTATGACAACAAAGATAGGCCAGGACGAAGAATTGATGAGTAGAGACACAGACAGAACGAGGACCTTATTTTTCAAAGTCTTTCAACTTGTTCTAAAAATCTACATTACATTTATACACTCTTAGAGTAACCAATCTTTTTTAATAGACAAGATCAAAACGAACCCCACATTTATTTGCCGCTGCTTAACACGTTCCAATAAGCCGTTTTGATGATTAGGCCCATGGGTTGGTGGAGTAGCGAGACTGTTATGTTTTCAGACTGTTTTCACTTTTCAATTATTATTTCTTATATCTCCTTTTTAATATCATCAGTTTCAACCAACAGTTTTGTGTTTTTATAAGACTTCGCCTCTTTAATGCTAATATGGGACGTATTTTAATTGTCCCTGGCAGAAGTAAGCTGTCCCAACTCGAATTTTAATCGAGGCTCTCTTTATCTTGGCGTTGTTTTAAAGATTCCATAAATCCACAGTTGTGAATTTTACCATAAGAGTAAATATAAAAATAGTACTAAAGTTGAAAATTAATGTGTCAACAGTTTACCCTGGATCCCAAATAGGACTGGGAATGTTTGTGAGGAGAGTGCTCAAATATTAACTGTATTGTGAAAATTTTCATTTTTCAATAATTTTTCACAAGATTTTTTCAACAGAAGACCAACTCAATATGTGAGATGTTTCTATTTTTATCTGATATGTATCCCTTCCCATTTCAAGCCATCCAAGAACATCGTTTACTCTAAATTATTCTACGAAATCTGAACTGCCAGTATCAAAGCTATTTTTCTAAATAATGGTAATATAACATGTTTATATTTTTGATTATTTCACTTTTGTCAACTTTCATTGTCATGATTTCAGCCATTGTTGAACTCATAATTATTTATTCTTAATGTCTCAAGCGATTTATTATTATTTTTAAAATTTAATCGAAAACAATTTTTTTATTAAGTTTCTCTTAACATTGATGAGTGAACAATGTTCCCAGATTTAAAATGTAATATAAAAATTTGACATTTATTTATAGTTTTACATCTTAAGTATATTTATGTTACCTTAAACATGTAGTTATCGGAGCTCCACAGGCAGGATGTTGTTTAATCTTAAGCTACATGAATGATCCAACAAATAATATAAAATATTATTTTTATTTATTTATAAGTCAAAATGTGTCAAATTGCTATGACAACCAGTTAAGCTCAGTGAGGTTGTTCATAATATACAATGCACCTAGTAGACAGGAAATTGTGTTTCGTGCATATGAGCAATAAGTTTGTTTTAATCACTCCCAACTATTTTCTTATTTCGATGTTACTTTAAATTTATTTATAAAATGTAAGAGATTATAGGATTGTTTTTAATTATGTTTGTAGGCCTAAACAAAATTTACATCAACTTGACGTAAGACATTTTACCTAATAGTAAAGGCCAACCCCTAATAATTTATTAATTCAATAGCAAGACTAACACATAAAAATAAAAGTAGATATCTTCGTTAGCGCCACCTGGACTTGAAACATTGTTCCGTTTAATTATATCAGACCGGTCTAACTAACCATCTGCGGGAAATGTAGGCGTAATTTTTAGAATAATATAATTCATTTAAGAGTAGTTCTAGCAAAAACACAGTAACACAAATAATTATAGTTAGATTGAAGGCCAATATTAAAACATCACTTGTAACTATGAATTCCTTTAAAACAATTAAATACATTCATTCTTATTTTCTAATTGAGTGTGGCCATTGAAAATAAATTGAGATGAAATAGAAGGCAATTAGGTTTATGTTGGAAGCTAATTTACTTGATATAGCATACCACATACTAAAATGTTAGGTATATATAAACCATCAACGTAAAAGAGAAATATATTTGAACAATGTTGCACCAAATGAATCACCCAAAGGGGAAATGTAATCAAGCTGAGCCCCGTTGCCCTGTTAACTTACTAGGAAGCACCAAATGAATCACCCAAAGTGGAAATGTAATCAAACTGAGCCACTTTGCCCTGTTAACTTACTAGGAAGCACCAAATGAATCACCCAAAGTGGAAATATAATCAAGCTGAGCCACGTTGCCCTGTTAACTTACTAGGAAGCACCAAATTAATCACCCAAAGTGGAAATGTAATCAAGCTGAGCCACTTTGCCCTGTTAACTTACTAGGAAGCACCAAATGAATCACCCAAAGTGGAAATTCATTCAATCTAAGCCACGTTGCCGCTGTTCGCGCGATACATTTTAAATTGTTCTTGTTTTTTAGATGAATGCGTTTTCCCAACGATTGACAAGTTGTTAGGCACTAGACTAGATTAGTCGTATTTGTTTCATTTAAGTGGGAGGTCGAGGCTCGAGTCTCGCGTGGGTATGTGGATTTGAAGGTAATTTTTACATATTATTTTTACCGTGGTTTTTCCATTATTTTCCAAACTAATGCAAGGGAATTTTCTCTAAGCTACCTTAATAATTTCGAATCCACTAAATTAAGTTATTAATAACACCGATGTTAAACGTGCAAGTAAAAAAATAAATAATGTTAAGTGATCAATTGTTTCTTCATTTTTATATGTATGGCTTTAATAAATAACAATATCACACAGACACTTGAATTCCCCAACTAAGTTATGTAACATCAACCACGTGACTGTAATCGTAACAAAAATCTGGTAACGCGATAAATCTCGTCTGTATTTAGAGTATCGAATGAAGTAGAGTTTCAAGTTTACGAATAAGTTTATTGTGCACTGTTTTAAAAAAAATGGATTATTATATGGCAACGAGGAATGTAATTTTCGTGCTTGAATAGTATTTAATAGTATTTAATATATAATGGCCGAGAGCGCTTAAACGTTTGATTACGGTTGGTTAGAATACAATACAGTCATTTTGAATGGTTTATTATTTACATACACAAAACAAGTAACTATGTAGAATGCAAACTATTAAAATAAAATAACAGAAACATTCGTAAATTTTAAATTAATTTAAGTTTAAATTTACGAATGTTATGATAAAGTCTAGTTCTTCATACAAACATTTATTTAGTTGATATAAAAACAAGACGTAGTGTAATGATAATGTAACATGTATATTACAACTAATTGTTTTAATTATTCAGATAATAAAATGATTTTAAGTATAGTTAACTATATTTAATCAAGTTAAATATATTTTTATATTAATTCCTGTGAATTGAAATGTATCATTTTCACATGATTGTTTCAACTAATCGTATTAAAATGAATACTAAAAACAGTGTGGCAAGTTTTGGTGCTAAAGTTAAATTATTTATCAAATAATTAAGTTCAAATGAATAACTTAAGTTTATGTGTTCAAAATTGGATCCAAATCCCTTTAAATTATATTTTTTAAAACAGCTTCAAAATATTGTTTTTAAAGAGGGGCACCCATATCACACCAACATTAATAACTATAAAATACGTTAATCTTAATAATAATTCAATCAGTGATGAGGCGTCGAAAATAAATCTTCTGTAGTTATTTCAAAACAAAGCTAGAACGTTTTATTACGTGATGAAAACTTTGTTTCGCTGGAACAGCTTCAGTGAATACAAATACTGTGTAAACAACACACTTAGCTGTTACTTTGATACTATTCAATTTGTATTGGCTATGCTACATGCAGTCTAATTATTATAGTAAGGGGCTTGTAGAAAATACAAACATAATATTTTGTGGCCAAAAATTCCTACATTTAACTATATTATAAGTGTCATAATGGCTCCAAACAGGTTAAGCCTGGAAAAGTCAGGGAATTGTTTGATGTCAAGGATAACAGAATCATGTCAGGGATTTTGTTGTTGTAAAAGTCAGGGAATTTTAATAGTTGACTAATTTTGCACCTTAACATTTGAACAAAAGTGAGAGATTTTGTTTCTTGATGTTAACAAAATGTATTGCCTAGATATGGTATTCTTAATATAAGAGGGAAAACAGGATTTCTTTTATATCACACTGATACACGGACAAAATTAATACCTAAAATAATAAATACTATATTTAAAAAATATATATATATATAAGTATCTTGATGTTTAGTAGCCGGTGGGATTGTTTTTGAAAATATGTGATCAATGTAACAGGCAGAAAAATAGCTATTCACAAATAAAAACTGCAAAAGCTAAGTTGGGAATTTTCTTTAATGTTGTCTAGAAAACCTGGAAAGGTCAGGTATTTTTATAGTAAAAGTTTAGTAGCCACCCTGGGTTCTATTTTATAGGTATTTATGATGCATGGCTGTAGATAACATGACTTGACTTATGAATACGTAAAAGAAGATCTAGTCACTTTTATAGCTGTCGGATCAGGTCTTTATAAAGAAAACTGGACTGTGTTTATTTTGACAAAAGCCATTATAAAAATATTGATCACTTTTTATCATTTAAGTTTATTTATTTTGTGTGATTCATTTGAATAAAAAATTCTCATTTTAACTAAAAAAAATAATAATATTTTTCTTAGGTTCACTTTTATAATTATTATATTTTTAGACCCTAAAATTAGTATTTTTGCCAATCCACCTCACAAGGTCAACGTAATAACTGTTATTGGTTCACACTATGGTTAGTTTAATTTTTTTCATTGTATCACGTATTATTGACTCAAATTTAAAAAACAACAAATAAAAGAAAATATTTTTCTAGTCTAGAGAACTGCATCGAATTAGTTTTTATTTTTTACAAAATGAATCTTTTATGATTTGAGGTATTTAACTTGCACTTAATAAACCGACTGATTATATCAGCACACAAACAACTTAAACCTATAACAGACACAACATCTAACCCCTCGGCCCTTAACTCATGACTGTGAAAGGAAAACCCACGTTTCACCAATGATACATTTTTCGGCCATGCCGGGAATCAATCTCGGAATCCTTAGCTCAATATTCAGACGTGCTAATAACTGAGATAATATGTCAGACAAAAACTTATAGGAAAAAACCACTCTGTCCTACCATTGTGAGTATGCCTTTAAAAATGTGAACTTAAGAAATCATGCAAGACGCAAACACACAAATTTACGTTTCAAACAAATGTTAAGAAACCGAATGGGATAGATTGCTGAAAAAATACCACTCAACAAAAAATTCAAATTAAAAAAGAAAAAAAATGAACGGTATTATTGCAGAACTCCGTGTTTAGTTTTATTTCATTAAATTTCTCCTAGTAACAAAACAGAGGTTTACAACATAAAACACTCAGGCCTACGTAGATATCTATAAAATAACATCCAATCACTATGAAAAATTGGACAAACAGACAAATATACTGGTTTCTAAATTAGTTATGTTATAATTTTTCACCTTGCTAACTTTTCTTTATCTATAGGTCTTACATCGAACGGGGTAAAAAAAACAATATTGCGGTATCAACTGCCCCGACTAGCTTACAATCAACTTCACTTGAAACTTTAAATTTTCGAATTAAACCTATCTCATACTTTATACATGAAGCGACAGATGAAAAGTCCTCCCATTTTCACTTTTATGACAAATGTTATCGCTGTATGTATACAGCAGAGGCACGGAGATGAATAAACTATGACGTAGCAGGCAGAGGACGCCACGGTGGGATAGGGGGTGTAGAGGGGAGAAGGAGGGTTCCTACTGCAGAGAAACACGGGATGACGTCACTGCTCTTTTAACAGCCTGGCGGGTTCTCCACTTGAAAAACTGATTAAGACGACTAGTACCCGCTTCTGTATTCGCATGGTTTAAGGTGGGGATGTAGGAAACGCGAGTTAAGGTCTGTGCTTTTTTATATTTTTTTATAGCAAAACTTTTTTTTTAGCCAAAATATTGCACTAGTAGAAATATAGAGTTGAATTTTATTCACATTACCTCTGACAAGACGTGTATTAATCACAACTTGGTAACGTGTGGAATGCCAGGCCTCCACCGTGGTTCGGATTCCACGTTAAACTGTAGGTCCTCCATTTCATCTCACAATCATCCTATCATTAGACATTAGCGTAAGTGCGTACAACCCGAACGGGTAGTAAGACGCGGTGCTAATAATAATAATAATAATATTTATTCACATTATATCAACGGTTCACTAATATTTATCATGGGCATAGCAGCATTTGATGAGAAACTTTTTAAATAAAGATAAAATTGTCAGTAAATTCCAGGACACCCTTGACAGATATTAAGGAACTGTTGAGGTCACCATGTCAATAAAATCAATCTTCATGGTTGTACTGAAGCAATATTTGATTTATTTTGACCAAAAAACAATTTTTATGTAAGAATTATAAAAATACTGTCTTTTTTAGCGTCCCCTCCACCCCACCTTAAGACGCAATTCTCGCAATAATATGAATTACCGACAGCGTGGAGATCGGGATTTGTTTACCGGTTGGGTGTATTAAGTTATTTCCCACTCTACCTCCGCAAATTTGCGGATACATTTCCTCCAAATTACACCTTCAATATCACTAGCTCATTTGTGTAAATATACGGATAGCTAGAAACGGGTAGCAAGACGTGTTGCACAAAACAATCTTACATAATTTCTCATAGATCATGTTTGTGACAGCACTTTCAATAATTAATAAATCATCAGTAAACTTACCCTCAAATAATTAGTACTAGACTAACGAACGTTTTGAGAAAGTAAGAAACCCAAAAAATAATAGCCTTTGATCGTAAAAGAATACTTCAAAACACATAGAGCTATATATACATTATGAGAGGCTCAGAGCAAATGCCAGGTTAAACAAGAATGTGAAATCACAAAATAGAAAAATAAATATTTTCATTGTATAATTTTAATGTAATAATGGATTATACATTATTATTACTATTATTATTATTATTATTCATTAATAAGAGTACCCAATAAATTAAATTATAAGATATATATATATACAATATTAATAGTCATGTTCAATTAAATATGTAAAAATTATAGACTACGTTTAAGAATTTCTTTTATATATAATGAAGGAAGGAGGGAAAACTAGTAAATAGTGTGTTTGAGAGGGTTTTGGATCGTTGATGCCCATCCATCATCGACCCGCACCCAACAGTCCGACCCTCCCCCTTACAACGTGTCCAAGATTTGGTCGACGTCCTTAAACCCCTCTTGACGTTATCAAGCCCATTTTACCTTACCCACAATTTTTAGTAACGATGTTTCCCAAATGTGTTGGCTGAAGATAAATGAACCAATTTTCAGTTCAACCTATTTATATAAGCATTTTTACAATTCTAAAATCTACCCTAAATACTGTATGTTAGTGAGAGATGGACTATTTCCACATTTCCACCGCGTTTGAGCAACCGCCCACCGGCTTGATACACCCTAAAAGGTAATAAGAGTTTCATTTAACTTTTCCCAATCCCTTTTTTGAGGATACTTCAAGCAACTCTATAAATTATAGAAAACAGTTAAGTCTCACCCTCACTTTTTTAGGATACTTACCCGCTTCAGTGGATAAATGGTCTAAGGCGTCACTCTTGTTTTAGACTAACTTGCTGAAGATGGGGAGATCGGGGTTTGAATTTTGGCTGGGTCTACTGAGGGTGTTTTTTCTTAAATGGTGTCCCAGTCTACTTCCACGCAATTTCGTGTAAATTACCTCTAAAATGTTTCCTTCCTCATCCCTACCCCATTGGAGTAATCATCATACATGCGTAAGGGGGTAAGACGCGGTGGTGATAAATAAATAAATAATTTAGGATACTTCTAGTCATCCTAAAAACAGAAAAGGGTTTAGTGACACTTTATTTGTGTAATTTATATAATGTCGACATGGATACTCTCCTTCATAGCTTAATTTAAAAGGAAAGGCCTCTTAGAAAGATTTTTTTTTTGCATTCAACATTGATAACATTTTACTATTTTATTAGTATAATTTTATAGCTACTGGCAGTATATGTTAAAAGGGACAGCTGCAGATCACATGGCTTGGCGTATGAATACATTAAGGTAGGTTTTTAATTTTTCTATAACCTCCTCTGTGGTTGAACAGTCTAAAGCATGAATCGATCGTGATCGACCGATCACTCTCGTGTCAACGTTTAATCGATCGTGAAAGAAAACTACATGGTCATTAAAAGTCAATTTTTAGTTTTCAAAACTCGCAGATAAATCGAGTATTTTCAAATAATATCTGAGTAAGACTAAAATTACCTTAATTAGGCTTAATCGGAAAATTTATAATGGAATTAATACTTTAATGTGAGAAATGATAATATACATTATATTTATGATATATTTTTACTTTCTCTCTATCTTACAGACTGTAGAGAAAGTATGGTGATCGTCAAAAAAATCGAACTCGAGATTTTGATGAATTTTGACGTTTCATGACTTCCTGAATCCGAAAAAGTGGTTTTTGAATGTCTGTCTGTCTGTCTGTCTGTCTGTCTGTCTGTACCTCCAACTAGAGCCTAAACTATTTTACCGATTGAGCTGAAACTTGATATCTAGGGTTTTCATAGGGTTGCCCCGAGGGGTTTTTGGAATTGGATATCTACCCCTAAAATTAAGGGTAGTTTACTGAAGGGAAAAAAGAGAAAAAGTCGATTTTCTCAAAATCGGCTCTAACGATTTTGATTAAATTTCATTTATGAACATTAATAAATATTCCAAACAAAATGGCTACTCTCAATATTTCGGCAAAATGGCTTTAAGGGCTCCGGTCTGATGCGTAAATTAACATTTTTTATAATAGCTCCGAAACTATTTGAGATATGAAATTACTTAGCATTACAAATATGTATATATATTTATAATACAAATATTTTATTCGAAACATATTTTTATAAAATCAATAATTTTCAATCTATACGCAATTATATATATATTTTTAGCTTTTTGGACATTAAAGCTTAAGTATTGCGATCGTAAAAAAAACTAACCTGAAATGTTGATGGATTTCGACGTCTCATGACCCCCCGAACCCTAAAAAATAGTCTTTGCAATGCCGTCTGTCTGTGTGTCTATTAAAACTTAAAATTAAGGGTAGTTTACTGAAGGGCAAAAAGAGAAAAAGTCGATTTTCTCAAAATCGGCTCTAACGATTTTGATTAAATTTCATTTATGAACATTAATAAATATTCCAAACAAAATGGCTACTCTCAATATTTCGGCAAAATGGCTTTAAGGGCTCCGGTCTGATGCGTAAATTAACATTTTTTATAATAGCTCCGAAACTATTTGAGATATGAAATTACTTAGCATTACAAATATGTATATATATTTATAATACAAATATTTTATTCGAAACATATTTTTATAAAATCAATAATTTTCAATCTATACGCAATTATATATATATTTTTAGCTTTTTGGACATTAAAGCTTAAGTATTGCGATCGTAAAAAAAACTAACCTGAAATGTTGATGGATGTCGACGTCTCATGACCCCCCGAACCCTAAAAAATAGTCTTTGCAATGCCGTCTGTCTGTGTGTCTATTAAAACTTAAAATTAAGGGTAGTTTACTGAAGGGCAAAAAGAGAAAAAGTCGATTTTCTCAAAATCGGCTCTAACGATTTTGATTAAATTTCATTTATGAACATTAATAAATATTCCAAACAAAATGGCTACTCTCAATATTTCGGCAAAATGGCTTTAAGGGCTCCGGTCTGATGCGTAAATTAACATTTTTTATAATAGCTCCGAAACTATTTGAGATATGAAATTACTTAGCATTACAAATATGTATATATATTTATAATACAGATATTTTATCCGAAACATATTTTTATAAAATCAATAACTTTCAATCTATACGCAATTATATGAATTTTTTTAACTTTTTGGACATTAAAGTTTAAGTATTGCGACCGTAAAAAAAAACTAACCTGAAATGTTGATGGATGTCGACGTCTCATGACCCCCCGAACCCTAAAAAATAGTCTTTGCAATGCCGTCTGTCTGTGTGTCTATAAAAACTTAAAATTAAGGGTAGTTTACTGAAGGGCGAAAAGAGAAAAATTTGGTTTTCTCAAAATCTGCTCAAACGATTTTGATTAAAATTCGTATCTAGGCGTTGATTAAGATTATAAATAAACTGGCTATTTTCATTTTCCTATGAAAATGATTTTTAGGGTACTTTACAGAAGCGTTAATTTCCGTATCTCCACAACTATTTGAGAAACTAAACAACTTATCATTGCAAAATTGTAGGACTATTAGAAATAAAAAACTTTTATTTGACATATATTTTTATAAAAGCAACAGTTTCTGAGATATTTGCAAATATATTAATACAATTTTGTGAGCTTTAGTTGTAAACATATACTACTTAAGTCTTAACGCAATAATTCTCCAATGCCATAGAGTAATTAAATATAAGTATCTAAAAAAGTATGTTATTTTTCCTTAAATCTCTTAGGAGAAATGTTTGCATAGCAATGATCTATCTCCATTTTAGACTCAATAGTCAATATTTACATTTTTTATTGGTCAAAATGTATAAATGAATAATTAAATATCAATGCGATGACTTGAAGATCTGCAACACCTTATAAAATGTTAAAATTTTAACCAGAAATCGAAATTTTAATACGAAGTGTTGACCCTTGTGGAAGACATTAAACTGTTTGAAATGCTCTTAGGTGGACAAAGATGCGCCTCTTTTCTCATTGATTCTATATCATTGTATATTATTTTATGCGTGTTCTTATGTGGAGTGGTGATGATACAATGTACATTATTCCGTTCAGAAATCTTACGAGTTTATAGAAAGAGAGAGAAAGTCTGTGCGGTATGCCGTACCATTTATTTTCTATAAAGGACTAAAGTATTTGAGGAAGGATTGAAAATAAACAATAAATAAAAGATGTAGGCCTATGGACATACAAGAGAGAAATATAATCAAGAAATGATGGGCGATGGCGGGACCTTTGATAAATTAATAAGTCGATCGAGGCCCATTCAACGAGTCTGTTGATGATGGGGAGATCAGAGTTCAAATCCTGGGAAGGTGTATTGACAGTGGATTTTCCTAAATGGTTTTCCACTTTCCATGCAAATTTTGGGTACAATTCCTAAAAAATTCAACCGTATTCAACCTCATCACATTTGCGTAGCTAGTACAAATGAGTACAACCTGAATGAGCTATGACGCATTGTTAAAAAAAAACTTTTCAGACAGATAAAGCCCTACCTATGTTAGTATTAGCATCGCGTCTTACTACCTGTTCGGGTTATACGCACTTACGCTAATGTGTAATGGTAGGGTGATTGTGAGATGAAATGGAGGACCTACAGTTTAACGTGGAATCCGAACCACGGTGGAGGCCTGGCATTCCACACATTCACAAGTTGTGATTAATACACGTCTTGTCAGAGGTGAAGGAAGGGTTCGTCAATCAGATAAATCTGCGCCGGGACCGAGGATTGAACCCCGGACCCTCAGCACAGAAGTTTGACACCTTACCCCTAGACCACCAGGTCACCTCCCTACCTATGGAAATTGTACTTTAGGAATGAGATGGACATCAGAAGCCATCATTCTGCACACATCCGCCAAATATTGTTACCATCTGCGGTAACTCAAGCAGGTCTTCAAGAGCAAGATGAACCTCCCCGCCCTGAAGTGGGTGCTGGATCACATGACCAGCCAGCACGGTGCTGTCAGGAGCGAGGGAAAGGGGTGGGGAGGAAGGGGGCGTGTCCCCCCTTCCTCCCCACCAGCTTCACCCCTCCGCAGTGGGGTCGGCGCCGGACGGATCGATGCGCCCTCTGCAGCATAGCGGGCGGGACCATTCCCACAGACCACCGCCGAAAATAATGAAACACCGAGGTGTGGCGACCGACCAACCGACACGTTTTTCCGCCGCTTTTCTTGCGCGGGGATGTCACTGCGCCTCTCTCTCTCTCGCGTCTGTCTTTGCCAAAAAATTTCGTTGCCGTCTTCTTTTAGTTTCGACCTGAATAGACCGCGTACACTTGGAGGTACGAAAATGTTTATACGAGGGTAAAAAAATTTGAGAGTTAATGCAAGAAAGAGCGTTACAGTCCAATTTTCATAGGAAGAGACTTATCGATTTGCTAAAAAAAACTTATTAGATTGCCTTTAATGTATTCACGTCAAATCATGGTATCTGCAGCTTTCGCTTTTGATATATATTACCAATACTTATAAAATAAAGCTAATAAAAATACAATTTTATCATTGCTGTAGCTAAAAAAGATATGCTTATGTTTTAAAATAAGAGCCTTACTTTGAAGATTGGACCTTATATCTACTTTCACGTATTCGTATGTCAAGCCATATTATATGCCTCGGTCACTTTTGAATACCTATAAAATAATACTAATAATATAGTAAAACGCTATCGATGTTAATCCCGATTTGTTTGTGTTTTCTAAATGGCCCTTCTTAAGAAAATATGACTTTAACAGACTCTGAAGAGAGAACAGCAGACGTATATTATTATAATAAGAAAAAAGTGATTTAAAATTAAATACAATATTTTAAAGTACGACCCAAATAATAGTACTGTCCAAATTTACCCAATGTCGTGCCTCGTGGGTTAGGGTAGCCGGTTGTTGAAATGAGGGGGAGTGTTGTTTTGAGCACCCATTAAAATGTGGTCCAGTCCTCTTTGAGAAACTTTATGGGTTCGAACACTGATTGTATCTAACTATCTAGATTATATTATCAAGGTGGTAAAAGAGGTGAGGTACGGACGATACGGAGCTCACTATTATTAGGACATCGGTGGCCGAGAGGTCTGCGGATTTAGGCTAGGACTGTACTTGGTCTCCATTAACTATAAACTGTGGTTAGAATCCAGGCCAAGTTCACTGACTAGTGGTTTTTTTTAATAGTATTTTCCACGATTCTACCTCCATTCTGATACAAATACATTTTTCTAAAGTATCCTTCTCATTGCTACTCGTCATGTTTAACGTAATAATTGGAAATTTGGCCCAATACGGTGGTAAGCAATAATAGTTTACTTTTATAATTATTAATTGGTGGTATTTAACATGCACTGTTTGAAGTGATTAATAATATATCAGCACATGAATTACAGACTATAACCCAGTTTTCTTACGAATATACATCTTACAACTAAGAAAGTCACTAGCTCTACCTTCACGTATTCATACGTCAAGTCTTGTGAACTGTAGCCCTCACTTTGGTAATATCAATAACTATAAAATAACAATAATAAAACAGTTACGTGTTTTAAATTTTGGTAGCAGAAATTATGTTTGTGTTTTATGAATGGCTCTTGCTATGAAAATGGGACTGTCTATGAAGTTTGTGTCTTTTTCACCATAACGAGCAAAGATAAAACCATGAAAAACAGGTTCTGTGACGTTTTACCGCTTATTTAATTGTCTGTGTATGGCTCAATGTCCCTTATTTTAGCCCAAGTCCTGTTTGTGGAGGGAATGATCACTTAAGGGACATAAACTTAGACTGTCAACCAAACAACCTTACTTCATACTTCATAATTCACTCTTTGTTCATGAGCACCCGCACACAAAGGGGCTGGAACCAAACCGAGGCACTTCAGCTGGAAGTACACTTTACGAGACAAAAGGTTGAGCTTGTAAACATTTAATAAACTAAATTATGGAAAGGGAGGTAAATAGTTTTCTTAATTGGTTGGGCAATATAAAGCTTAGTGCATAACTCAACTCCCTCCCCCGCCTCATCTTCTGAGTCTCAATACCCAGCTGGATTGCACACGTACCGCGTCTTACTACCCTTTCAGGTTATACTCTTAAATACTAATTACGCTAATGTTTTAGGAATTGGGAAGGTTGAATTTTTAGAGGAAGTGAACCCGCACTTGCGTGGAGGGAGAGTATAAAATCATTTAGGAAAAACCACCCCCAATTCACCCGGCTGAGATTCTAATCTCGATCTCCCCGTCCTCGGTACAGTAAGAAACTATTTTGAGGGGGGAAAAATCTAATCATACCTCGCTGGGATAAGATCCCCAATATCCTCGTACCAGATGAACCAAACTAAACGCTGGTCTTTATAGGAAGCCCACTTTCGACCATCAACATTGATTGAAAGTATCTAAAATTTAGTATTATAGAAATATGTCTTATTTGATTTATTATTTATAAAGTTCATCTAATAATACCATCAAATAATACTTCCTTATGGATTACCGAATAATTTATCTTTACATTATTAAATGGGATAAAAATTAAAATACCATTGTAATATATGCAACTTACCACAGTACAAATAATGGGCTTCCTATAAAACTCAGACTTTGGATGATCTTGACGTTCAGCCCGAGTGGTCACCGATCCTAGATGTAGACTTTCGTCAAACACTTCTAAGTTTAGCTTAGAGTTTTACGATATTTTGAGCTTAAAAATCAAATCGTAATAATGTGGTGTCTTATCACGCCTTAAATAGTAATAGTAGAATGCAAGATTTTAAATTGCAGGGATTAGTTATTTACAGTCCTGATAATTAACACAAAAAGTGACCGGTTTAGAATGGTACTGTAGAGTCGGCCATTTGTTGTTGTTGTGAATATATCTGTACCTTCAGAAGCTTATGTGTGAAAACATTCGGAGAACATCGAAAGTGCACAAGAGCGAGAAACCTCATCTCAAAAGCTCACTAAGATATGGATCAAAAGTGCACAAAGAATAGACAACTGTATAACGTGGTAAAATGACAAACATATATTGTAAACAGCACCCTTACTCTTTCTTTACAATAATTACAAAAAAATAGGAAGGGTTAGGTTAGTTTAGGTTAGGTTAGGATGCAAACACACTGCAACTTAAATTGAAATATAGATGTGTCATTCGTGAAGGAACCAACAAGCGGTGTCGCCTTATGGGACTCAGAGACTACAAACAATGGCGCGCTTTTGATACTACACCTTGTGCGCTTCTGATATACTTCAAATCAGGCACACAAATCTAGCCTTTGCGCTTTCAGTACGTAGCCGAACTTATTGTGGTAAAAAATAGTTGCTTTGGTTCCAAAGACTTAAAGCACACACACAAATCCTCATACGGACAAGATGACACCCGTCAACATATTCCGTAAGCTCCGTATTATTCAGTCCGTAGAGTTTTTAATTATGTGCACACACTCTGTCTTGTGAATTAATAGGAAGATATACAATTTTGTCCAATCAAACTAATTTCAGAAAACTCGATTAATATAATCAACATATTTATAGATTTATTTTTTATTGAGTGTTTTTGGAAAATAATACGATAATCTTAAATTTATTGAAGTTTTCCAAAAAATACTATTTGAGGTATATAAATTAAAATAAGACATGTTTAGAAAATGGCAGCCGTTTCCTTTACTAGCACTGATTCTTTCATTTCGATTCGCACATCAATGTTCATTTGTTTGTCTACTTGTGATTGAGTCTCCGTAGCCTAACGTAACACGACACACGCCAAGGAAGTTAAAAGTTGATACAACTTTAACTGGTGGGTACACGGAGAAAGGCACCCCTCTCATTCGCATTTAATTTTTAATAACTTAGGATTAAAAACAATCTGATAAAAATTGCTAGTGTCCAATTATGGGAAGAAAATAGTATGTGTGATAAAAAAATTCAATATAGGTTTAGTGTTTTGTAAAAACAGTAGTGTATGATGTGATTTGTCTAATTTTATCTTGTCTATGATTTTAATTATTAATCGTATTTGTGTTATTTAGATGTCGATACACTTCATAGTGTTTTCTAGTCTATAATTACAATCTATTTAAAATATCCTATAAATATTACTGAAATTCTGTTTACAATATTACCATTAACGCCTACTGTTAAGTGATGACCACCTTTAAAATTAATAAAAATAATATGACAGTATAACTTTTAACAATACCTGTGGGCCTAACTATCATAAATATCTAAATAGGTCACTTGACTCAAGGTCGTTTCCAAGGTCAGTGTTCCTTTCTCCAGCTTGCCAGAGTTAACATATCTAAATATAAACACCGTCTAACCACAATTCCACCCACAGTATGTAGGCTCTTAAAATATAAAAATAGAACACATTAAGAGGGCATTTATAAATAGGAAGTGCTCGTGAAAGTGGGTTGTTTGCTGTTACGTTACAGCGATGTGGGCTCGTTATGTTTCCGCGTTCTGTCACTAGATGGCAGACCTGTGCTGCTCGCTGCATCAGTTACCATGGCAACGCGATGCATGCTTAGGTATTGACCATAGTAAATATTAATGTCGGTGCGTTATACATTCGTGTTTTTAATAGTATAGTGAGTGTAAATGGTTGAGAGTTTATTACTTCCTATTTTATTCTTGTGTTGATTACTTTTAATGCTACACAATAAATATTACAATGTTACATTAGGCCTACTGTCTACAGTGTTTATGAATGTCAAAATATATTTTATATTAGGAAAATAATATTTACTACAACAACTTAATTAGTTGGACAGACAAGATTATAATCGATTTTAATATCATTTTATGACTGTGTTATGTTGCTCTGTTCTGTGGAGAGACTATTTTCAATTTTCAGGTTCCACCCCAAAGGAAGGGTTACATTGAGTCCGTAAGGGCGCCGTACAGTTTTCATTCAATTAATTTCCATCTGTTGCCGTTTGCTTTCAAGAGCCCCTCGGGGTTGGTGTGAGCATTTTTTTTAAAAACATGCGAGTGTAGGGGCCTTCCTAAGCATTAGATTTACGATGTTTTTAAATTGAATACACTTACAAAATATAAAGAAAAAATTAAAAATAATAAAATTATGAAAATACATATTTACATTAATGAAACTTTATTATTTTCCTATACAATTCCTTAAAATATTAACTTAGATACAAAGTAATTATTGTTTACTCAACACATGCTAATTACTTAGTTAATAATATTATATTTAATTAAGTGTATGTGTATAATTGTGTGTGTGCCCGCGCATTGTGTCTTACTACCCGTTCAGGCTGTCCACGTATTTACATTAATGGTTTAGGGACAGTGCCGAATTTAGACTTGGTGAAGCCCTAAGCTGTATAACGCTAGGAAGCCCCTTGCTAAAAAAAATTACACCAGCAGGTTTCACAAAACTTGAAAATATTATGCTGATATGCCCCTTATTATTTAACAGCAAGACATTTAAGGTGAAAAATACAATTTATTTTCAAATGAATGCATTTATTGATTACATATTTATCATTTTGTTGCCTTGATCTCAATAATAGATTGTAATATAGTACACCAAAAACAATACATTAATGCAATTTTTTGGAAGACCCTGTGGATTGTGAGGCCCTAAGCTGTAGCTTATTTTGCCTAGGCCTAAATCTGGCACTGGTTAGGGATAAAGAAGAAAAAATCGAACCACATTTGCGAGGAAAGAAAATTTTAAAACATTTCCGATAGCAAAAGAATTTTGCTAGTATTTGAGCTTTGACCTTACCCTCATTGGCAAGTCAGACAAGTTGAGACTGATGCCTTTATCTGCACACCCACCAGTATGAGTGGATAATATTACTTCGCATCTTACACACCACAGGCAACCAGTCTCCAGAAGAAAAAAATGAGTAGGGCATGTATGTACTTNTTTTTTTTTAATTCTTGATCAGTGTTTAATTTGGTTTGGAGACATTTTGATAAAGAAAGTGTTTGTGATGATGAAATCGTTATAAACGCTAAATCGACTCTGTCGCAAAATTGATCGTTTACACGATTAAATATAGCACTAGACTATTTCAATTATAATAATTAAAATTCAAGTACACTAATTAGGTAAATGTATTTGTTAATTTACGAGAGCTACGGTCCAATTTTTCCTATTACGAGGCTTTTAGAAAACGCAGAAAATATTTGGCGGCCAAAATGGATAATATTGTATTGTTTTATTAGTGTAATTTTATAGGTATCAATAATATCTATCTAATGTTAAAGATATACATCACATTACTTGAGGTATGAATATATGAAAGTAGTTTTACTAACGTTTGTGACCGTCATTTACTGTTGTTCCTACCAGAATCCTACTATAGTAACATTGCTAGCTGTTAGATAAGGCTATTCTTAGGAAAATTGGACTGTACATACAATCCCTTACAGCAAAAATTAACGACATAGATATGTATAGAACATTATATATTTCACGTATCGGTGGTTGTGCGGTTTAAAGCATCACTCTCGTTTTGGAGTAGGTTGCCGGTGATATAGAAATCCAGGTTCGAATTCCGGTGGTATGTATAGTGGTGGTTGTTTTTCCTAAATGGTCCTTTACTCTCCCTTCATACAAATGCGAGCGAATGTCCTCTAAAATTCTACCTTACACATCCCTATCTCATTAGTGTACCTGATTAATGTATTTGTATAACATGAACGGAAATTAAGACGCGATGAAAAAAATCCCAAAATGATAGATACTAAAGAAAATTGCCATCAAGAGATGTGCGATTATAATCGATTAATCGATTATTTTATTGTGACTTATCGATTATTACTACCGATTCGGTCTTGAGATGTATCAAGTTAATCGATTCTCTGCTCCACGATGTACATATATAATACATGTATATAAATTACGCATATATTTTAAAATAAATATGTATTAAATACACATATATAATGCACACATACAATATGTTTATATACATATATGCATACCCACACAAATATATATATATATAACGCCTTATACACAAGTAGCGATACTAGCGTTTAGGTCCACAAATAAATTCAATTCAAAATAGCCCACGCACAACATACACATTAATTTTCGACCCGCATAGTCATAGAAACTAAAGTATCGTCTAAAATTCAAAATTCTGAAGAACTAAGCTACAATTTCAGGGACATTAAAAAGAGAAAAATAACTAAGCAATAATAATCAATCAGCATATATTTATAAGTAATTAATAAATAATTGGTCATATAGTTACTTTTTACTAGAGACATAGATATTACTTTGAGTGAGCGTAATATCGCGATATTGGACCGTGCGATTGAAAATGATGTTAAATTAAAGTACAAGTACTAGAATAGTGTTCAGATCGTACAATTAGCACGTGGCCTGAAACTTAAAACTAACCATGAGAAAGTAGAGTAATACAAAACGCTATTATTTATAGAATCACTGTCTATTAAAATTATATTTGTAGTTATATTTTGAGAGAAATGCTATGGCATTTTAAGAATTTTAATATCTCCACAAAGTTTAAAAACAGCTTAATTAAATAAATTAATATGATCGTATGTTTTTCTAACAAATACTTGCCCAAGATCTTTCAATAAATGAGCGCCTTGCTTATCACATTTTCTGTTAAGCACCTTTTAAAAACATTACATTCGCGAATGACATCTCGCGGAGAGTTTAGCAACTACAAGTTACAGAGGCTACAGTAGTGACATCTACCCTTGAAAACTGTAACTGGTAGTCATCGACAAGAAACACGCAGCAAATAAGAAAGAATAATAATAATAAGAATAAAAATCAATATATTTTGTTTTGAGGGAAAGTAACTCATCAAAATCGATTTAAGAATAAATCTACAGAAACAAGAAAATGAACTCGAACACGGCAGAATGAACAATCAGAACCTACAATATATTTTACTCTACAATTGTATTTAGCCTTGAATATGTAGTGCACGTTATAGTTGTGTATAAATAATAGCTGTTCATAATTGTATAGCTATATACTTTATTTCTACGTCCTACACGCCTTATAGCTCTTCCTGTTTATCCGTATATTTTATGTTATTGGATTATGGATATTAAGGATATAATTTAAAGAAAATGTACCCGCGTTTTCGTGGAGGGAGTGATACACCATGATACACCATCTAAGAAAATAGCTCAGTACACCTTACGTGGTATTATTTTTATTAACATGTGCAAATATATTAACATTTATTTACCATACTAAAGTGTACTTATGAATTTTGTCTTTTATGCGTAGAAATTTGAGTAAAGAAAAAAAGACTCTTAACGTATTTTACTGATGGGTATATTTCATCGAAATTAATATTTGGATAAACATAGTTCAAATATAAGTTTTAAATATGTCAATTTAAAAAAGTGTGTATGTTGTTATTTTAATTACTGGCGAGGAGGTGACCTGGTGGTCTAGGGGTAAGGTGTCAGACTTCTGTGCTGGGGGTCCGGGGTTCAATCCTCGGTCCCGGCACAGATTTATCTGATTGCGAAATCCTTCCTTCACCTCTGACAAGACGTGTATTAATCACAACTTATGAATGTGAGGAATGCCAGGCCTCCACCGTGGTTCGGATTCCACGTTAAATTGTAGGTCCTCCATTTCATACCACAATCACCCTACCATTACACATTAGCGAAGTGCGTATAGCCCGAACGGTTAGTAAGACGCGGTGCTAATAATAATACTGGCGAGGGTTTTATAGAGGCAAAAATTGTTCGCGCAGGCAATTTCACACCATTTATTTAAGATTTATTCAGAGCAATTAGAAGAAGTGCACTAGAATAAGAAATTTGATTTAACCACATTGGTGGGCACATAGACTAGACACCAAGCTCTGTTTTGACGGATGGGATTCGAATCCTGGATGGTTGTACTGAAAGTTGTTTTTCCTGGGTGTTTTCCCAACTCTCCCTCCACGAAAATTAGGATACATTTCTGCTTAATTCTACCTTGATCATACCTACCTTATTAGAGTGGCTAAATGCGAAGAAAACGGACAGTAATAAAACATGGTGCCGAAAAGAAAAATTGTACTTCCCCTTCTTCCAAATACACCATCCAAATGGAATGATCCACAGTAACGATTCCTACGTTGGTGCCTAATGACCGTATTTATAGTCTAGTCTCGGGAGTCAACCAATCTCCCGGTGTTTAAATAACAAACATTTCAGTATAGGGCTGAGAAGCTTCGATTCTAGACAAATATCTTTTCCTGATGATGGACTTTACTATACCTAAACATCTCGAAAGTCTAGATGGTCCATATAGCCACATTGGAAAAATTGACTGAAATCTTCACAGATATCAAATTAAATTTTCAATAATTTCTGTTGGCCTGGATGTTAATTGTTTTAAATTATGTCAAGCACAATACATCAATAACTTATTCTCTTATAGCTTATTTTAAACGTATTCTTCAGATACTATGTACTGTACATTTACACTTGGTTTTTTACATCTTTCCATGATACTCAATCATATTTTTAACAGAAACTTTCTTCTCGACTATTTTTTTATTGATTTATATATATTTTTGTATATGATTCAATAAACATACACTTTATTTTTCCTTAAATATCTTAATCTGACTTTTTTTCATTTTTACCCATTTATGACTAAATACTTTATAATTTAAAATCTTCCAAGCCTAAAACTTAAATAATTACATTATATTATGTTGTGATATTTACGTAATTTATCATTTTAGTATGATATATTTTAATCATATGTACTTGTACAATAGCACTTTTAAAATTATATTTTAATACCTAAAGTTATAAACAGTTATGCTTTTCAACGAAACTTTTATTAATATTCGAGCTTAATCTAATTTAATTTAGCACAGCGTCCTACTACCCGTTCGGTTTGTACGCTTAAGTACTAATTACAATAATGGGTTAGGAATTGGGAAGGTTGAATTCAGAGTAAATTAATCAGTATTTGCGGGGAGGGAGGGTGGAAAATCATTTAGGAAAAACCACCTTCAGCTCACCCGAGCGAGATTCGAACCTTGATCTCCCCGTCCTCGACAGTCTGGCTCAACACGAAAATAGCGCGTTAGCTAACTACGCCACCAAGGTGGATTAGTCGAACTTCGATTCGGCTTCGTGAATATTTCATATCATGCTTTAGAAATGAAAAATTGGATTTCACACAACCCTACAATTCAGGTCAAATGGAGAATTACCTGCTTTAGTGGCCGCATGGTCACTTTCGCAATATACTTGGACTGCTGATGACAGGGAAATCGGGGTTAAAATTCCGGTCGGGTGTACTGAGGGTGGTTTTTTCCTAAATTGTTTTCGACTCTCCCTCCAAGCAAATCCGGTTACACTTCCTCTAAATATAACCTTGGTCGTCTCTAACTCACTAGCGTAATTAATACATTTGCGTACAACCCGAATAGGTAGTAAAACGCAATAATAATAATAATAATTAATAATAATAATAATAATAATAATAATAACTCCATATTAATGCAGTACAAACATGACTATAGTTCGGAAACAAGGTCAAATGGGACACATGTTTATATTAACTTTTTTAATTGATATTGTGTCTCCTGTACACCGCTAAAGTGGGTCCTACATGTTACGGGACACCCTGTACATACAGTAAATATTATTTTATCGGCATTGATATGAAAGGTGCCGAAAAAAATTCTATTTAGTGTCCTAGTACCTGTTTTGGATAATATGCGTATATTAATGATGATAATGGAGTATGAATGAGGAAGGTAGAGCTTTAGAGGAAATGTACCAGCATTTTTTTAGGAGGAATGGTAAGGAGCCATTTAGGTAAAAAACACCCTCAGTACACCTGACCGGAATTTGAACCCTATTCGCTCCGTTACTGACGATCCAGTCCAATACGAGATTGATGCATTATAGCGTGTGACCACCAATGTGGGTGGTTTGACGTGTGAATATGAGATTGCATGGAACATGTCACCCTGGTTGAATTTTATCAGAACTGATAAAATAATAACAAAAATAATATAGCCAAATTTTGTCGCTTGCAGGAGCAATTTTTTTACTCGCACAAAAATATGCCTTCTTAATACGATTCCACTCTAGGCTTTACCTTCAAGGCGACCAAAGTCAGGGAAAATATTGTAAAAGTTAGAGAATAAATAAATCAGGAAAAGGTCAAAGAATTTTTTAGTCGATCAGAGAAAAGGATATGTTTGAATGTCTAGGGGAGAGAAATGTCTTAGTTTCATATTATTCAAACACTTTATTTTTTTTATCAAAGGCTATGCAAGAGTGCATTTCGAAAATAATCACTATAACAAATTTATATTTGTAATTTTTTTAAACATATCCATAAATCTCGATATTGGGTTGTCAGTGAAATTGGGATTTTCGGATCAGGGAATTTAATTTCTTGATTTTCTATAAGCACTTCAATAAACTGAGTTTTGTCCAAACACA
Source organism: Timema bartmani (assembly GCA_902151455.1). Classification (NCBI taxonomy): domain Eukaryota; kingdom Metazoa; phylum Arthropoda; class Insecta; order Phasmatodea; family Timematidae; genus Timema; species Timema bartmani. The sequence goes on along the minus strand of CABFWB010000155.1, from coordinate 404,953 downwards.
TCTTAAAAATTTCCATCGGTGAAATTGTTTGCACGTCAATAACTTTTCATTTCCAAATTCTAATTCGTTATTTTTTACTTTCTCGCTATCTTACAGGTAGAGAAAGTATTGTGATCGTCAAAAAAAAAAAAATCGAACTCGAGATTTTGATTAATCTCGACGTTTGATGACCCCTCGAATCCGAAAAAGTTGTTTTTGAATTTCCGTCTGTCTCTACCTCCGACTAGAGCCTAAACTATTTTACCGATCGGGCTAAAACTTGGTATCTAGGGTTTTCGTAGGATTTCCCCGAGAGTTTTTGGAATTGGATATCTACCCCTAAAATTAAGGGTAGTTTACTGAAGGCCAAAAAGAGAAAAAAAATCTATTTTCTCAAAATCAGCTCTAACGATTTTGATTAAATTTCATTTCAAAACATTTATAAATATTCTAAACAAAATGGCTACTTTCAATATTTCGGCAAAATGACTTTAAAGGCTCCGGTCTGATGCGTAAATTCTTTTTTTTTTATCACATCTCCGAAACTATTTGATATATGAAATTACTTATGATTGCAAATATGTAGATTTATAATACAAATATTTTATTCGAAACATATTTTTATAAAGCCAATAACTTTCATGCTATATGCAAATATATATATTTTTTTAACTTTTCGAACACTAAAGGTAAAGTATTGCTACCGTAAAAAAAATTAGCCGGAAATGTTGATGGATGTCGATGTCTCATGACCCCCCGAACCCTAAAAAGTGGTTTTTGCAATGCCGTTCGTCTGTGTGTCTATTTAACTCCAAAATTAAGAATAGTTTAGTAAAAAGCGAAAAGAAAAAAGAATCGATTTTCTCAAAATCAGCTCTAACGATTTTGATTAAAATTCGTATCCAGGCGTTGATTAAGATTATAAATAAACTGGCTGTTTTCATTTTCCCATGAAAATGCCTTTTGGGGTACTTTATAGAAGAGGAAATTTCCGTATCTCCGTAACTATTTGAGATAATTCATAACTTATCATTGCCAAATTTTAGTACTATTAAAAATAAAAACTTTTATATGAAATATATTTTTATAAAACCAATAGTTTCTGAGATATTGGCAAATATATTAATAAGTTTTGTGAGCTTTAGTTGTAAAGAGATACTACTTAAGTTTTAAAGCAACAATTCTCCAATGCCATAGAGTAATTAAATATAATTAAGTCTTTCAAAAAATTTATGTTATTTTTCCTTAAACCTCTAGGAGAAATGTTTGTACAACAATTATCTATCTCCATTTTTGACTCAATAATCAATATTTACATTTATTATGTTTCAAAATTGATAAACGAGTAATTTAATAGCAATGCGATGACCTGAAGATGTGCATCACCTAATAAAATGTCTAAAATTTTAACCGGAAGTTGAAATTTTAATACGAAGTGTTTAGCCTTTTGGACCCAATATCGATCTTTTTTTATTGGTTCAACCATACAAATGAGGACATTCATTCTTTCAAAATAAAATAATAAAATCTTAAACCGGGACTTAACAAATGTTTTACATAAGTATAGTGCAATTTATTCTTGGGTTTCCTATTGTATATTATTTCGTTTCACATATATTACGAGTTTTGAGTAAATATCTCCATTTTTAAACAATAGAGCGAGAAAGTCCGTGCGGAGTTTCGTACAATTTTTTTTTTCTGTTGTTAGCACTAAGTTTTACCATCAAGTTTTATAGTAAAAGAAAGTACAATTGTATCTCCCTGTTGGGATGGCAAGACGCCAACATTACTGCAGCAGAAGAGCCAATAATCAGCCGAACACCCAAACACACGCCCTTTGTGACGTCACAGGCCCGCAGTAGCTGCAGGAACAGTCAGGACCAACAAAAATGTAACATAAGACCAGGCTCTGGTTTAGGCTACTTCAAAACTGTTTTTGACTGAATATTGACACTTATTAACATATCATAATTATTCTTGAATAAATTATAATGTTATATTAATAAAATAAAATAACACCATATTTACAGTTGGTGCTGTACAGTTATTTAAGTTAGGACTATCATTTTTTGAAGCACTGCAGCAATTTAGTAAATCAAAAGTAAAACACTGTACTTATTAAAAAGACAATTTAATAATTTAATGAATGAAGTGGATTATACTCAAATAAAATTATTTTACTACGGTAAAGTTATTTTATTATTCATAAAAATTAGAAACGAAACTCTAAAAACTATTTATAAGCATTTATAAATTGTCTCCACAAATTGAGCTATAATATTTGTATGAATAATAATACATTTAAATTGTTTTCAAATGTAATTTACTGAAGATGTTAACACTTCCCGATGGGTTTTTCCCTCCGCCGCTGCGTCTTACTACGTGCTTGGGCTATTCGCTGATTTACATTAATAGGGTAGAGATAAAAAGGTAGAATTTATTGAAAATATACGAGAGTTTGCGTGGCGGGAAAGAGGGAAACTATTTCGGAAATTACACTCTCACTACGCTCGATCAGGCTTGGAACTCCAAAATCCCCGTCACACATAGTCAAATGCAACATAAACACGCTGGGCCGTTTGTACTGCTATATAGTTTATTGGGTATTACTTTATTAGATAGAAAAAGCATTCCAATTGTGAATTTATTTGTCCCATAGATCATGGCCCCAACTCAAAAAAGCGAATCTTACAATTTTATCTGTCTGTCTGTACCTGAGACGTATAGCGGAAACTATTTGATGTATTTTGTTAGACATTAATATTTAAATGATTATTCTTAACGTCGAAGCTGAATTGTAGTATTGACTCAAACCCTAAAATTAAGGGTGGTTTAGGCTTACTGGTTGGTATTTTATTTTTTAAACTTCAAGGTTTTTTCAAGAATCAATCTAAAGATTTGGTTAAAAATGAGGTTTAGGGGAGTTTTTTCACTATATATATAATCTATGTTAATTTTTCTAAAAAATAATCATTGGACTTTTTACTGATGAAGGAGTTTTTGAAAGTTTGAAGTTTAAAAAATTCTTATATATATATTTTGTTCAACATTTATACATGAAGAAGAATGTTTCGTATAGTTATCAAAATACTATGTTTTTTATAGGAAAACTTACGAAGGCGTAGGAATAACTGTTTTTGGAATTTTATTTCAATAACTACGATATACTCTATAATAAATTTGTACGTTAATGTCGTACCATTTATTAAATAGGCAACAAGCTCTTCTAGATACACAGGAGCCTTAACGAGCTATACTAACCGTGCAGCGAAGAAAGAACTTTTAAGTTATTTATGATACCCACAGGAGACCATACATAAAGTTGCAGTGGTCTGTAGCTATCAAATGTCCTTGCCTGACAAACATATCGCTCGTGAATAATTCTCGAAACCTCTAAAGTGTGAATTCACAAGATAATAGACATAGGTGCTTCAACTGGGCTACACCTGTTCATTATAGACATTGCGAATCCACCAGAGAACAGACATAGGTGCTTCAACTCGACTATATATATATATATATATATAAGATCACAATTTCATATATATGGTGGTGGTTAGATTATAGTTACAAAGATTGCAATCTATCACTGAGAACATATTTATAAAGAAAATTAAATTTTTGCAAAACAATAGTGTTCTCTTTTGTGTAGGTCTAGAACTACAATACAAATAAAATTCCTTTTTAGTGGATAGCTATATTTTATATTTATAATGGATGCTATTTTGTTACCAAACCATTGTATAGTTTATAACTTGTTGAGATTTTTTTAAAAATTCAATTGAAAATATAATTTTATATTTGAAGGAGAATGTTGGATGCAATAAGTAGGATAGCTCACTCTACTCCAAATTTTATGGAGTGAAGTTTTAATTTGGCAAGAAACATTTTTTTAATTTTTGCAAATGGATCAAATTTTTATCTTTAAATGATTTGATCGCACGAAAAAAATTAAACGAATCTTCTTTTACGTAAAATCACCCAAAGATTATGAACAAAATATCTATAGTCTTGTATTTAAAAAAAAATGTTTGTGGCATTTAAACGACACAGATATTGGAAGGGAATTTCAATAGGATTCTATTCGTATTATTAGATTAAGCGAATTTAAAAGGATTATGATAAATTTTGGTGAGTTACATTATTTGTGGGAATGCTTACAGGCCGACGGATAGCTACACAAGACAAACTTCTTTAACGTTTTGAGTCAAGATGAAGTTCAATCGAATAAAAATATTATAGGCATGTATATCTCGGGTTGATATTTCACAAAATATACATTTTTATACGCGTTTCTAGATAAACTTGAGCATGTGAGCTCATTTTACTGACGCACGTCGACAAAAATGCACTGAGGTAGAATAGAGCACACCCAGCCTCGATTCTATTTATGTGATAGTATCAAACGTAATAAAATATTACCTCACGGATGTTCGCCATCACTTGTTTGTCGACGTGCATCTCAATGTAATGTACCGTAGTTCTAGGGAAGCGAAGCTAATCACTGCAATTTGAGACTCGAATACTCACCTGAAACAAGAAGACACGACAAGTCATGATTTTGAAATGTTTAATCTTGCCACAAATATTAGAGTTCATCCGGGCTAATATTGTTTTAGGATGCTAGACAACACTTTGGTTGGAGAGTGACATTTTGACATGCTTCGGTTGGATGTCATTATATAGTAATTTATCAAATAATTATGTAATAAAATTGAACTTTACTACGCTGCTAAGTAATCATGGTTATGTAAAATATGCCTATATTATTTAAAATACTTTAAATTGATTTTCTTGTGTTGTTTTAATTGCACAGTGTCTTAATACCAATCCAGGCTACCTATAGTATACCCATTTAATTACACTAATTGAGTAGGGATTAGGAAAGTCAAACTCAGAGGAAATTTCCTCGAATTTGTGTGGAGGGATAGTGGTAAACAATTTAGGATTAAACAACCTCAGTAAACTCTACCGGGATTCAAACCCTTAACTACTGTCACTGGAGACCCAGACTAGGTGAGCTTGATATTCAGTCCACGTGCCCACCATTGCGGCTGTGTTTATAAGTAATTATGATTGTAAATATTATTTTTAGTATATTACTCTAAATTTTATAAGTTTAAATTTATATTATCTAATAAAAATAACTTTTCTCGCAAATTTACACAACGAAAGGTAACGTCGAGATGATCAAAATTATATATGTATTATGTGTTTAAACTATAATTGGTGGGCGACACTCCTAGGAACTAGGAGAAAATAATAAAAAAACACCTTAAGCTCGGCTAACTCTGAAAGTGGCACGATGACTCTTAACACTAGAGAGCACTGGATGTGCTCGGGAACGTTTTCTGGATGATGCAATGATAATGATAATGACACTACTTTGCCTACAACAATGATGTGCTGTAAATCTCTACAAGAGTTGAAGGAATACTTAAAATAAAACATGAACAATTTAAATAAAATGGATCACTGAATGAAATGTACTAATTTAAACTACAATAAAAAACCAATTATTGAGAATTTTGTGGGGTGTTATAATTATTGTTTCATTGTTACCACATCCCAATCCTACCTATGGAATTCTGAGTAAATACAATTTTAATCTTACAAAATTAAAATTAAAATATTCTATTACATAGGCCTATATTCTTAAGAAAATTAACCAATTAAAAATAAAACTCTCCAAACATGATTAAATTTAATACCAGAGTAAAAGAAAAATAATATTATTAAACATATATAATATTAGAGGTTTGAGTAAAACTAACAAAAAAAAGTAGTATTGTTAAGGGAAAAAAATCAATATAATTAATATTTTGATTATTAATTAATGCTCTGGAATAGATAAAGAGTATGAATATATTTAGTCTTTTCTGAAATTTTTTACATAAATCCTGGGTTCTTGATGTAAAAGAAAGAGAGAGAGAGAGATTTTTTTTTATTTAAAGTTGAAGATTTGGCTTGATCTCACCGATGTCCATGTTGAAACAGAATGAATTTCTGAAATTTGTTACCTTTTCTTAATTTCCACTCCTCCAAAGTTTAAGGAGATAGGCTGTCTCTAGTTCTTCCCTAGACACTTAACTTTCTATTTGTGTACTTGTATTTTACTTTAAAAATATTGTTCCACTTTAAAAAATAAATTTAGATAGGAGCCACACATATTTTGTTTCATGTTTTAAGCCGCCGAAAAAGAAGACCTCAATCTTCTTAAAAAAATGTTCCAGGAATAAAATTTTAAAAAAACGTTCTATTTTTTTCCAAATCCAAAGAGAAAACTTATGCATTAAATTAAAAGATTAAATGTTGGTTATGGATTAGGGATAAATATAAAATAAAATGTCATTTTAATGTAAAGATTGAAAACTTATGTCAATGAATATGAACAATGTTTCTTAAAAGAATTAAAATGTTTATTTCCATCCGTCAGGATTGAAATGCGCGCTAGTTTGGAAGTATTCACATCAATTTCTTTTCTTCTGTTATACTCACGAGACACGCCACTCACTTGTTTGACAGTTCCGCGCATGCGCTAGAATAAACTCATAGCCGACATTGAAAATAAATAAAGATGATTCAATAAACTTCTTAGAAGGATAAATATGTTTAATAAAAAGTTAAGTGTTCTTTCTTAGCTTAAAATTCATTATTTTAATTATTTTAAACAGTGTTAGACGATCTTCCTTCCGTTTTATTGTGAATGGATATAAATATTATTTTGCCACGCATGGCAACACAGCGCGTTATGCTGTGGACGAACTTTGAAGTACATCATTTAAAACGAAAATAAATGGTAAAATACTGACACAATTAGAAAAAATATAAGGAAATACACGTGTGGTAGCAAATAACGTTACAATTAATTAAATTATACATATCTATGAGAATCAAACCCGGGAAATTTGGTTTTGAGGGGCGGATTTGATTCCCAGTTCCAAAGATCAATTTTTTAAATATTTTCAAAATATGCTTGTTAATGATACGTAATCCGAACATAACATTTGACGCATAATATAAAGTACTTAACTTTATATAATATATAGGTTAACAACTATAAAGGCTTACTATAACAATATATAGTATAAAGTATTCAACTTTTAAATAAATTACAGATATATCGAATGATGAAATAAAGACATCGGTAACCAGACTTTATTATAGGAGACGTGACACATTAAACATATTATATAAAAAAATACTGGTGACACGTAACTTGAATTAGGGATAAATTGTAATCATGAACATTATCATGAAGTGCTAGGCTTAAGGTTAAAAATATGATAAAAGTGCGTTAAATAACAATCAACTTCTCGTAGGTGTGTGAATGAAAAGTTAAAAATTATCATTGCAATAAAGTTAAACATACTTGTAGATTATATTTACTAGATTGATAAGTAAATTGAGGGGAAACAAGTTTGATCCAAGGGGGTGTATAAAAATAACCCATATGCAATAGGCTCTTCCTTGTTTCGAAATATTAAAAATCCAGGCAGATAGGACTGGGTAAATATTATTAGGTTTACTGTACAAGTTTGTTTACTTATATGTTTCAAAAATGCGCATACGTTTTCTTAATAAATAATATTTGTTATTATTCAAATTGAAAAACTACACCTGGACACGGGAATGGAGCCCGGCAACTTTTGCTTGGTATGCTCTAACCACTGAGCTATTTAGGAGTCGTCCTGTGCTCAGGGTCATTCTTAACTGATCTCTTAAAGCAGAGTCTGTGATGGACGTGTGGAAATCGTCAGCTACATATGAACGATGAATTAAGTAAAGTGCGTTTAGACGGGCAATTAAAATTGCACACTGCCGAAAATATTTCCCAAATATATGGCCCTGCAATATTGCCGTCAATACGAGTACAACTTGTGGCTGTGAAATGTTTCCGGCCAATATTTCTAAGCAATGTTTTCAACCACACATTGCCGTATGATTGCATGTTTACACGATGACAAACTCTGGCAATACGTGACAGACTGGTCAAGATGGATGATACTGTACTTGTTTCTGCAGCATCTATCCTGCTTCATAACCATGTGAAAAAAAATGTGGATGCGTTCTTTTTTTTAGAAAACGTGAAACAACAAATAATTTAACTATGGATACATTTGAGAGTTGGGCATTGCCAAAGTTCTGAGCGAGCCCAATTTATTTAACTCTGGAATTAATACTAGACAGTTCTATTCAAAAATTTTACAAGAATGTCAAAAAGTGATTTTGAACTTTGATTAAATATAAGTGGCATAAATCATTGTTATAGTCACAATAGCAGGTAAAATCACAACAAAAACCAAAGCACGTGTAGTAGCTTTGAACTGCGCAGAGAATGGAGGGTCTAGCAGCGCTGAGTGAGAGAGAGAGAGAGAGAGCTACTTGTCAGAGAGGGAGACAGACATATACATGGCTGAGCCATTCAAAAAGTTTCCCAATGGAGGTGGACAACACCGGTAACACACGAGAAACTAACTGCAATAGTAAACAAATACCGGCTACATTGCCGGGCCATACGGCGATATTTCGATACATGGCTGCTATATTGTCAGCCACATACCGGCTACATAATTGCAGCAACACATGCAGTAAAATATGACTCGTCTAAACGCACCTTACGGTCACAAGCAATTGTGTCAATTGTGTCAATTGTGCAATGACCTGTACAAATGCGGATATCATGATGGATTATTATTATTATTATTATTATTAGTACCCGCTAAGGTTATACGCACTTACGCTAATGTGTAATGGTAGGGTGATAGTGAGATGAAATGGAGGACCTACAGTTTAACGTGGAATCTGAACCACGGTGGAGGCCTGGCACTCCACACATTCACAAGTTGTGATTAATAAACGTCTTGTCAGAGGTGAAGTAAGGGTTTGGTAATCAGATAAATCTGTACCGGGACTGAGTATTGAAGCCCGGACCTCCAGCACAGAAGTCTGACACCTTACCCCTAGACCACCAGTTCACCCATGATGGATTAATTAGACAATCTATTAAAGTTGTTAATTACAGTTATAGCATACTTTTTAAATGAATAGCTGGATAGCTCAGTGGTAAGAGAATTGGCGGACTAAGCTAAAGGTTCCGGGTTAGATTCCCGTGTTCAGATGTAATTGGTCATTTCAAATAATATTATATTTATATGCGTCTTCAACCGTACTTAACAACTATAATAAATTGTGTATTTAATCTATAATAGCTGTAGAGATGGTTCAAAGTCACTATTTTACAAATCCAAATTGTCAAGCTACATAAGAATTCCGAATATAGAATCCGAATCTTATAAAACACGGTACACTTACAAAAAATTTTACTTTTCTTCACTACCCTCTTCGGTGCTCTAAGCCCTGAGGCGTCACACTCGCAATATACTGGACTGCATGCTCTAAGCCCTGAGGCGTCACTCTCGCAATATACTACACTGCATGCTCTAAGCCCTGAGGCGTCACTCTCGCAATATACTAGCCTGCATGCTCTAAGCCCTGAGGCGTCACTCTCGCAATATACTAGACTGCATGCTCTAAGCCCTGAGGCGTCACTCTCACAATATACTAGACTGCATACTCTAAGCCCTGAGGCGTCACTCTCGCAATATACTAGCCTGCATGCTCTAAGCTCTGAGGCGTCACTCTCGCAATATACTACACTGCATGCTCTAAGCCCTGAGGCGTCACTCACAATATACTAGCCTGCATGCTCTAAGCCCTGAGGCGTCACTCTCGCAATATACTAGACTGCAGGTGACGGGAAGAGCATATCTCGATCCTGGTTGGGTCTACTGAGGGTGTTTTTTTTCTAAATGGTTTTTCACTCTCCCTCCACAAAAATGCGGATACACGTTCTCTAAATTCAACCTTCCTAATCCATAACACATTAGTGTAGTTAGTACATAGGCGTATAACTTGAACGGGTAGCTAGACGCGGTGCTAAAAAAAGTATTTGGTATTATTGTCAGAAATATAATTATTCTCTCTCTACAACGATTAACCCACTTCCTATTCATAACATCCAAACGTCATCGATTTCCAATATATGTATCGACATGTTCGTCGACCATCTTTTAACACCTGTTTCGAAATAAATGAGGTTATTCACATTGGTTGTTATAGTTGTTAGTCTCCGCACATACAAGTACGATAAATGACTACTTATTGTGTCGCACAAGATAAATATTTGAACTAGTACTATTATTACTTTTAACTTATCGGCTGACTCAACTATTTCCACTAACTTTAATCAGTAGATATTTCATCCCTCTATATTGTGTTCATACTGCATAAACAAAGTATGAATAGCTATATTTATCACGAGGCAGTTTTGACCCAAAGTATCTATCTATAAACCTGAGGAATCATTATATATTTGACCCGCCGGACGGAGGATAATCAATTTTCAATTATTCAGTAGCTCACCAGTCGTTCATTACTTATATTTTCAAAGAGTTTTATTATTAAATTGAATGGTAAGAACCTGTCTGTATTTGTTGTTAACTATGATGTAACTTCAATAAAAAATAAAATAGAGAAACAAAACACATATCATTGATGATTTATTCCAACATATACTTTTAAGAAAGTATTTTTTTTACTTATTCAAAAACTTTCTCGTAATGATATATCTCAAGCATATACATACGTACACATATACGTACTTAACTACATACATATATACATATACGTACGTATAAATATATATATATATACATACACTCCGTTTACACTGAAATATAGCACCTTTATGCCGGGATCACGATCAACTTAACATTAACTTAACTTTCACTTAACGTAACTTAACGTAAAGGTTCTCCTCGTGTTTTTAAATGGAAGCCATCATGATGCGGTTAACTTAACGTTCACTTAACGTTCATTTATAATAAGAGTTGTCTTGGGAGATCTTTCAAGTTACGTGACCTATAAATGAAGGGTATCACGTGATCTAACCATCCAATCACGTTAACACTGCTATTTAGTACTTCGTCTGTTTCGCAAGTATCGTTACTTCATTTGTTTATAGTGTATGCAAGCTAGATTTATATTTACATCATGATTGTTGACGAGTATAACTTAACACTTCAAAAAAACTTAAATTCGATACAATTAGTTTGAATGATAAATATTCTTTAGCAATGTAATTAAATATATCATAAGTAAACAATACATAATATAGTCACAGATAACACTGTTAACAAATAGTACAGATCACAGATCAACATCTATGCTCTCGAATGCTGATGTTTGGCTCAAGCTGTTACGTTAAGTTACGTGAATCGTGATAGCTCACTGGTTTCTTTACGATAAGTTAACTATAAGTGAACGTTACGTTAAGTTAAAGTTAAGTTGATCGTGATCCCGCATTACCTTGATGAATTACACTATGACCCTACCTTTATGAGCTTTACCATAGTGTAACCAAGAAAGGTAAGGTTGCTGCCTTTTTAGGTAAATAAAGGGTGCATTCGTACGTACACGCGTAGTGACTTATACACACACACACACACACGCATTAATGTATGTAAGCATATATATGCATTAACGTATGTATAATCCGTTCAACCTGAAAGGTAGCAAACTTACCTTGTTTGGTTCCACCATGGAGTAGCTTATAAGATGGAGCCATAGTGTAATCAAACAACGTAAGTCTACTTATTACCTCTAAGGGCAGCAAAGTGCGTGCCTGTTCCTACGTTTGTATATAACCTACGTAAATAGTTACGTACAATCTTTTAAAGAAAGGTAACAGTTTTACTTTTACGGTTTACACTGTGGCCTTATATTATGAGCTACACAGTAGTGGAACCCTGCAAGGTAAGCTTGCAAGGAAGTGTACCCACGTCTTCGTGGAGAAAGAGTGCAAAAAAATTAGAAAAAACCGCCCTCAGTACACCCGACCGAGATTAGAGCCCCGATATCTTCATCATCTATTGCTAAAATAACTCCTTGTACCACGTAACCCTAAAGTGGGCGAGGAAGGTACATTTTACAGGAAATTTACCGTCATTGGTGTGGAGGGAGAACTGAAAACCATTCAGGGGAAAAAAAAACCAGTACATCATAATTAGATTTTAACCCTGACCCTCATGTTGCGGGTAAACCACACTGTTTGAGATTGACGTTTAGTCTGCGTGCCCACTAATTCGTGTTCTAGAAATATTAAAATGGTGGAAGGCGCCTGAGTGAATTTGTCTTGTTTACATCATTCCGTGGGTTGGTAAACAACCAAGTTAAGGCAATCATCCTAATTTGACACCAGATATTCTTATTCTACTTATTTTCAAAAATAAGATTACTACCAATTTCAAATAACACGCGTATGAAATCTTAGAATAAAAAACTCCATGGAGTCATGCCACAATCGAGCTATACCAACCGAGCGGCCGCCGTCTGCTGGCAGAGTTAGTGCCAAATTATACATAAAGATAGTATCACAATCAACTATCCAGACGTTAATCTCAGTTTTTTAGACCGAAGTCATTACTTTATCATTCATTTAGTTCCTCATTTGTCTTCAAGAGGCTGAGTTGACCCCGTTCCAGACCCACTGCTTCAAGAAAGCACCGGGGATCGAACCCGGGATCTCTAGATCTGTATCCAAAAACTTTGGCCACTAGACCACAGAGTGGTATCTCATAACAAAACTAATATTAAAAATAATATTGGATTATATTTAAACATATTTTGTGAAATGGCTGTTGACATTTTAAATATTTTTAAACGTATATGACCAATGTTTTAGTAATCTGTAGCAATAGTTGATGAAATCACTTTATACATGGCTATCTAAACATAGCTTTTCATTTAGCTCCAAGTACTAAATGTTATTTGAACCGATTTGTCCAGATTTTTCGGACGTCCCAGTTTTACGGGAAAGTTTTGGCAATGTTCTACAGATCCCCGGTATTTTCTAGGACCCCTTCGTTGTGTCACACCTCCACTGCAAAACGTTTACATGCTCCTTCTCCAATAATTTAACACCATCTAAAATCATTGAAATAAATTTAAAAGCCCCTCTAATTCTGGGATATGAAGCAAATCCAAGTTTTAAACTTTCACACGTCCTTTTTATTTAACAATTCACTTTGCTTGTTAGTCTTAACTTTTCATCGTTTTATGGTGAATAAAATTGGTTTTAAAAGTTTAAATATTGTTAAGGCACATGTTCTATACCCCTTGAGTTGAATAAGCAATTATTAATTAATGTTAATTATACTACAAATAGCTGCCAAAATGTACCAACATACTTAATTAACATTATTACCGAGCACTAAAACAATGTCCTCTAATTAGGAGCCCACAATTAGTTTAAAGTAAAGACCTACATATTTATATGATACACTTTTGCCATTTAGTCAACTAATATTTAACAATGTATTCAAAAGTTCTCAATCCTGTGTGCGAATTGCGCAATACTTAGGCACAATATTATGTTATCTGCCTTCTCGTTCCTCGATACAAATCTTGACTCTGTTAAAAGACCAGTGGTTCCGGAGATTCGTCTAGGGACGGGGTGTGGAGGAATATTTCGGGTAAGGTTTCAAGGGGTACCCTCCCCAACTAAATAAGGGCCCCATAGCTCTGACGCTTCAGAAATGGATGGGGAGGGCAGTGGGTGATATTTTAGACTTTCGGTAAAAAGTTGTTGTAATTTCAATTAAAGTCCTCATTTGTCAATTTAGACCCATAAAACAGGTAGATATTGGGTATAACTAGAACAAATACTTTCGTACTAAACAGATAAACTATTTTCTCCTGATATCATCTTATTATTATTACTACCACATTAATATAAACATTACAACTGAAACTTATTTTCCATTAGATTTTTCTTTGGAAATTTCTTAAATCAATCAGTCCCTTTCCTGTAACAAGGTTTTTATATTTCCTCTTTTTATTTGATTGATTAAAGTAAGAATATAAATATGAAATAAAAATACAATTTTTTATATATAATGTATGAAATTAAAATACTATCAAGAATTTAGTTCTATTTCTCAAACTTTTTTTATTGGTTTTCTTATTAAACATCACTTAAATAAGGTTTACTAAAATATTAACTATTTACAATAATTATGTCCCATTTTTTATATTATTGAATTTTAATTTAAACTAGAGCCTTGGTGTATCTCTTATTAATTAGATTATATAGTTGAAATGTTTGTATGGATACAAAGGCTTAGTTCCAGGATATTAATATGTGACAAACTACCCAAATATTTGTGATTTCGCTTTCAATTATTTCTAGACGACACAAAAGCCACTTAATTTGAATTAAGTTTTATAAATCAACTTGTTTATTAATATTTAAAGATTATATGGTCAATTAGTTGATTAAATGCTTGGAATTTAAGACATTGTGATATTTTATTTGTAATTATACAATCAAGTTATTTTAAAATGTACCTTAAATAAGTAGCTATTTATGACACAATATTTTTAATGATTATACGAAAAAAAAAAGTTCAATAATATCCCACATTGGTATTATTTTAAAGTCTTCAAATAAAAATGGTTAAAGTTTGCCTAACATTAACAGTAAATAATTGTAAGGCAGTGCTTTTGAGATGTAGCTTAACTCAATTAAAACCAGTCAGTTATTATTTAGTTTCAAATAATGAATAGTTTTTTAAACACAGGGGTCTATTAACAGCTTACATAGTTATAGTTCAATTTTTATAGAAAGGAACTTTTAGAAAACACAAACTAATATTTCGTCTGCCAACATTGAAAATATTTGAATATATTATTATTGTTATTTTATATCCATCAAAAGTGACAGCTGCAGATAACATGACTTGACGTATGAAAATGTGAAATCAAATAAAGTCACGATCAGATCCTTCCTATGAAAAGTGGACTGTAAGTTAACTTGGAAACTAAACTTATTATTATAGATTCAGCCTTAATGCAAGAATTCAAAATCCTTTGAAACAAGAAATAATTCATGTATTCAGAGTATACACTGACAAAGATCAAACTTGTGTTCTCTAGAGCTGTAGTTGACCTCTCAAATATTCTATCACAGAGATGTTTGCAGAAGAAACATTGTTACAATAAATTATTTTGTTTAGGATCAAAATCTATTGAAACAGTATCAACAGGCTTTGGGGTTGAATATTAGTGGGCGTAAAACATTGAAATGTCAAAGTCAAAGAGTCGATATTATATGATCAAATTGGTAATATCTCACTAAATATGACATCTCCAGTGACGTATCCAGGGAGGGATAGGGGTCAAGGGTGATCGTACCCTCCCCCTCCCACCCCGAGGACTCGGCCCACAGGCGGCAGACCCCTTCATATGTTAAACCTGTTCTTATTTCATATTGAACTTTTTTTTATGTTCTTTGTGTGTTTTAGCTTGAATAGATACTATTTTTTTCCTTTTCTACGGTATCTCGGCCTATTATATCACCTATAGTCTATCAATACAATGGTATGCTTGTTTGAGCTAGGTGTGCCGCGACCCGCTCTCCCCCCTTCTTCCGCCGATATGAACTCCTGGCTACGTCACTGATATATCAACGTATAATTATTTTTATAACAGCTTATATACAATATTTTAACACCTAATTGCGATTAAATTACATTTATAGCATAATCATGGATAAATTAAGATATGTCATCTTAAAATAACGTACTAGAATCGATATTTTTTCTCTACATCTTTATCTTCACTTAAATGCACTTAATGGATAGTTTAAAAATTAAAAGTAATTTTATGTGACAGCAACAAAAACCTTATCTTTGAGTCCAGCTTGAATTTTGCTTTGCATATTTCAAGCTTTGCTTTGACTTCACTTTGTATTTAAAATTTATCTTTGCATTCCCCAAATAACCAAACTTAAATAACGTTTCTAGAGAGTGTCCAAGATTCACATGATTATAAATAAATATATCCAATGTATTTGTTGATATATAACATTTTAAATTCGCAAGAGACTTTATAATTTAGAATATTCAACCGAAACCATGGGGAATCCTGGGACAATAGGAATTTAAAATGAAGCTAATTAACGGAATAATTTATTTGGTAAATCATTTCGTTTTGGAAGAGGGAAAGAGTAAAGCAGTAATTGGTTATTTTGTCAAAACAGTTCAAATTTAGAAATAGGGAAGTTGAATATGACATATACAAAATGGGAAATCAACACACATTATTAGAACATAATTAACTTTAGAATAACATGAATACCTTAAAATATCAGTTATTCACAAACACAAGGTAACTCTAACTAGCATTCTTTACTATTATGCTTATTTTATTAGTAGTAAAACGCTTTGCTGACAATGCATGGCAATTATTTACAGTAAATAAAAGGTGTTAAATAAAGGAGGAGGGTATATTTGCTAAACTAATATTAATAAGCTTTGGCTTGAAAGAAGATAAACCAAGCTGTGGAAAATAACAATCCCACTGGATCTGTTTAAATATCGAACTTCAGTCTTCAATTCAGACTCAAGCGCCCTCAAGCACACCTAACTATTCTTTGATGTGACTGTTTAATACAAGACATAATAATATCATGAGATACACACCTATTTATTATTTTTACTATTATGTGTTCTGTCTTACGACAGATCTTTTCCTTTTTGTCGGTGAACTTGGACCTTTAATGCGTCCTGTCCTCTTCCTCCTCCTTCAGCTCCCAGCATTTTCTTCTTTCCTCCAGTCATCCAATATTTGAATCCTCCTTCTTCCAAGCTCCTCTTTCCTTCAACTTTTTCTTCTATGATGTCGTGCAGAATACATTTCCTCCTAAGGATGTCTCCAATCTAGTTTTCTTCAGTTTGATGTGGAAGTTTAGTGTAATATAATACTATCACGAGACACACACCTAGCTATTCCCTGATATGTCTGTTTAATATAATATATATTTTCACAAGACATTTAATACATATTCATAAATATTATATCGTAAATATTTCATCTGATCTTTCTGAATAATTAGCAGATAGCTTAAAAACTATTTTAACTTTATACCGGTAAGCACTCGAATAAAGGCATCAATATCGTGTAGTCTGGTTTTTCGGTGAAGTGAAGGTCAAAGTTGGAATCCCGATCGGTTGTTCTGTGGTAAGATTTTTCTAAATTAGTACATTGGTTGATTTTTCAAATGACTTGTAAACAACACCTCTATAACAGACCCAGTCTCCTAACAATATATCTACCTATGTGAAGAGGAAAGCCCCAGTTTCATCTATGATGCACGTTTCGCCAGTGAATAAAATCCAACCCACGATCCTGAGCTCAGTAGACAGCCGCGCTGTCAACTGATTAAACACACAACTCTAACTAATGGCGGCAGAGTTTTAAAATGTTAAAGGAAACTGTACATAAGCACTATTATAATTCCATTTTCATAGAAAGGGACTTTTAGAAAATACAAACATAATCTTTGCGGGATAAAATTTATAGCATTTAACCACAATATTAATGTTATAAGTATTAATAATATCTATAAAAAGTGACAGCTGCAGATCATATGACTTGACTTATGAATACGTGGAAGTAGATCTAGTAAGTTTTCTTGCACTCACTTCGGTGGCCGAATGGTATAAGGCGTCACTCTTGCAATAGACTGGACTGTCGATGACAGGGAGATCAGGGATCGAATCCCGTTCAAGTGTACTGAGAGTGGTTTATCCTACATTATTTTCCACCCACCCTCCACGCAAATGCACGTACACTTTCTCTAATATTCAACCTCCCTCATCCCTAGCACATTAGTATAAATAATACGTAATAGTATAACCAGAATGGGTAGTGATATTTGGTGCTAAAAAAACTTTTCTATCAGTCAGAAAATAGGACTATAGGTCTACATATAAACTGTAACGTATGCAGAAAGTCGTAGCTTTTGTAACTTGAGCAACATTGTGACTGTTAAACCGCGCCTTTAGGATCGTGTAGGTCCGGCTCACACGAACCCACGGACACTGCTCTAATATACCTGCAATAAACAGTTTACACATGTCTACACCCTTCAACATTGCCGGCAGGACAATGTGTCTCCGGGGATGACACGGAAACGAATGTTCACTGTTGGACGAATTTCTACTTTCATATTCGAGGAATAGAAACTTGTGTTAAAATGTTCATGTACGCGCCATTTATTTTAGAGATCAATATATGCTTATTTATAACTATAAATACAACAAGCATAATTATCCGGCGTTGCCCGGGGTAATTGTGCAATAAATTACGTGGCAACCCTGGGCAGCGGCGTTCTTTGCTTTAACCAGGTTAAAGGCTTGGATCAAGGTTGTGGTAAAGCTTTTTTTAATCCTAACGTGGTGCGAAGATCGATGAGATAGAAGCGAAGCAGATTCTGAATCAAGTTTAAAGGCCGATACACACATAATGCCAAGCTGTGCTGTGCTCTCCTCTGATAAGACTTTGTTAATTTGGTTTCACACTCATTGCTAAGCTAAGCTTTTCCCTCCAGAATTCAGTGTTGTTTCTTTCTGGTCTGCTCCAGTGAAGTTTAGTTATGACGGCGTTCTCCAAAATGTCTTGAGTTCAGGTTATAGTACTGAGTAAAAAAAAAGATACTGCTTTTTGCAGTTGTTCTGGAAGGTGAAGAAAATTTAGGAGGTGGAGGTTTGATTTGTTCAATTAACGCTTCAATTTTAATATAAAAACATTTATTAAATATAAAACCTAAAAAAAACATTACTCAAATACACGTGAAACAAAATGAAAACAAAATTTCAACACTTTTTTAGTTATTTTAACCAAACCAGCACTGCGTCTGTTCAACACCGAGCCCAAGCTGTGTTGTGCGCATGCGCAACGTAAGGGCTCAAGATGGGAGTTGGAAAAATTGCCTAGCCAGCAATCGGAAAAAACATAACGCGGCGTAGCAAGACATAGCTTAGCTTTCTATGTGAATCGGCCTTTAGCTTAGCTTAGCGTTCTGTGTGAATCGGCCTTGAATATACTCTCAGGCGCTGATAACCTCCCTCTTGGTGCCTGAATAGCTGAATTAAATTTATTATTATTATTATTATTAGCACCGCGTCTTACTACCCGTTCGGGCTGTACGCATTTACGCTAATGTGTAATGAATCAAATAGCCGAAGCTATTTTTTATGCTTTTTTTAAGTGAGGAATTCTCCATCTAGATATCATATTCCGAAAATTGAAAAATGACACCTGGACACGGGAATTGAACCCGGGACCTTTGGTTTAGTACGCCAATGCTCTAACCATTGAGCTATCCAGGATTTGTTCCGTGCCCAGGATCATTCTTCACTCATATTTTAAGGCAAAGTCTATGATAGACGTAAACTGGATAGGACGATTTCTGCACGTCCATCATAGACTCTGCCTTAAAATATGAGAGAAGAATAACCCTGGGCATGGAATAAGTCCTGGATAGCTCAGTGGTTAGAGCATTGGCTTACTAAGCTAAAGGTCCCGGGTTCGATTCCCGTGTCCAGGTGTCATTTTTAAATTTTCGGAATCTAATGTGCAATGGTAGGGTGATTGTGAGATGAAATGGAGGACCTACAGTTTAACGTGGAATCCGAACCACGGTGGAGGCCTGGCATTTCTCACATTCACAAGTTGTGATTAATACACGTCTTGTCAGAGGTGAAGGAAGGGTTTGGCAATCAGATAAATCTGTGCCGGAACAGTTCCATTTAAACAGATAATTTTATTAAAAAGTGATTTGAAACACATTTAAAAACTGATAACGCACGTTGGTACAATTATAAATATTTGATGTTCTGCTGAAAGAGAGATGGTATAACGATATGGGCTAGACATAACTAGCTCAAGATAATTATAGGATGTATTGAAGTGAACTGGATAGGACTAGCTCAAGATAGGAATAGGGTGAATTGAGGTAAAGTGGACAGGAATAGGGTGAATTGAGGTAAAGTGGATAGGACTAGCTCAAGATAGGGATAAGGTGTATTGAGGTAAACTGGATAGGACTAGCTCAAGAAAGAGATAGGGTGTATTGAGGTGAACTGGATTGGACTAGCTCAAAATAACTATAGGGCGTATTGAGGTGAACTGGATAGGACTAACTCAAGGTAGGGATAAGCTGTATTGAGGTAAACTGGATAGGAATAACTCAAGATAATTATTGGGTGTATAGAGGTGAATTGGATAGGACTAGCTCAAGGTAGGGATAGGTTGTACTGAGGTAAACTGGATAGGACTAGCTCAAGATAATTATAGGGTGTAATGAGGTGAACTGGATAGGACTAACTCAAGATAATTATTGGGTGTATTGAGGTGAATTGGATAGGACTAACTCAAGGTAGGGATAGGTTGTATTGAGGTAAACTGGATAGGACTAGCTCAAGATAGGGATAGGGTGTAATGAGGTAGAGTGGATATAACTAGCTCAAGATAGGGATAGGTGGCGTACTTTTGTGAGTGCAGCATTGAGTTTCGAGTTCATAATGCAAAAAAGTAATTAAGGTGTTCTGGCCTTGAACAAGTCCGAAGCCTTGTCCTAATTCATTCCTCCAGTATATTCTAACATATTCTAACAGCAGTTCTCTCTCTCTTTTTTAAAATCCTTCTTTCCTTGCTTAAGGTCATCAATCAGTTACATTCGTCGTCTTAGCAGTCCCCTTATTCCTTCTATCTTGCCTTCTACGACATCACTCAATAAGCCATTTATTCTCTTAATGTGACCCATTTAGTTTGCCCTTCGTAGAATCACCCAAATAATGGCTCTTTTTTCAATTCTTCTTCTTATAACTTCTTTAATAGTCATCAGCTCTGTCCATTTTATCTTCTCTATTCTCCTCCAGCGCCACAAATTTAAAATGAGTTGAACTTGATGGTATTGAAGTAAATCTCTCGTCTCAGGAGCCAATGCTCATGGGTTCAAACCCAGCCGGGGTTGACGGATTTTTCTTGATAGATAAAATTTCATAGCACAACTCCCTTTGGAGAGGAAGTAAAGCCGTCAGTCTCATGTCGATTGTAGCATGTAAAGGAACCCTGGAAATTATGTGAAAATTCCTTTCCCGTTAAAATTGGTAAGTCCTTTTACTCTTGCTAATAGAAATTTTCGTGTGTTGATATAATAATTTAGTTCAGAAATTGCACGTAAAAACCTCAAATAAATAAATAAAATAATTTAAAGACACGTTAAATCTCTTAAAATCTACTAAGCTTATATAATTATCAAAAGTTCAAGCCAATATAAATAAATGGTACGGTGCACCGCAAATATTTTCTCACTATCTAAAAATATACATTTACTAAAAACTCGTAAGATTTGTTCTATAAACATTACACCAAAGATCATAAATGAAATAATATAAATTTTTACTCATTTACTCTATGGTATTAGGAACTGGGAACACTGATACATAAAAATTTAGAAAATAGAAAGATCTTTGTCTCCCAAAGAACATAAGAATAAAATTCATTTTCAAAGACCTGAATTATTATATATATATATGCTTATAGCCCAGAAACTATTGGTTTTATAAAAATATATTTCAAATTAAAGAATTTTATTTTCAATAGAACTACAATTTTACAACTGTACGCTATTTTGTTTCTAAAGTAGTTGGGGAAAAACGATAAAAATTGGAAAATCTTCTCTATGTAAAGTACCCTCGAATTAATTTTTATGAGAAAATAATAATTTTTATCTTGCTTGTAAAGATAAACAGTGTCTAGATATAAAATTTAACCAAAATCGTTAAAGCGAATTTCGAGAAAATAAATTTCTCTTTTTATGCCCTTCAGTAATCTAACCTTAAATATAGGGTTAAATATCCAATTTNGGATAGGGGGGTTATGAAAACCTTTAATAACAAGTTTTGATCCTAATCGGTAAAATAGCTTCGGCTCTAGCTCTAGGTACAGACAGATGGACAAACATACAGACGGCATTGCGAAAACTACTTTTTTGGTTTCAGGGGTTCATGTAACGGCAATATATATCAAAATCTTGAGTTCGATTGTTTTTACGATCACAATACGGCTCTACGAGGTATTGAGAGAAAGTAGAAATCTTGAACTGGTTAAATAAAAGTTAAATATAAAATAAAAAAAAAAATAGATCGATTCTACCTTATTTCAACCATTTGCGATACTCACATAGTGGTTCTGTATGTCTTAACTATTATATTGTGATTATGTTCTACTATTTAAAATAAACATGCAAAAGTAAGCCACGGGCTTTGAAAAAGGTTGAATAATCATAAAAGAAAAAACGCAAATTTTCAAACTATTTTTATATACTTTTTAAACCTATATAGGCTAAGAAGTGTCATTTCACTCTTAGTAACTACATCTATGACGTTTTAAATATATCTATAATTATTTTCATAAAAGCTTCCAAAACCATTGAGCCACCTAAAAAATATGAACATGTTAAAAAATTGCCAAATATATGAGTTTATGGTCAAGTATCTTAACTATGGGTTTTGTAGACCTATACTTGGTAAAATGACCATTTAATTATCACCACAAATATTGTCGTATCCCTGCCAATCATACTACCATGAAAATATATATTTATAGAAGTAAAAGTCACAAAATGATTATGGTCACTTTTCCTCGTTTGATGCCATGCACGGTACTTCTTTTTATTTAATAACATAACATTTTTATCTGCTATAAATGCTGTGAGAATTTAAATGTGTTTAAAGTTATTAGAGTAGTCTACCCAAGTGTAAGGTAGCCTGTTCTGTTTTAAGGGTCATTGACCACGATTAGCATATAATAATTTGTTCAACCTTTTATACATTTAATAAATATTTAGGTGCTATATCGGGTATGTTATGTTAAGTGTTCTGTCCTAGGTTAAATTACTTTTTAAGATGTGTGTTGATATAAACTGTATTTTTAGAAAGGGAAAAATAAATTCTTCAATAAAAATAACATTATTTTACCACAAAAGTTCATTTGGTTTCTACGTTTAGATCAACCATTTTTATTAAAATCCAATGATAAAAGTATAATTTAAACACTCTCTTTATCCATGCAAATGCGGGTACACTTAATTTAAATTCAACCTTCCTCATCCCTGACCCGCTATCGTAATAAGTATATACGTGTATATATCCCTAACGGGTAGTAAACCACGGTGATGAATTCTTCTTTTATTAAATACCCCCGTTAGGAGGCACTTGGACTAAATTTCGGACTCATATAGTCTGATTTGGTGGAGGTCCGGTTTCGAATACTGGCTAGAAGTACTTTAGGTGGATTTACATAAATGGTTTTCCACGCTCTCTTAACGCAACTATGGATACATTTTTGTAAAATTATTTCTGACCTATCCTACCAAAATAAAGTATTAACAAAATGCTTGTATCCCGCACTGGTAGTAAGAATAAAAATAATAATTTATGATCAAAAGACCCTTGTGACTTGATAGTTTTGTTACAGAGTTATAACACCATAGTCCCAAGTGCGACCACCCCCCGCGAAACAATCTATCGCTGAACTACGAAACCTAGTCGTCCGCCACACTAACTGAATAACCTCAACCTTCCCCTGAGGACACATACAAACATCCCTCTTGAGGTGAAAATATGATACTGAATAAAAAATAAAATAAAAAAGAAGCTCAACTTATTTGTTGGGAGCTCCGACATTTTTTGATCCGACCTAGCGCGAACTGAATTAAGCGCGGATATAAAGCGTAAAGTGCCGTAAACCCCCCCTTTATTTTTTTTTTCTCCCTCGTGGTATTCGATTACTTCATGAGACCAAGAGAGGGGTAAGGGATCACCAGGTCTAGACCAAGGAAGAAAAGGGGGAGGGGGTTAAAAACAAAACAAGGATGCACAAATTCTGGGCAGCGTTGAAAGGAAGGAGAGAGCTAGGATCAATAAGTGGGGTGTGAGGAGGACCGTGCAGGGGGTGAAACCACCCCCTCACAAAACTGTCCGGGACTCAACGGGCTCCCGCACTGCTCTGCAACGCCCCCACATTCCCTCCCCATTTTATTTTCTCCTGGATTTGTGGTCCTGGAGAAGAGTAATCTCGCTAAGTCGACGACTTAGCAAAATGTATTTCAAGCCAGAAAGAACTTGACAAGAAAGGGGCTGGGGGAATTTATCAAGTACTTAGTCGGACTTTTGGGCGCGCACATAAAGAGTAAGGCTCGTCTTGTCTGGTTTTCTGGTGATAAGGATGTCTAGGTTTGAATCCCAGCTTGACTGAAATATCTCCCCCCTCCCCCTCAACATCACCAAACTGTTTACCCCTCTTCCTTCCCTCAAATGTGACCACATTTCATCTAAATTCTACTTTCTTTATCCCTACCTCATAGTTTAAATATCAAGATAATTTGGAAGGACAGTTTTTCTGACAGTTGAAAAGGTACTGAAATAACATTTCCTTATTTATCTGCCTTACATATATGTTTTTGTCACTTTGACAAAGGGGGTCAGTTTTTATCACTTGTCAAAGTTTGTCAGTCATATTTTAGAAGTGAATGAACTTGGAAAGGCTCCTAAGTATATTTGCAAGAAATTTAGAAAACACTTTAAATGATTAAAATTGGTAGAGAGAGTGATTATAATATTTAGACAAATTAGTTTATGTTTGTTGGTTTACAATTGGTTACTGTGCCTCATAAAGCAGTCAATTCAACATCTGTACAAATTAATATAATAATGTAGGAATGTATGATAAGATTGGTAATATAAAGTCAAAAATAACATTAAATTTAAATACTTTTTTCTTTAACAATATAAAATTTTTGTATTTTCCCGCATTTCATTCTTTCGTATTATATTACAAATATTATATTATTATTTACTATATAAATATTCACTTATGTTATATTGATTGCTTGTTGTGGCACAGTAATTAATTGCTAAACAAGTCTAGGCTTATTTCATATCTTTTCTAAATACTATATTTGCAAGTGCTATTAAGTACCTAAAAATAATTAGTCAAGTTAAGAGGATGTAGTTAATAGCTATACACTCTACTCATCTTATGTTCCCTATTTAAGAACATTATAAAACACACATCAACTTTTAAACGTGTTTTTAAACTATGAAACCCAATTTGGTTTTAAGTGTATGAAAGTACTAATCCAGTGGATTTAAAATTATGATTGTAGCAGACTGAAGAATGTGAAATAAATAGTTATTCTTTAATAAATATTTAACTATATTAAATGACACAAAAATGCTAAACATTTCTTACAACTTAATCAATATATATATTTTCACTTTGCATTTTAATATGCGTCCAAGCCATCCGATGAGTAGGAATGGAAAAGTTGGAATTGAGAAGAAATGTACCAGAATTTGTGTGGAAAGAAAAGCAAATAATTTAGAATAGACTACCCTCATCTGGTCAGCTATCAAACCCTGACCTCATCATTTAAATACCAAACTATATTATTTTGACGTTTAATCCATGGGAACAACAATGATATTTCTTTAAATTAATTATTCCATTTCTAATAATTTATTATAATGAAAGAGTTAAATAGGATCAAATGTTATTTTGTATTAAGAATTTGTTTATCTTGTTCAGTACATTACACATCTTCAGAAATTTAAGTGTGTTCATACGTGTTAGTTCGCAGTTAGAACATTGTAATAACCCACATAGATGGGCCCGCTGAATAATTGTCAGTTTCAGTCTGGTTTACTGGTAACGGTGTGTTAGAAATTCGAATCCTAGCTTGCTCAACTGAGACAGATTTTTCCTAAATAGTCTTCCATTCCTCCTTCAACCAAATGCTGTTACACTTAATCTGAATTCCACCTTCCTAATCCTATCCATATTAGTATAATTAAATGCGTATAACTGGACGGATACCAAGACTCAATGTACATGAAACAACATTGTACTAGTATCAAAATATTATCGATAACAGTTTCTTGTAAAAAAAGAAAAAAGATTCGTCGTTAATTTGTTTATTTTGTTCAGCAGAGATTTATTATCTGGGGGTAAGACTGTGATATCCAATATGTACATAAAAATGGAGGAAATGAATCCATTATGCTTGTAACATGTACTTCGTGACTACAGTCTATCAGAAAGCTACCGTCAGGAATAAAAACACTCTGTGTGTGATCGATACCTGAAACTTGATGTCAACCTCAGATGGAAAAAGTCCTTCAGCACGCCACTGCCCCAGTTCACTTAATGTCCCATTCTATAAACTTTCGGACACGGTTTGAGCGTTGCGCACATTTGCCCGCTTCAACATTGAATTTTTTTTTTAGACTCTACATCGTCAGAAGAAACAGCTTCAAAATCAACTGAGACAAATTTGCAAAAGACAACTATAAATAATTTCACTTCCCAGTGTTTTTTCATTTTCATGCCTACGCATCATTAGAATAATGATTTATTTAATGTCCAATGGTTTGCTCTGTAGATTGTCTTCTCACTGAGACGAGTGTCCCAGGTTTGATTCGTGGCACGGCTGCAAAATAAATGTTTGGGGAAATTGAGTCTTCACAGTGAGGAATAAACGGTCGGGGAGCTTGGAGTTGCATCTATTTTAGACTAAAGATATCTTGATAGTCATGTGTTCGAACAACAAGCGGGTTAGTGCACGTTAAATACCCTAAATTTAAAAAAATAGCTTATTGGCAGATGATAACTACATTCTTTTCAATGCGTCTGACTTCTTTTTCGAGCTATCGGCACTTTTAATTACACTTGCAGAGTGGTAATAAGGAAAGTAGAGTTAAGAGTAAGTGTACTCGAATTTGTGCGGATGGAGAGTGTTAAAACATTAAGGAAAAACACTCTTAGTACACTTGGCCAAGTTTCGAACCCCAACCTCCCCATTATCAATCAGCAAATCAGATTAGATAAGATCGACACTCAACCCACGTGACCGTTGATGTGGATTGGCAAGAATCGACTATAAGATATGTAAACTATCCTTAAATGAATCTAGGTTTATAATATAGATATAATATATATTTATTTCTCAGGGGTGTGTGAACCTAGCTTTTTTAATGCGAAGCGAAGCTTGAAACATGGGAAGCAAGGAAGAATATGAAGTCGGAAGATTAAGTTTGGTTTTTATCCATTAAGTGCATCAATCCAAAGAGAAAGGTTTGGAGAAATAAACAAAGCCCACTATATTATTTTATGCTGACATATCTGAGTTTATCTCTTAATACGTTATATATGCAATTTATTCAGTACTATGTGTTTATATACTGTTTAGTGGCTGTTATTTAATATGATTATATTTTGAAATATTTCATATTTAGTGATTATTTCAAATATGTTCATAATTTATAGAAGTTTTCTTCTGATTTCAAAATGATTCAAATATGCGAAGGTTATTGTGGATGTTGAGTTCGAAGTGAAGGAGATTTAAATTTTGGCTTTGACATTTCGAAGCTTAGTGCGCACGTACTTATTCCCTTGTTCTGCTACACTACTTCACTAAAATAATGTTCGTATATCGATGACGTACCTATACAGCCAAATAACCTGTTAATAAACTACTAGAAGACACACGGGTATAACGGATGATGGGAATGTATTCAGATTGAAAGCAGGTCATGTATAGATAATAAGCAGCATTCACAGGGTTGGTAGGACTCTATTGGGACAAGGTGGTACCAAACTAAGTTCATAAACCGCCACTATTAGCGCTGTTGTTTTAGACACGTAGATAAATGCAATATTTTGCGACCATACCAAAAACATTTAGAAGGGTTTATAGCTTTATAGGATAATTTATTAGTCTCATTATCCTAGGATACTAAATATGGTTAAATTTCAAATGATGCCACTTTTTATGTGTTCTTAAAACAATCTGTTCTTAATAAAGAATATAAATTATTTATTCAAGTTAAGAGATTGTGTTTTGTATTAAGCAAGAATAATATTTAAGGTGTACACTTCGTTTCCTTGTCCCCCTTAAATATTATTCTTACACTTCGTTTCCGTGTCTTTCCTTGACTGTTCATACCCATCTCAACGGTACTCCACTTTGGGTACGCGAAGATACATTAGGAGGCACTTTAAATTATGTATATATATTTTTTAAATTTAAAACATGTTATTTAATACGATATTCTGGATATAATTGATTTTGTTTATTTTAGATGTAGATTAAAGAATATGTATAACTTGAATTATGCACCAAAAACTTTGTAAAAAGTTGAAAATAAATTAAGTCAGGGCTTGAATACCACTGTCCTATCTCATAGGGTATGTCATGGTGGAAACTTTCAAAGAATGCTTGCTACATCTTACGGTTAATGGAGTGTCCTTTGTACATGTTGCACTAAAATTAAATTCATACGAACGTGCACAAAGCTTTATGGATCCATTATTTCACATCCCGGCCTACCAGATCTTTAGCGCGATGGTATTATACACTTTAGCCTATCCATGGCAGCGATACCTTGGCTAATACTCACTGACGAAATGTTCACGATAATATGATGTACGCATGCGCATAATTTATATACCTTGCCAACGAACCTATTTATAAATAGATAGTGTACACTACCTATGAACATGTTATACAGTTCTCACTAAGGACATTGCCTGCTTATGACGTCACTGCAAGACAAGATAGAATTTCCCATGTTAATGTATTTACGTTCTATCCGGCGAGTTTTAAATATATAACATTGAAACAAAAATAATAAATCCTTAAATAGCTCCAAAAATAGTCTTACATCGTCACAAAATTATACAAGCTTTTTCTTGAAGTAGTTTTTTTTAACACAAATTTTCTTAAAGTGTCTACAACCTAGGTTATTTGGTTTATTCACGAAAATGACAAGAAATAATCTTCTTGTCAGGATGTAAATTAAAAAAGTCCGTGGAAGCAAATGTATAACTAGAATAGGAAAAAATAAATATATAATTATTTTGAAATGAAAGTCAATGCTGTCCAGGTGCAGATAGTAGAGTGAGTGTGTATACTTGTCAGTGGAATAGGGGCAGTGTTCTCTACAGCTTAGGTACGTCACAACTCGCTTAGCAAAATAGCTTCGGATTCACAAAGTAGGCGACATCATTATAAACATTCATATCAAATGAGGTATGCTTAGGCCTAACACGACCAAACTCTCTAGTTTGTATCATATTATAAAAATTGAAATATGACACCTGGACACGGGAATCGAACCCGGAACCTTTGACCTAGTCCGCCAATGCTTTAACCACTGAGATATCCAGGAATCGTTGCGTGCCTAGGGTCATTATTCACTCATATTTTAAGGCAGAGTCTATAATGAACGTTTGGAATTCGTCGGCTACAAATGTGTGATTTATTAAGATCAAGAGCTATCAGATAATGCAGCCACCCTCGACTCGGTAGTTGGCTTAATGCAGCCACTTGTACAGTTATTATAATTGTAAGGGATCGCATATTTAAGAATAAAATAGCCAAAGCTATTATATTGGTTTAAGTGAGGATTTACTCGCATCTAGATATCATATTCTGAAAATTGAAAAATAACACCTGGCCACGGGAATCGAACCCGTGACTTTGGCTTAGTACGCCAATGCTCTAACTATTGAGCTATATGAGTGAAGATTGACCATGCCCACGAGGTGATTCCTGGATAGTTCAGTGGCTAGAGCATTGGCGTACTAAGCCAAAGGTCCCGTGTTCGATTACCGTGTCCAGGTGTAATTTTTCAATTTTCAGAATATGATATCTAGATGCGAGTATAACCTCACTTTGCTTTGGCTATTTGATTCTCTAGTTTGTGTTATTTGCATGTGTTGTACAAAACAAATGGTGCTCCAGTTAGTTTAGAAATGATCGTTGCTAACCTACGAATGTCCACGGTTCACTAATGAAACATCTACTAATTTATTTGCAAGAGCTTTGTCCACGAGTTTGTGTGACGAGTTGGATTACCTACACGGGGTTAACTCAAGGTCAGTCATTAAATATATGGTTGAGAGACGTTTCAAATCCTGGCTTGAATCTTACAATGCTGAAATACAAAGTTAGTAGAGTGGGGTTTTGATAGAAAAACTTTTTCTAAAATACAAACATATTTTTTGTGGTCAACATTGATAAAATGTTATTGTATTATGATATTTTATAGGAATGGATAATATCTATCAAAAGTGACATCTACAGATAACACGATTTAACGTATGAATATGTGAAAGTAGATTTAGTAACTTTTATAACTGTTGTATAGTGTTATTCCTATGATAATTGTATTGTAATTCATGACACATTAAAAAAATCAAACAAAATATAACATAATTTTGATTGTATTTAGAGAATATTTGTGTAAAATATGAGTAAGTTATTGTGCGAGTTTTACTGAATGGGGTGACCTTGTGGTCTAGGGATAAGGTGCCGAACTTTTGTGCCGAGAGTCTAGGGTGCAATCCTCGGTCCTAGCACGGATTTATTTGATTGCCAAACCCTTACTTCACCTCTGACAAGACGTGTATTAATCACAACTTGTGAATGTGTGAAATGCCAGGCCTCTACCGTGGTTCGGATTCCACGTTAAACTGTAGGTCCTCCATTTCATCTCACAGTCACCCTACCATTACACATTAGCGTAAGTGCTTACAAACCGAATGGGTATTAAGATGCGGTGCTAATAATAATAATAATAATAATAATAATAATAATAATAATAATAATAATATACCCTTCCTATATTTTAATTTAAGAAATTACAAATAAATAAAAGAACATAAGCAATGTATTTACTATTAGCTACTCTTTATTTCTCGATTAAAAAGAAGGTCTGATTTGGTTGTAACCTGCATAGATGGTCAAACGCGTCACTCTTGTAGTAGACTGGATTGCCAGTGATGGCAAGATTAGGACTCGAATCTCGGTCAGATGTATTGAAGGTTTTTCTTAAATAGTTTTTCGCTCTCCACGCAAATTCAGGTACATTTACTTTTAAATCCTACCATCCTTATTCCACCATCTCAATGCATGCGTTCAACCCGAACGCGAACTAAGACTTGGGGAGGTTTTTTTTTGTTAGACGGGTATTTAGGAGCCCTAAAAGTAGGAAGCCTACTTTACATACAAATATTGTGTACGGAATTGTTAATGAGTAGATATATTATTATAAAAACAAGTTTAGACAAAGTTTGCGCATACGTTGGTAATGCATCGATTTATCATTAGGACTAAGCACCATTCATTGAAATATGGAAATTTTATAACTTAAAACATAATATGCTGGTAAAATACAGCGCTTCTGTGTATTCAAATCAGAATTAGATGAAGTCATGCTAGGTATTATTGAAAGCTATTAGATTCTCTTCATATTCCACACACTTTTTATATGACGTGTATGATAACTACATCTCATTTGCTATCCCAGCAAATATTTACTCATGTCCATGCTCGGATTTTATATTGGTGTGAATGCTAAAGTGCGCAAAACTTTGAGCTAAATAAGGATTTAAAAAATATAAATTAAATTAATACGTTTATGAATATTAGTTTATGGTTTAAACATTTTAAATACTTAGGTGGAATATAATTTTAACTAGTCTAACGACAACTTTTTGTTTATCACAGTGTCTTACTATGGGTTTGGGTTATGCATATAAGGACTAATTACGCTAATGTGTTAAGGATAAGAAAGGTTGAATTTTAGATTAATTGTACCCTCATTTGCGTTGAGGAAGAGGGGAATAACCATTTAGGGAAAACCACCCTCAGTACACCCGACTGGGATCGAACACCAATCTATTCGTCATTGGCAGTTCAGTATTTTGTGAGAGTGACGCCTTAGACCATTTGATCACCAAAGAGTGTAAGCTTTTGTTGATTTAATAAAACCTTAATCTTTAACCTAAACATTATGAATACAAAATATTTTACTTTATAGTTTCCTAACATATATTATTTTAATAAAGAAATGTCTAAGGCGTCAGTCTCGCAATATATTGGAGTGCTTTTGATGGTGATTTTGAGGTTCGACTCTCGGACGTAGTTGGTTTTCCACATTTGATATATCACATGTTTTCTCATAGCCTCTCCATCTTTCCTCAAAATTACTCTTTCATCCCAACCCATCTAAGCTGAGCCGTTAATAATATTGGGGCTTAAGCCTGAAATATAAAGAAGGAAGAATTGAACCAAATATGTCCAATTTCTATAGGAATAAACTTTTCTGAAAGCTAGAAAAGCTACTTTATACATACTAACTTACATGTATTCATAGATTAAGTAATGTTATCTACAGCTGTCACTTTTGATAGATATTTACAATATTTATAAAATAACAATAATAATATAATAAAATGATATTAATGTTGACTGAAAAAAATACATTTGTATTTACTAAAAGTTTCCTCCTACCAGAAAAGTCTTACATATTTAATTTAATATTTAATTAGTCCTAATTTTAGAGTTACAGTTTTAACTCACAAACAAATAAGTATCATACTTTAATTACATGATGATGAGTCATAGGTTTAGCCCACTTCACTTTCATGTTTCAATAAAATAACAAGTCTGGCTGCTCGTAAAGTGTGTGTGAGTGTGTGTGTGTAACTTTATACCAGGGCTCGAGTTTAATTTTCGTCCTATTCCATTAAAGTACCGCCACCTCCCATTTTATCCCCCTAGTAAACACGCCATCGCAGTTACTCTTACTCTTCATCCATTCCTCTGAGTTAATAACCTTTCATTAAAATATCTCACTGAAAGTAAAGGTGAAGCTGTCCATGACTGTGGGATGAAATTAGCCCGAGGTCTCCCCGTCAACAGTTTCGTATTAACCAATCATCTTCTGCTACCATCCTCCCCTGGTCACGTCAATGGGAGATGTGGCCTGTCAGTTCATCATGAACCAGTCTCAAATCATTCATCATCTGGCAGTGAAACCTTGATTTACAGTAGGATTCTAGTATAAAGAACAATATCTGACAGTTATAAAATTGATTATAGCTAATTTCATCTTTTGTTAAGAGGATATCACATTTGAGAGCTGTATTAGTAAATCCTGATTTTAAAAGGAAACACACTTTCAATTACCAATATTGGTTGAAAGTCACTAAAGTTTGGCATTATAGAAATATAATATCTATACCAGTGAGCCCTTGCGAAACGTTCGCACATTCAACTTACCCTTTCCCCTTCCCCTCTAAAAAATAATTATTTAGTCTTTTGTTGGGTTGTTGAAATTAAATACTCAGCCAAGTGTATACACAAAATAGTATAGAGTTTATTTTTGGTAATTGATACAAAAATATTGTTAGATTTTTCTTTTAACTTAAAATTTAAACAATGTGGTTTAACATGAGCGGAGTATGCTATGTTAGAAGTAGGTAAAAAAAATCATATCCACTGTTACCTTATTCATTGTTGTAGGCTTTGTATTAGTTGAGAAATAGGGACTTTGACAACAGAAATAATATATTATTTATTATTATTATTATTATTATTATTATTATTATTATTATTATTATTATTATTATTATTATTATTAGCACAACGTCTTACTAACCGTTCGGGTTACACGCACGTACGCTAATGTGTAATGGTAGGGTGATTGTGAGATTAAATGGAAGACCTACAGTTTGACGTGGAATCCGAACCACGGTGGAGGCCTGACATTCCACATATTCACAAGTTGTGATTAATACACTTCTTGTCAGAGGTGAAATAAGGGTTTGGCAATCAGATAAATCCGTGCTAGGACCGAGGATTGAACTCCGGACCCCCAGCACAGAAGTCTGGAACCTTTCCCCTAGACCGCCTGGTCACCCAGAAATAATAATAATAATAATAATAATAATAATAATAATAAAAATATAGTTAGATTTTTCTTTAACTTAAATTTCAAACAAACAATGTGTTTTAACGTAAACTGAGTATGCTATTTCAGAAGACGGCAAAAAAATCCTATCCACTGATACCTTATTCATCGCTGTAGACTTTGTATTAGTTGAGAAAAAGGGATGTTGACAACATAAATAATACATAGGATTATTTGTTTTATTAATCATAAAGGTTTTTTAGCACCACGTCTTACTACCTGTTCAGGCTATACGCAAATGTACCAATTACGCTAGTGAATTAAGGATTAGGAATGTTGAATTCAGAGGAAGTGTATCCATGTTTGCTTGGAGGAATAACGGAAAATCAATTAGGACAAACTACCCTCGGTACACCCGACTGGGATTAGAACCATGATCTCACTGTCATCGATTGTCTAGTCTATTGCGAGAGTGATCCCTTAGACGATGCGGACACTGAAGCAGGTATAATGTATAGAATCCATCTAAAAAGTTATCAAAAGCTTCCAATAATACTTTCTTATGGATTACTGTATGATTATTTATCTTTAATTTATTAATTAAACTGACTAAAAATATAAATACAATTTAAATATCTTTTTCTGCCCCTGTGGCAACATAAATTTCCAGTTTTCAAATAACGGGCTTCCTATTAAAATCAGAATCTGCGTATGAAATAATACAAAAAAATAATAAAATGCTATCAACGTTAACCGAAAAAAATAAGGTATTTTCTGAACCTTTATTCCTGTCAGAATTCTACTCTAGTACTAGGATCAAGAGTTTGTGTTTTTTAGTAAGTGTGTCCAAAATCTGTGCCTTATCTCATGCGTGAGTGGTTTATTTTTCCACCACATCTATCCTTCCATATACTTAAATTACCTAATGTTGAAGATACGAGAAAGGTAGAATTTAGAAGGAAATATACTCCTATTTGCGTAGAAGAGTGGGCACTAATTTATGAAAAACCACCTTCAGTATACGCGATCAGGGTTAGAACCCCAATCTCCTCAACACCCTAAGGGGAGACTATTATGAGATTGATGCCTTAGACCACGTGATTACTGATGTAGGTACTTGTAAGCTATCAACTAATAAAAATACATATATTTATTGAGTCATTTTAGCTGGCTTGACTAGTAAATTGTTACCAGGGCAAGTAAGGACTGGCAGGACTGTAAGCTACTGATAGCCCATCACCCCCAAACCATTCACTTTTATTTTCTACCAACCACACACGAAGTAGTGTAATTAATGATTATATGTGTTTTTAAGTTTAAAGGGAAAATTAATTATTGAATGGGAGGAAGCTATTTACCAGTACAGTCTTTTCAAACTCAGGGTGTAGCTAGTAAATAAACCCCAAACTATAATTTATATATTTGTCCAAACAAAGTAAACTATAGTCGGATTTTAGTGTGAAGAAATTCTAGAAAAAAAATAATCTGTGGTCAACCTTGATAGCATTTTACAGTATCATTAGTGTTATTTTATAGGTATTGATAACATCCATCAAAAATTACAACTGTAGATCACATGACTTAACGTATTGATAAGTAAAAGTATATCTACCACCCCTTTTTAAGAGGAATAATATTATCTGACAGCTATAAAAATTACTAAATCTACTTAAGTGTATTAATACGCCATAGCATAAGATATTCGGCTGTAGCTTTTGATAAATATTATTAATAAGTTATCTATAAAGTTATATTAGTAAACTGATTGAAGTTATCCATTTTAGCTGCTGAATATATGTTTGTATTTTCTAAAAGGCCCTTGCTATGAAAATTTGACTGAATGTATCTACGCGTGCAGTGTCATTAAAACATTCCTAAATGTAATACAAATTATTTTAGGATCATTGGCGTATATTGTATTGTTTAGTATTTTAATCTTGATACATAATCAACTAAATCTAATTACAATAATAAAATCTAGTATTGAAATCGTCACACTTTAAGTGCCTTAACTTTACTGACAAGTCTCCTTAGTATTTAAGTAACTGTTTTAATATTCATAGGCAAGCCATGATAAGCCTAAAAGGGTTCTAGGTTCTGTGTGGTTCCCAGATTCTAGAAATAATATCCTTTCACGGATTTGAAAATTCTCTTTGGCGCTGGAGTTAAAAGCAAGTGAATACTTTTTCACACATTGGTTAGAAGGTACACTCTGATAGTAAAACGACTACCTTGCTATATTCAAATTTCGGTACAAATTCCGTTCTGGAAGGCCTTATTTAATATTAGAATCCTACTGAATAGTAATATTTTGGTAGGATATAAGGTCTCCCAGAATGAACTTCCTACTAAAATCAGGGTATAACTGGGTAGGGAATACACTACGATGTAAAACACTTCCTGGAAATAATTCTCTGATAAAATATAGATATCTCAAGGCCAAATTAATGACTAATTTATTCTAAGTTAATTTGAAATGTAGGTTAAAACTAGTACTGTTCATTTGTAAACTGTATAATAATACTGTTTTTAAAACGATATGAGAACATAATATAATCTTACTCTTTATATTATTAAAATATAAATATTAGTCTACCAAATACTTTCTTATAAAACTTGATTCATGGTATCTTTTAAATGTCTCTTTTTGTTTACTTTTTGTTATTTTTTATAGGTGACGCTACAAAAATGTATGCCTAATCAATCTTATTGATTTTTATTTATGAATAATATAATGTATGCTATGATAGAAAACAAGTGGGAGACAAGTACACTGTGATATAAAACAAGTGGGAGACAAGTACACTGTGATAGAAAACAAGTGGGAGACAAGCACACTGTGATAGAAAACAAGTTGGAGACAAGTACACTGTGATAGAAAACAAGTGGGAGGCAAGTACACTGTGATAGAAAACAAGTTGGAGACAATTACACTGTGATAGAAAACAAGTGGGAGACAATTACACTGTGATTAGAAAACAAGTGGGAGACAAGTACACTGTGATAGAAAACAAGTGGGAGACAAGTACACTGTGATAGAAAACAAGTGGGAGGCAAGTACACTGTGATAGAAAACAAGGGGGAGACAAGTACACTGTGATAGAAAACAAGTGGGAGACAAGTACACTGTGATAGAAAACAAGTGGACCCCCCTTCCATCCCCTACCTAGCAAGTCTTGAAGTAGCGAGCCGGTTGAACAGCGACACGCACACGGCACTGCACGGCCGATCGATGGATTACGCAACACGTGAAGAGAGTTTCAACTTCACGGCAGTACAATGGCCCCTCAAAGGACTATATGAGCCGTAGGGCGTTCTATTCTTGACAGGGTCA
This sequence comes from Timema bartmani, assembly GCA_902151455.1. Classification (NCBI taxonomy): domain Eukaryota; kingdom Metazoa; phylum Arthropoda; class Insecta; order Phasmatodea; family Timematidae; genus Timema; species Timema bartmani. Next base: position 367,969 of record CABFWB010000155.1, on the reverse strand, counting down.
CAGGTAAATAGAGACTGTGACAAACGTACGTAACTGTAACGAGGTGTGGTTCGACAGTCGACACACCAGTCAATTTCTGCAATATTCTGGTCACGTGCGAAACTGTCATCAACTCTCGTTTGATTAATAGTTTGGTTACCCCTGTTATCTGTTATATTACTAGTGGTGGATCGCGAATTGTCAACAGGTGAAGCAAAAATGCGTTTTGATATATGCAAAGGGAGTTACAAATGAGGGTTCCAGGAGTCCTCAACAATTTTTATTTGAACCGTGTCTTATTACCTGTCCGGGCTTACTAATTTAAAGTTTGAGATTAGGAATTTGAGAGTTCATTGCCACACTTATAAAAGTACGCCACCTATCCCTATCTTGAGTTAGTTCTATCCAGTCCACCTCATTACATCATATCTCTTTCAAGTCCATTCTAACGTTTCCCCCCAATCTGCAGCTGGGTATTCCCAATTGGTCTCTTCCATGGAGCTATGCTATCGTGACGCGCAAATGAAGCCGACCTTGACTCGGGAAATGTTGGGGTGAGGGGGTATGAATCATCCCAGGCGACGAATGGCTGCTTACAATTCCTAGCAAACAGTCATGATTATTTATACGTTGTATAACTTATATGTTATATATTTAAGGTACTTAATAAACCGAGAAATAAATTACTAAGTATTTTACAATTTTCCTCCTCCCAAACGGAATTATTCTGTGCATAACAGTTAGTATTCTCACAATTTACTAAAGTTAGGTAAGTTACAACAAAGCTAATATGAGTTTTAAAAAGACTACAATACTAAAATAAATGATTATATATATATGTGTGTGTGTCGCCGGCAATGTGTGAAATACAGGCGTTCTATAAAATGCCTAGGCTTTCCTTATGATGCCAGAGTGGTTTTGGCAAAGTATGAAATAAACGAGATTTGCTGGGGTGATTTCATATTTATTTTCAAGTTCTTTGTCAGTTTTAAGTCCAGGAATATGTTATCAATTCTTTTATCCTGTTCTATATAAGTCTTGCGCCGTTTTCTTGCAGGCTCTCTTCACCTAATTCCCAGGATTTAAGTTGGTCAGGTTAGGTTATTTTAGGATAAGGTTATTAGGTAAGGTAAGGTTAGGCTAGGTTAGGTTATCATATTCTGAAAATTGAAAAATGACACCTGGACATGGGAATTGAATATGGGATCTTTGGCTTGGTACGCCAATGTTCTAACCTAATCTATGATGGACGTGCGGGAATCGTCGGCTACAAATGTGTGATTTTATTAAGATCACGAGCTATCAGATAACGCAGCCACCTTAGACTCGGTGTCATTTTTCAATTTTCAGTATATGATATCTAGATGGAGTAATCCTCACTAAAAGCATAACTAATAGCTTTGGCTATTTGATTCTTAGGTTAGGTTATGTTAGCTATTGTTCTCGGTAATATATAATGACTGGTTATTTTATAAATTTCCTACGAAAGGTATGAAATACAACAGCAAATCTAATTTATTTCATACTTTGCTAAAACCACTCAGGAGTTGTATAGTAAGCCTAGGCATTTTATAGAATACCAGGTTTACACAAATTGCCTTTAACATATACATTTTAGCTTGAACATACTCTAATTTTAAGCTAATTTATTAATATTAGCTACAACAATCTAGATTTGAGGTTAGTTTGCATTTTAAAACGCTTGTTATTACCCGAAATACAAAGTAATCTTTTATGTTTTTTACATAAAAACAACACAATTTTATTCAACATGTACACACTACTTACATAAATCATCTAAAAGCTCTCAATCAGGTTGTATTCTAATTCAAGTGAGCGCGCGTCACCTTTTTCCCTATGCCTCCTATGTTAAACCGACGGCCGGTTGCCATACTATGACGTACAGTGGCTTGATCCGTCTCTCCGTGAGGGGGGGCATGGCTGGCTTCATTTTCTCGCAACGCAACAGCATAGGAATGTCCTCTCCGTATATATAATAGCTCCATGGTCTCTTGCCATTGGGTTTACCAGTCAATGCCCTGAACAGTTCTATATTCTTCCACTCGCGCTGTACGTTCTTCTGCCTAACATAAGCTACGAGATTTTACTATAATATCAATTCCTTTTAATGTACGCAGGGTATGTAACTCATCATTATGTGATCTCTCCAGTATCCTCATCTCTTTTTTAATCAAATATCTTCATAAGTACCTTGTTTTAGAAGACCCTAAATTTGTTTTTGTCATTTAAGGTAAGTAGAGGCCACATTTCACACACATAGAGAACAACCGGTAAAAGTATTGTTTTGTTTGTTATGAATCTTACATTCTTTGACAGCAGGCGAAATGGTAATAATTTACTGACCGAGTAATAGCATGCATTTTTCGACTGAATTATTTTCCTATCCACATTTATTTATTCAAATGATATGGAGATAAGGAAGGTAAAATTTAGGAAAAATACACACACATTTACGTTGAGAGAGGTTGGGATTAAAAAGAATAATTAAAACCGCTCTCGTTATGCTAGGATATGAACCCCCAACTTGATCGTCATCGGTAAACCATATTATACGAGCTCGAAGTTTAATCTGCGTGCCTACCGTGTACCATCTACGTCACACCTATGGTTGCTATTATAACTGTGTTCCAGCATATGGTACTGCACGTTCTGGTGACGTCACGGAAGTGTCAGAGGAAGAGTGTTGGTTGATCATGGTCACGCGCTGTGTGAGGTGGAACTGTCAAAGACAGAACTATTGTTTGGTGCTCAGTGTTACAGGGCGTTAGCGTACATATCTGCCCGATTTAGTGTAGGACATAAACTTAATCATTAATATATGTTAAAGTAACTTTGTTTTGTTTTTCATACAAGTGGATTGGTCTTACTCGTGTGGTAATGAATTGTAGTTTTCAAGTACCAAAATTAAATTTATGCAATTTATCGGTCAGCCATGTGACACAATGACATAGTGGTAAGGCCCCGGTAGCAAGGTGTGCGGGGTAAAAGTAAGCATCGGTAAAAAAAACAAAGCTGGTACAAAAACCGGTAGAACAGTTTCGGGTCCTTCCCAAAAATTATTTTAGCCTTTATTGCCTATAGAATAATTTAAAAAAGTGTTAAACATCTAACCTAAGGAGTCAGAAAGAGTAGAGGAGAGTTACACCCATCATAAAGAAAATTCCTTTAAAGGGTAACCCGGTTGACGAATTTATAGATAAGTCAAAATTATTATTTCATTTAAAAATGCTACCTAGTTTATTTAAGTAAACTTAACCACATATAATTAATTAAATGCAAAGCAGAGGTAGCGAAAGAAGGATCTCAAGTTGAAATTCAAAGTAAATCTATGGTGGGAGTTTAGGGTAACGTGAGCTAAGGTCAGTATTTTTGCAAGTGTTATAGCAAAACAATTTGTTGGTCAAAATAAATAAAATATTTCTCCTGTAGAAACATAACGTTTAATTTTCTTTAAATGGTGATATAAAGAGTTCTTGAATATTTGTAAATAGTAAATTGAATTAGGAACGATTGATATATTTGAAAGATAATTGAAATATTTGTTCGATTAAATATTATTTATGTATATCTTATTTTAAACTTTGGAAATATACCCAAATCCTAGAGAAATAATTACAGCTGTCTTCAAAATAACTAACGGTAAAGTTAATTAGGATATTCTTTTCTGCAAAGAATATAAAGAGATAACATTGGATTAAAATATTATTTTTAATTCTAAATAATTTCAATGAAAAGTAGCAAAGTAAACAAATTAGTAAAAAATAACACTGAACTAAAATACTTGAGGGTGACGTTAAACATCTTTTATCACACAAATTGGTGACTGGATCGTTAGCGATAAACTCTGTTGCATTATATTGTTTTTAGTATATTTGAAGTCAGTTTTAAAGTTATAGTAGGGACCTATTTTAGTAACGTTGTGTTGAGATGGATACATTTCACAACCTTGGAATTTAAGACGTTGCCAGATATTGATTCAGAAATAAAAATTCGAACAAATAAACAAATGTTTTTAGAAACATACTTCTGAATCTAACAATAATAGGTGAAAAGGGGTAAACATCGCTTTACATTGCCAACAGTATGCACATAGATCTGTATCGATGGACAGGTGGGCTAAGACATCTACCTCTTTTAGTATGATTTCCCTGTGAAGTGGAGGTTATGATTAGGATCTCGGTTTGCTGTACTGAAGGTAATTTTTAATAAACTGTTTTCTGCATTTCCTAAATCCAAATTTGAATACATTTCTTGTAAATGCTACCTTCTTCATACCTTATCCATTAGTGTAAACATTGTAAACATTTGGGTATCCCGGAAGAGTAAGTTGTGCATATATAAACACACAAACCCACCTCGTATGAAAGGTTACTAACCTATGATTAATTAATAGTTAATTTTTTCATAATAAATTTTAACACAGTTTTTTTCTTCTTAACATGGTGCCTTACTACCTGATCGGGTTATATGCCAATGCCGTTATTATTATCATCGACTTAATCCAAAGGATAGGGATGATGAGGGTAGTTTGAGATTATGTGCACGAATGCACTCGCCCTAGCGGGAATAAAAGATGGTAAAACCACAGTGATATATCACATGTTGACAACTGCCTCGAGTGTGGATGCAGGTTTTGGTACTTGTGTAACACTTTATACAGAAAAGAATCCGACACCTTCATCTCTGTCGATAGTGCAGTGCCCGATGAGCTAAGAGTCCCGGGTTTCAATACCCGACATGGTCAAAAATATTTATCATTACTGAAATTGGGGCTTCCCCCTTTTAACAATGATAAACAGCTAACTCCAGGAGACTAGCTCTTGTGTTTGTTCTAGATTAATGGTTTCCCACTTTGTCTCCACGCAAATGTTGGTACATTCCTCATAGCTACCACATTGGCACGATTAATATATAGGCATACGGTTAAAACGCGTACTAAGACATCTTAAAAAATCATTAATCAGATTATAAATTGATTAAAATAATATGTAATCAAAATATATGGTATGGAGAGTAACATAATAAGAATGATGTATATGTTTTCTAAAGCCTTTATATATTAATAAGACGAGTTATAGCTTAATAATTTATTACATAAAATATAGCTTAATATAGACCAGACATTCAGTCCATTTTTCATAGGAAAGGCCTTATCTGACAGATATAAAGGTTAATAGATATACTTTTATTTATTCATACATAAAGTCTTGTGATGTTCAACTGACACGTTTGATATACGTTATCAATACACATAAAATTATATTAAATTGTATCAATTTTGACCGAAAAAAATCATGTTTGTATTTTTATCAAAGTTTCGTCCTGTCAAAATTCTACAATATATATAATCTGTTCACGGTAATTTTGGTCCTTTCTGGCATTTGCGAAAATACTTTAAAAAAAATAAATAATAATAATGATTATTATTATTTAGACACAGTCTAAAATCTTGTCTTTTCACTTTGAAAAGTGATAAAACTGACCTTAATTGTGAAAATGAGAAAACACATTTACTAGAAGGACGGGTATGAAACAACTTTTCAGTAATTGTTAGAACTGTCAGAAAAGTCCAAAGTTGGCGTGAATCAATTATATCTTCATACTTGTTGCTGTTCGCACGGTATCTATTATCAACAAGACGCCTTGAGACTTTCTGGTAGTAGTGACCTGACCTTGAGAAAAAACTCGCTACGAAATGTGTCTCGGTTGAACTGCACTACCTGTTTATTGGTTTCCAAGAAGCGGTGTATCACCGGCAATCAATGGTTTGTACGTTGTTCCGAAGCAAGGAGCAGGTGACCTCCATGGAGTTCCCACTACTGATCGATGTGGATGGACGCTACCATTGGCCGGTCGGTCTGGACGACTCCCGCGTGTCTGACGTCCGGGCGCGATGAATTCGTAACTAGGCCGGCACGTACTGCAACACTGTCTGCCAACCTTCCAGGGCGGCGGGTGGCACCTCAAACATGTGCGTCCGAGGAAGCTTCCATTATTACTTTTAACGTCGTTGCCTACTTTGTGAATTCGAACCTATTTCGTCTCTTAACTTGATGCATCTACAGTAGCCCCATGGCTTCTTTGGTGCTGACTGAAAGCTGACAGCTGACGGCTTTAAAAAGCTACCAGACCAAATTATTGTATCCCTACGCCGAACCATATGATCTGCAAAAAACATGTGTTTAGCAGCTGTCACTTCTGACAATCAAAATTTAGGTATGTACCTAAATGTTGACTGTCAGAAGTCAGCTGTGAACTGTCAGTCAGCACCAAAGAAGCCATAGGGCTACTTTAGCACTCTAAGCACTATAACACTATATTTTAGGCATGTACGAAATAGGAAGAGAGGAAAGAAAATAAGCAGTAAGTCATCTTACACAGTTTTTTGTTTACCTGCTGATTACTCTTCCCTTCTTCCACTGACGCATCTGCTCTATTTGTGCCTGGACAGGCTTGACTAGCATTTCAGTATTATATGATCTCTTGTTCTCTATCCTAGATAAAGAAATGCTTCAACGGACTTTTTCAATCACATCATGTCAGGAATATTCCTACAGCTCATTTTTTTGAATAAACCAAATGGCCTGAATTTTAGAAGACTTTAAGAAAAAAAAACTTCAAGGTCATAAACATAATTTAGTGACATGATAAGACCAATTTAAGAATTAAGTATTTATGTTTTTTGTTTGAATGTTTTATCTTTAAATCTCACCGAATAAAGCGTAAACACATTAAAATGGGAAATACTAATTTGACTTGCCGTGACGTCACAGACAGGCAACATCCTTGACAAGAGTTCAAGTCCAACGCCTCATCTCTGTCGGTAGCGTGTCTGCCTATTGAGTTAATAGTCCCAGGTTGGATTCCCAGGCGCGGCCGAACAATTTAGAATTGGTAAAATGTTTCCCATTTCACGTTGATGAATTAACGGCCAGGGGCGCTGGCTATTGTTTCTGTTCTAGATTTAAGTTAATATATGAGTCGTGTGCTGATGTATAGTCAGTTGGTTCAGAAAAAGAACGTTAAATACCTCAAATAAATGAAAAACTAGCGATAAAGACTTGTATTTGATAACCATATGTACAAATAAAAAAACACTAGTTTTGTTTTGGCACAAATAAAAAAACACTGGTTTTGTTTTGGTACAAATAAAAAAACGCCAGTTTTCTATTGGTACAAATAAAAAACCACTAATTTTGTTTGGTACAAATAAAAAACACTGGTTTGTTTTTGGTACAAATAAAAACACTAGTTTTGTTTTGATACAAATAAAAAAACACTGGTTTTGTTTTGGTACAAATAAAAAACCACTAGTTTTGTTTTGGTACAAATAAAAAACATTAGATTTGTTTTTTTACAAATAAAAAACTCTAGCTTTGTTTTTGCATTCCATCTCACAGTGCATTTGGGTTTTCCTCATGCACTGAAAGTTTTAAACTATTGGTTTAAGAAGAAAAAAGCTGAATTTAAAGGAAATGCACCCGAATCTACGTGGAAGCAACTGGGAAATAATTTATCAATAAAAATCCTCTGTACACCCGACCGGGATTCAAACTGCAATCTCTCAGTAACCGGTGAACCATTCGACCGAAGCGGGTAGGAAAATTCTAATTTAATAAATATATGATAAATGTTCTATCTTTGATAGAAGACGTGCTACTACATTACATTACGCTACTTTCAAAGTTGGTACAATATACTCGGGGAGACATTAATTAGCTGTCTGCTTTAAGAACATTAAATTGAAGATTGTGAACCATAGAAAAAATTAATATGTTTACGAATGTACCGAAGAACTTGTTAAAAAGTTTCTCACCAAAGCTGCTCCATTGATTAGTAAAAAAAAGACACACTTTATAAATTACTACACACGTGTGTGAAATCGTATAAGAAAACCTTCGTTTAGTACCATTCAGTTATATATTTAACTGCTTCTCGTGTTTCAAAAATCGCCATTTTCTTTGAAAAACCCCAGTGTATGTTCTATAATGTAAACGTTTTATAAAATTACTACTATTAGCACCGCCACTTACTACCCGTTCGGCTTATATATAATATATATATAAAGGATTTGTAGAATATTATAATACTATTCTACAAATCTTTTTTATTATTTTATAAAAGCGCTGTGCTGGATCGTCGATGTTATGTATATTTTTTTAAACTAAAGATTTTTTAAAATTAAATATATATGACAGTGTAATACCGCCCTTACGCGATGTTGCCGAGAAGAGGCAAATTAACGGCGTTGTTGAATCGTGAATTCCTTCCATCTCCCTATGTGGCCTTGTGAATGATTCAAGCTTTGTGGACAAGTACCAGCCATCAATAAGATCAGAGAGGGACGAACAAACATCACTCGGGTTATTGCCGCTCTCACGATCAAATATTCTCACTGCAGAGGATGGAAATATGCTCACGCACCGGATAATGATTGCGAGGAAGGGAGGAACTGGGGGGAGAGGGGCACCAAAAGAAAGGTTGAACCTTAGAGCCAACATTTAAATTAATCTTATATACAGCCCGATTTTATCATACTGGTTCTGGTAGAAAAAAATACCTTTCAGAATAAAATAAATTAATGACTACTGCTGTACGATATATATATATATATATAGGCCTACTATTGAAAATATTATGTAGTGAGGATGTTCATAAATTATCCACCCCACTTAAAGCCTCAGTAAATCCATTAATTTAGTAATTATATTAAAACGGTTTGAAGTAATTAATAAAACAACTCAATATATTATTGTTTAAGTTAAGTAGAATACCGCAGTTAATATAATACTTATTTAAACCACATAGCTCCTAAAATAATTAATTTACTCTGAGCTACAATGGAATGAATATTTTATGGACATTTGTAAAAATCTATACGATTTCCAGTGTATATGTGTATAAACATATATTACACTTATTTACATCCAGTACACTTCTATACATAAATGACAATCATGTATATATCCCACATATGCACCCAAATTTGCGTGTAGGGAGAGTGGAAAGCCATTTAAGAAAACCAGCCTCAGTACTCCCTGTCAGGATTTGAACCCCGACCGCCACGTCATCGACAATCCAGTATATTGTGAATGTAATGCCTTTGACCATCGATTTTCAACCGGTGTACCGGGGGAGTTTAAGGGTAGGTAAAAAAAATAAGTGAGAAAAAGTTAGAGGAATAAAATTAAATCTTTTAAAATCCATGATCAGCACTATTTTTAAAAACACAATATTAGAATTTTAGCTATTAAACTTTTAAACACAAACAATTTATATTTTTGATAAATTATCTCATTAGAAAACTGATGGTGTGCCTTGACAATTATTTTAGTGCCTTGTTCAGTGTGTCCGTGGGTTGAAAATCGCAGCCTTAGACCATGTGATAACCCCTATTCAATGTATTTTGCTAACGATATTATACATGTATACATGATTTTTTTTATTTATAAATAAGGAAAGTATAAACTTTTATTATAAAATTTTACATTGGTATAGAAAGTAAAGTGGGGCTTCTTATAGCTATGTAATCTTTTACGAGATTTGACTACTCTGTATTTGACGTTTTTCTCTTTAAAAAAAATACTCTCGTCGTTGACCCAACAATGAAACTTGAGACAACTAAACGCACACACGTACACACATCTTCTCCTGGTTCCCTTTTCCACATATTTTTTCCCTCTAGTTTTCTAGCATCTTCCTTCCTCCATGCGCGCGCGCGCGCACACACACACACACACACACACACGCACACGCACGCAAAGACAGAAGTATAACAAAATGACAGGACAATTCACAATTCACAAGGCGGTATATTTTTATGTCAGCGTTCTAGCCTTATCCTCCAACTTCTTTTCATCCTTTGAATAGAAGATGAGAATAAAAAGAGAGATGGATGAAGTAAGAGAGGAATAGAGAAGCAAAATGTTTTTCTGACTGCAGTGTCAGTGACGTCAATCGGATCGCTGCGGACTGGAGCTCCATGAAGCGGTGGGTGCCAGGACGACGCCACTGCTCAAAGATCTACGAGAGAAACTGCCGGAAATAACGAGTTCATTTAGTCTAGGAGACTTGCTTCAGTGGCCGCATGGTCTAAGGCATCACTCTTTGCAATATACTTGAACTGACGATAGTGGGATAATCGGTAGACTGTAATGAAGGTGGTTTTTCCTAAATTGTTTTCCCTCCCGTTCTTCACACAAATGTGGGTACAGTTTTAAAAATGCAACCTTCCTCATCTTAAACACAATAGCGTAATTAGTGCATAAGCTCGAACAGAGTAAAGTGACGCGGTGCTAATAAAAACCTAATAGAGGCCAATGGCAAGAACAAGATTGAACTTGTGGCTAAAACAAGTTAACCAAGCAATTACAGCGTTGTTTACGGCGTTTCCAAAAGTTTTTTTATGATAGGTTTATAAAATAATAATAAAAAAATTAAAGGAAGGATTTTAAAATAATTATTTAATATATGGAATAACTTAGAACAGCGTTTGAGGTATTTACTGGTAAATCCAACAGGAAGAGACAATCGGGAAGAACCAAGACTCTAACGTTATTTTTAAGACGCCTGTCTTATTTAGTTATAACAATTTATATTATAAATATGTGTTGTGCTACATAAATATATTTAGTTGACAACCATGGCAGGAGCCAAACTTGGTTCATAATTCTAACATTTTCTTTAATTACTCCTTGATATCTAAATGCATGATTTCACTTCATATTGGATAAATACTGTAATAAATTAAGTCAGAAAAAATAGCTTGGGTTCCTTAACTTTTTTGCACTATTATAATCCATTCAAGTCGTGAAGAAACTATTACTTTTCTCTGTTTGTAAAATGAACCACAAGAAGCTACGGTGGCGCACTCCAAGCCACTGCGTTCTGGTTCGGGAACTAATTGGATGACAAGAGCCGAATTAACCCGAAGATCTCCCGAGAATAAATAAGAACATCAACGAAAGATAGGGATAACCAGCTGTTTGGTTTCCGAATGGCGCGAGTTCGAATCTTTGATTAAGGAATTGGATAAAAAGATTTTAATTTTTATTTAGTTTCTGACGTTTTATCTTTCAATTATTTTGCTTTCATTATTCTATTAATTTCCCCATTCTTTTCAATTCTTTTAGTGACTAATCTTGGACCTGCGATTTTATCCCATTTCTTCAAATGTTGCAAGGAGGAAGGGACAGAACATTGTTGTTTTATGGGTTGGACTTTTTCTTTTCTGCGTTTGGATTATTGAGGCGCAAATATGTGTTCCAGTAAACCTAATTTCAAAGCATAAAGGATGTAATATCACCAATTAGAGGGATGTTAGCATCAAAAAATAAAATAGTGTTTAAAGCTAAACTATGAAAGTTTGTGGAAATACATTTTCAATATTTTATGCTAAAGTAGAAGAAAAATCAACGTCCAAATTTTTCAAAGGAACCAAGACATTTTTCTACATTGGTGAGATTTTCTCAATTTTTCTTAAAAATTTATCTTACTTCATCCTAACCATCGATATCTATAAACCATTTTCAAACAGTACAGCAATATATAAAATAAATTAATATTTATTTTAATTACTCCTCACAGAACTGCAATGTTGTAACTATTTAAATAGTTTCATAACTATTATTTTCTTCAACAATACTAAACCATTTTCAACTGTGCTTAAAGACTAACATTTCATTATTTATTTTAATTAATTACATTGTTATGGTGTTGATTTTTGTGTATAAATAATTAAAAAGTATATTTAAACAATATGTGTTTAATATAACAGATTTAAATCTTCATCTCATCAAAGATTATTTTAAATTATTTTGTAACAATTTGTTTTATACTTACACGAATATCCCTAGATAGGTGTAGTGACATGTATTTGTCTAAGATTACATAAATAAGATTCAACAATGATTTCAATATATTTATTTTATTTATTATCTCATGGTAAATATTTCCCAGTGCAAAGTGATATGTTGTAAGTTAAGTGTATATTACATGTACTCCTTTTACCGTTGTTAGTTCCATCCGGTAAAGATGTGGAGAGGCATTGTCAACCCGAGTTAAGGGGCTTATTTGACAAGGTACTAGCACTAATATCTGGTGGTCCTGGGATTAGAGGGTCTCGTGCAGACGCTGAGCAATGGTCATCATTTTAATGAAATTCCCGAGCTTTTAAGTAGTAATAGCAAACTAAATAAATAACATCTTTACTAGAACGCTGATGAGAGGATAACATTGGAATGGACCTGAGAGAAAGAGAGAGAGAGAGAGACAGAGAGAAAGAGAGGGGGTTGTAGTGAGGTGGACCTGATATAGCTAGCTCAAGATATGACAAGGGTGTAATGAGGAGGATTGGTTAGACCTAGCTCAAGATAGCGATAGATGGCGCACTTTAATAAGTGTGGCAGTGAACTCTCGATCTCCTAATGCCAAAGAGTAAGTGAGTTGGTAAACCTTGGGTACTACCAATAAACTATAAAACAAGCTAAACTCCAACCCAGTAGCCATTTTATAATGCATTGACGGAAAGCGTAAAGGTATGATCGCTTTGATGCGGGGAAGGCTTGGTGGTTAGAGGAGAGGTTGGGGGGGGATGAAACCTTTGTGGGGGTAATGATGCGTCAGCGATCCATGCGTTACACACGTGACCTTACAGGCTAGTGCGTCACTGGCTTGTTGGTGACCTACACACTCTACGCGCATATTATACATTAGAGTCAGAAAAGCTCTGCTACCAACCCTTTCCCAGTCAACAAGGTAATGTAGAGTCCAATTTGCATAGTAGAGGCCTTATCTGACAGCTAGGAAAGCTACTACATTTAGTTTCATTCAGTAAGGTCATGTGATACCCAAAGTAAGTAATCATTTGAATTGTGTTCAGAGGATTGAAGTGTGGACTACAAATCCTAGGGGGGAAAGTTCTATCTTATTTTTAAAATAATTCCATAATGCACTGGTGCATATGGATTAAACGTAAAGCTCATCTAGTCTAGTTTGCAGGAACGAAGAGGTCGAGGGTCAGATCCCGAATGGTTGTGTACAGGGTATTTAAACAAACTAAATGGTTTATCCCTTCCCCTCCAAATAAACACGGGTAAATTTCTTCATCCTCATCCCTGCACTTTAAGTGTAATAAACGCTGGTAAACTTTTTCTTTCTCATCCCAACATTTAAAGTGTAATAGAATGTTTGTAGTCAGGACGGGTAAGGCCTGATTTTCATATGAAACCCCTTATCTTAAAACTGGAAGCTCGCGTTGCCACAACAGTGGGAAAAAAACATATTGTGTTTATATTGTTTCTCCGTTTTATTAATTATGTAAAGAGAAATTATACAGTAGACATAATCCATAAGAAAGTATTATTGAAAGCTTTTGATAGCCAAATAGATGAACTTCATAATAAATAAACCTAATAATTAAGACATATTTTTAGAATGATAAATTTTAGTCAATTTGTATCAATGTTGTTGGTCGAAAGGAACTTCCTATAAAATCAGGGTGTAGTAAGAATTGAAGTGAAAGACACAAATAAATCCACCCTCTTATGTTTAGCCAGTATTGACCGCTCTTCCTCTACCCCTACTTAAGTGGTAGAGATCAACTAAATGCTCACGGGAGGAGGTTTAATAGATCAGGGGAATATAACCAAACGTATCGATTGCATGCGGTCGAAATGTCGATATCCAAATGCGATGGCTAAGACAAGGCTTGCTTGGAGTGTGATAAGGTAGGCAGAGGGGGCTAGGTAAGGGGTAGAATGATAAATCTACCCCTACCTATTTTATTTACCACAAGTATTTTAATACTCATCGTCATCTAGTCTATGAACATATTTTTATATTCTCCAAACAATAAGCCATTGAGACGATAGAGAAATGATTTTTCCAACACCTTTAGGGTAGGAGAAATACTTCAGCCATCATTCTCGCAATAAGCTTGGCTACCGACGGTAGAGATATTGGGTTTTAATACCGGTTGAGTGTACTCAAATATATTTTTTTAAATAGTTTTCCCCTCTCCCTCCACAAAAATACGGGTTCACACCCCAGGAGATATTTCAACTTAAAATTCAAAGATAAATATTAATATTGTAATAACGATAGTAAAATGGAGTGAGCGAGGTCTACTGTTCACAGAACTACTAGTAAGACTTTAGTAACAATAAGAACATGGAGTGAGTTAGTTCTAATGTTCAGAAAACTACTGGTAAGATTGTAGTAACGATAAGAACATGGAGATACTGAGATATAATGTTCACGCAACTAGTATATCATCTTCTGTTGACGTTTCAAGCAAACGGGATTATTAAAGATCCAACCTAAATTTATTATTTTATGCTTCACGTGGTTAGTACCTCAAACAGTTCTCAAAATTTTCGATTGCTAACATTGTAAATATTTTTTTTAAATATGGTAAATTCCAAACAAGTTTTAAAATGAACATGTGCAAATTATTATTCCAAGAAATAAACGATAGTGAAAGAGTGATACTGACCTGCGCCGACAATTTTCTCGGTCTGGTGTTCAATCTACCCTTCTATGAATTCACTTATAAATTATACTTGTCTAGACACGTAAAATATTTCAAAGAAATCAGGATAAACTGCTTTATGTTGCTTGCTGTATTTCTTTAAAACTAAATGTGACTAATTCTTCTTTACATACTCAATCACCCGCAAAGTGGTTTATTACGAGGCGATGATAGAGATAAATGTCACAGGAGCATACGTTGTGCATTGTGGCTCTCTTTGTTGACGACGGGGGACAACAGAAAGAAGGGATATTTACGGCCGCCCATGTGGGCGGATGGGCCATAGTCTCTAAATGCATGGTCTAGTTCCCTAATGTTGACTCCCAGTGCATAAAACGTTTACAATTTATCTTCCGCTATAAATAATCTCATTTTCAGGTGTCCTTGCTACTTAATAAAAATATTAACGTGCGTTAGGCACATCTATGGGCACGTGGGCTACACGTTATACTCATATGATCTATTTTACAGGTAATTTAGAGCTCGGAGTTCTAATCCTATCCAGGTGTATGAAAGGTGACTCTCCATTAATGTTTTCCCTCTGTTCCTACAAGAAAATGAGGGTACATTCCCTCTAAATTCTACCTAACACTACCCTAATCCATTTTTTTATCACAGCGTTTTAAAATCTATTCAGGCTATACGCATAGCTCTATGATAATTACCGGTACTCTAATAGGGTAGGGTTGAGGAAGGAAGCATTTTAGAGTTAATCTACCTGCATTTGCATGGAACGAAAATGGGAAACCATTTAGGAAAAACCATCTTCAGTACACTCGATTGGGATTCAAACCTCGATATCCCCGTCATCAACAGGCCAGTCTAACATGAGAGAGGTGTCTTAGACCATTTTGCCACTGAAGCGGGCTACTCCATTTATTAACGTACTTAGTTTATACGTAACCTCCACAGCTAGTATAACTCGATAAAAAAAAAGAAAAAAGAAACCAACACAGTTTTATCTGTTATTCCTAGTGCTAATATCCGTTTTAATATTTATTTAAGGTGATCTGAAAAAAAATATTTTTAGTCTTTCATGTCAACATTACTCATTACTGGATTATCCCTGTCCTGATATAATTTTTATGTACTCACATTTCTATTAAGATTTATTTTAACTTCATTTTTCATCTTAATGTTGTGGGACTTCTAGTAGGAGTATGCGAATGTCGATAAGTGCATCTAGAAGCATTTTAACACTTCAAGCTAGTCGTTCTTAAAAAATAAAAACATTATGCTCTTTGGTCTCTAGACTACATGTTCACCCAAAAAAAAATTTATTATTAACAACAACATACTAAATAAGAATTATGTGTTTACTAAGTTTATTAGAAATAAATTTACTATCATTATCATTATTATTATTATTTTTAATATTATTAGCACCGCGTCTTACTACCCGTTTGAGTTATATGCACAAATAGATTTACATAGACTATTTTTCAAAATGTTGGCTTATATCGGGCCACTCTATAAAAAAAATCGTTCTAATTTAACCTTTTACAGTCATGGTGGCGACACCCTTAGAAGTTAAACGATTGCTTATTTTAGCAACGCGTCATACTACCTGTACTAACTGGATGCATATGTAATAGTAATAATTACGCTAATGTGTTAGGAATGAGGAAGGTTGAATTTAAAGGAAGTATACCCGTATTCTCGTGGAGGGAGAATCAAAAACCATTTAGGAAATAACACCTTCAGTATAGTTTACTGAAATTAGAAACCTAATTCCCCCATCATCGGCAGTCTAATCTTTTGCAAGAGTGAGGTCTTAAAGTAGACCATGCGGTCACCGAACCGGGTCAAACACTATAAAATAATATATATGTATTCTCCCTCTCTTTCCATTATTTAGCTTTGCTTTCTTAATTTGTTTCATTTTAATAGGCCCATAAATGTACAGTTTTGTTAAGAGCTATACTTTCCAAGTCTGTTTTTTTTTTACATATTATAAATTAGTATTTTATTATTATATTAATAATACATTAGTATAATTATAATCATGAATTATTATTAATACGCGGATAAGTATATTAAAAGGCGATAGCCTAAACTAAACAGAAACTGTTGTGCAAACATTATGACTACGTATGGTTTGTTTTGAGGACTGCACAACAGTTGACACCATGACTTTGTATGACCCTGTTTGAATGCTCTTCCACTTAGTTTTATGATGGTGTTAAACTTCATCGAATAAAGGTATTCAGTAGATAATCTATAGCGCGATAGTATGGAACTTCGATACGATAAAAGGGAAATTTATGATAACCTTAATTTGGAAAAAGCGGGTTAGCAAGAGTTTGTTGAATAAATCAAATAAAAAAAAAGTAATACAGTGCATTGAACAGACTTTATCTCTCTTTTAAAATATACATTGACTAAAAACTCATATTTTTTAAGCAAAATAATATACATTAATGCAAAAACATGATGGAGAAAAGGAGCATAACATTCCACCAAAGAGCATAAAGTAAATAATATACACTGTAACACAAACATTGAAAAAAGATAAACCTCTGTGTCCACCAAATTTGATTAATTATTGTGTATGGACCGCTTTAAGCAATGAGACCTTTGACGCGGATGTATTATATCTTTTTAGCACCGCATCTTACTGCCCATTTGGGCTATACGCATATGTACTAATTAAACTAATGCACTATGTAAGGGTAAGGTTGAATTTATAATATGTGTACCCACATTAGCGGTGAATAATAGCGAGAAATTATTGAGGAAAAATCACTCATCCCTCCCGATCATGATTCTGACCCCGGTACCCCAGTCTATTGTGACTCCACCATGGTTATCTTAGGCTCCGTGAAACAAATTAATAATAATCTTTATTGGTTTTTCACACTATTATAAAATATCATCTGTAATAATTAGGATTGCCAATTTTTTCAAATTTGAATATAGGACATTTGTCAGTGTCAATGAATTGTCTTTAAAAGATAAATAACAATTTATAGAAATTCAAAAAATATTCTCTAAACAAACTAAGGGGAATAAATAAAATTAGAATTTAAATATATATGTAATATCCTAAAACAAGGAATCAATCTTTGAAATTTTTTTAATGAATTCTTTCTAAACGACATACCTTTGTGAGCAAACCTTTTGGTTGTATACAACCCGCCTCGGTGGCGGAGTTAGCTAACGTGCTGATTTCGTGTTGAGCTATACTGCCGAGGACAGGAATATCGAAGTTCGAATCTCGGTCAGGTGAACTGGGGATGGATTTTCTAAATGGTTTTCCATTCTTCCTCCACACAAATGTGGGTTCTTTTCTCTAAATTAAACCTTCCCAATTCCTAGCCCATTAAAGTAATTCGTACTTAAGCGTATAACAGGCTGAATAAAGATTATCTACATTTAGAGGTGACAACCACAACTCCAAATATTGAGCACTTTTATGATCAAAAGCAATCCCACCTGATCCAATAGTAAAATATACATATATTCTGATTTAAATTTTGAATTTTACAAGTAAGACCTTTTGCACAAGTAGATGTGAAATGTATTTTTCTTTGAGTACTTATTTAAGTATTTAGTCCCAAAATAACTATACAATCTAAATGTAGCTATTTAATGTTAATAGTGTTAGTGCAAAATATTGTATAGGGTTTCTAGATTGTGTTTTTTCTAGTTAAAGTGCTACTGTGGTCAACAAAGTTTGGAAACTTCTGTCCTAGACCATGGGACCATCGAAACTGGCTAATCTTTATTTAATGTCGTTAGATTAAATTTTTGCTAAGAACTTTTTTTGTGTCGTGGGGTTTTGGCTTAAGTCTAAGTTTGTAAATATTTTATCTATGTCATCGGGCTAGCTTTATATTTAGAAATACATTTATTTAATTTTATACGGGATGAAAACTGTTTGATTCATCTACTTTATGTTACAAAAAACTAAAAAGGAATTAAAAAGACTAACTCGGCACTTAAAATAAATATTTACACTAAATTATCAAAAATAAATCATAAAACAACTGTTTGAGATTATACATTCCTCAAAAGGAACACATTTAAAATAAAAGGCAAACGATTCCTAGAAACGAATAAAAAACTTATGGAAAGATAATATTTTGCAATGGTCATACAATAAAATACAAACTTGGACAGTTTCCCAACTAAGAATTTTCTTCTTTTTAATATCACAGTAAAACGTGACAGTAAAATATCAATAAACTTTTTTAGCATTATTAAAATTTTAATATGTAATTTAAAAAAATATCATACACGTATTCAATTTAAAATGATTCTAATCTACTTGTCAGTTGTCGTATCGAGAACTAAAGCAGTATAAAGTGTTTTTATTGCTAATGATTCTCCTGTACGGCAGTGAAAAATGATTTAATTCAAATGGACAAGATGTAACTGATTGAGAATATTATGTACGAATATTCACCTCAAGCTAATGTTATAAAACCACTAAGTGTTGATCTGCATCGGTGGACAGACGGGCTAAGGCCGGACAACGTTTGGTTCTGTTTTGCTGGTGAAGGGGAGGTTGGGGTTTGATTCTCGGACGCGTGTACTAAGAGTGGATTATAAACGATTTTTCTCTTTAATTCCTCTCAAATTTGAATACACTCCCTCTCGGTTTTAAAAATATACATCATTAGTGTAAATACGACGATAAACCGAATGGGAAGTAAGACACAATAGCCTGCTTCTATGGCTGCTTGATCTAAGCCGTCACTCTTACGATGAACTAGGACTGCACATGGCGGGGAAATTGGGTGGACTGAGGGTAGTTTTCCCTAAATTGTTTTCCGCTCTCCCTTTACCAAAATATTGGTACACTCTCTCTAAATTAAACCTTCCTCATCCTTATTACTTTAGTGTAATGTGTACATATGCGTACAACCCGAAAGGTTAGTAAGATGCCGTGTTAAAAAGAAAAGATGTGCTGCACACAAAAGGTGTAAATTAAGTTCCCAAGCGCATTTAAAGTTTGGCGCAAACACAACCGTATAACATCGATTTGTTGTATTTATGCAAAAGGAGGGGCAAAGAGGGAGTTCCAAACGATAATATTTTCCCCGTCTGTGCAGAGCGAGAGGAACCAACGCGACGTGTCAGACAGTGTTAGCCGACCTTGATACCGCTGGTGGGAGCGTATTTTTCTCTGACCTGTATGTACCTACTGTACTTCCGGTGAGCGGTATCTCTACTATCTTTGCCGGTTCATAGGTCACATGGGTGGTGCTGGGTGATCAACAGATAGTGTGGGCGGGACACACCTACTTTGCACGATCAATTTACAATCACTTCTATCAACAGAGACGTGAGAAATCATCGGTGTGGAAAATCCTAAATCCAGCTACAATAGGGGCAATTTGGTACTTTACGTGTCTAATATGCTTTATTCTCCCACAATCTTTAAGATAAATAAAAATGTCCAATTATTTACCAGCATCAGTGGTCACGCGAGTTACATTTTAGTCTCATCTAATTAGGTTTGACGCTGATGAGGTCAGGGTTAGTATCCTGACTGTATGTGCTGTGATTTGTTTCCTTTAAAATTATAACTTTCTTCTCCTTGCCATATTAGCGTAATTCAAACTGGTATGGCATACTTATGTGGTCGCATGGTCTAAGGCGTCATTGTTGAAATATACTGGTACTGCCGATGACTTTGAGATAGGGGTTTGAATACCGGTCAGGTGTACTGTGGGTGTTTGTTCTTCCTAAATGGGTTTCCCCATTTTCCTCCACCCAAATCTGGTTACACTTTCTCTAAATTCAACCTTCTTCATTACTAACACACTAGAGTAATTAGTGCATATACGTATAACCGGAACGGGTAGTAAGTTGCGGTGCTAAAATAAAAATTGTGATCGAAAATATAATAATATTTTACCATATACTTGTTTTTAAAGGAAGAACCTTATTTGCCATCTAAAAAGCTACTAGATCCATTTTAACGTATTCATACGTCAAGTCATGTGTTCTGAAACTGTCACTTAAGATGCAAAAAAAGTATGTATCTTATAAAAGGTAGTGAAATGTTTACTATATAGATTTTTATGTTTGAAAGAGACGTGATAAAACCGGTATATTCAGAGGAATATATCCTTTATTATCACGTTGCTAATAAAAATTCATTTCTCGGTGCCATCCTATATTCCATTTCAGTAATCTTGAAAACTCTCTTCAAAGCGCACACGCTACCTCTGCTATGAGCTTCCATTGAACTGGAAATTTATACCTGCACTTGCAAGTGTAAACTTAAAACATATTCTCACTCCCAAACCTCGACTGTTTTTTTTTAAAGGTAATTTTCAGTTGTCTCAAAGGTAAAAAAATGTATTTCATTTTATGAAGTAATATATAATTTTCCCGTACTCCAAATTAATATTTGAATTAAACCTGGGTGAGTATCTGGGGAGTTGACGCCTAGAACACCGGATTCATAGACTAGCGTGGTAGTCCCCACTCCTAAACCTTTTTATCTTGCTGTCACATCAATTTCATGAGGCGGTCCCCAACCCCCGAACTTCTTATTGTTGTTGGTTTTATGTGGCACGTAATCTTCTCGCTAGAGAGCCAGTCAAAATCCTTGTCCGATATTCGATTACGAAGCCTCTAATAGTCCTCGTTCCCAGCTGGGTAGCTGTACCTAAGTTCTTTCGACCATATAGAGTTTCGATTGTTAGGTGTGGCAGAACTAACAAGTTCCCCGCATAGATGACCACGAGGAATAAACATCAAGTTGATCTAGCCTGACTTACTGGTGACAGTAAGGTCAGAGTTCGAAACCAAGTTGGGGGTAATCAGTGGGTTTTTATTCCTGAATAATTTTCCACTCTCCCTCCACTTGAATATCGGTATTGGTCATGAAACGATACTTTATCCACACCTACCCCATTAGTGTGATTAAACGTGGAAATCGCGGATGGGTAGTAATATATGGCTAAAAACAAAACAAAGGAGCTTACCCTACAAAGATAATGAGCTCAGACTTCCGCAGTTGTATAGGAGTTTCTAAACAAATACTACTTCAGATACGTTCATATATTCATAAGTCAAGTCATATTTTAAAAAAACAATCACTTCTTACAAGGTATCCCATGAGTCCGGAATCATAGGAATTCATATTTTATCATTATTAGCACCGCGTCTTACTACCCGTCCGGGTTATACACACTTACGCTAATGTATAATGGTAAGGTGATTGTGAGATGAAATGGAGGACCTACAGTTTAACGTGGAATCCGAACCATGGTGGAGGCCTGGAATTCCTCACATTCACAAGTTATGATTAATACACGTCTTGTCAGAGGTGAAGGAAGGGTTTGGCAATCAGATAAATCTGTGCCAGGACCGAGGATTGAACCCCGGACCTCCAGTACAGAAGTTTGACACCTTACCCCTAGACCACCAGGTCACCTATTTTATTCTTCTATTTCTATATGCCATTATGTTTTTGGGCAAGTAATAACGAATCTAAATAATACTACATGAAGGAAATCTGAGACAAAGTGAAGCCACTACTGAATTTAAAAGACTACATCCATACCTCGAGACATTAAAGTAGCGTTGTGTTAGCAGATTTGGTGCAAAGCTTAAAGGAAAGAGGATCCACAGAAAATAACCAAGTAGTGGGCCTTCAAGGAGGTCCGGGTTTATAACAGGCTGTTAACAGAGTGTTAACTGTTGCAACGTCACTTCGAGTGACGGCACGAGGCCCAGCAATCTAATGATTCTTATGAAGAATATGTGGATATTTCCCTTTTTATTTTATTTAAAACTTTATCTGAAATTTCGAACTGTATCGATTTTGAATGATTGTTACTCTAAGTAGGTTTATTTTTATAAGTGTCTTATAAATAAAGGTATTTTAAAGGTGAAAATAATTTAAAAAATAAACACTAAAATAGAAATAGATATTTACTAGCCACGGATGATGCTATCCTCACAAACATAATAATTATTATATTTATGTCTTAAAAATGTTTTGAAGCTTAGTAAGAGTTTTTTTTAAAATATAATCAAAATGTCCCGTGTTCATTTGACTAAGTGTAGCCCTATCACAAATATTTGAATAGACCTCAGAGTTTTATTACTTTTGGTATCAATAATTTGTGCTCACCATTTGTTTTAGATTGCGTGCTTCATAGTTTTAACACAACAAAGAACACAAATGCGCAGTACAAACCCAATTCAATTTAAAAGGAGGTTTTTTTTATAAGCACCGCGTATTTACTACCCGTTCAAGTTATACGCACACGTACTATTTATGATATTGATCTAAGGATGAAGAAGGTTGAATCTAGAGGATATGTACTCATATTTGCGTGGAAGGAGAGGGGAAAACCATTTTTGGGAAACCACCCTCAGTACATCCGAACGGGATTCAAAATCCGATCTCCCTGTCATCGTCAATCTAGTCTAACAAGAGACTGAGGGTGACGCCGTAGACCATGCATCCACCGAAGGCGTTGATCTTACTCACAAAATAAATATTAATAAAAAGCTGTGTAGCCTTACTTGATTTTATTACCATTTATCAATTGCGATATATGTAAATTCGGAAATTAATGTTCGTAGAATGGTAATTTCCTTTTCTTTTCTGAGAAATAATTTTTCCCTACAAATTTATCATTCATATACTTGTAATTTTGTATAAGTATATTTTCAATTGTTGACAGAATCAAAGAAAATAAAGAGTTCTGAGTTATTTAGCAAAATATTTTGTCTCAGTAATATCGTCACACTTTAAAAAACAAGAAAATATATTTTGACATAATTTTATGAACAGTAGCTATAATATAGTACTAAAGTGGGCTATTGGATTTTAAAATACTTTTAAAATAAATACAGTTAGTCAAAATAAATGTGGAAATTAATTTGATTTGCTAAAGTGTGCCATGGAATTTTGAAACCGCGATTCTAGGTTATCTGATTGAAGTCTACTGTCAAAAAATTCTACATAAACGTCAATGAGTGCACATTCTACCAATTATATTAATACTACAATGCTAATATGATTTATGTCATTGAGTGTATCGGTATTATCTTAATTTGGCAATTTCAATTGTGTATAACCAAGTCGAGCATAAAATCAAAAAATGAAGTATTCAAGAAATTTCTACTGGATTTAAAATAAATCTCTCAGTGGTGTATTCTCGCACACAACTGTTTTTATTTGAATAAAAATCTGTTTAGGTATGACTATATTAATAAATTTATTTTAATTCTTCACCAAGGGTAAAATTAAAAACATTTACACATTCTTAATTCTTATTGTAACCATAATTGCTATTACAGCTGGGAATATAACAATTTCTTAGAATTTTAATTAGCTATCATAACATTATTATTTTACCATAGTTAGTTGTTAATTAGTTAGAGAAGGATCTGTAAAGGTATATGGGAAAAGAGTAGCAGGTAGCGATGGCGGGTCTTAACGCAAAAGTAGGAAAATGGAGAGGAGTGTTTGAAAAGGTGTTAGTGAAAGAAGGATAGGGAGAGAGAAAAGAGGATGGTAGAAGACTGTTGGAGCTATGTGCAATAAATAAAACGAACGTGGCAAACAGGTGGTATAAGAAGGAAAGAGAAAGCCATAAGATCATCAGATACAACTGAAATGAGGTGCAAAGGTCGGTGGTATATTACTTTCTCTTGTATGAAGAAATTAAAAGGCAGACAGTAAATATTAAGGTAATACCAAATGTGTCCTTAGCTAGTGACCACTGGTTGTTGATGCCAGTCATAAAGGGATAAGAATGTAGAATAAAGGTAGTAAGACAAGAAAGAATAATAAGACTGTGGAGGCTAAAAATGAAGAGGAAATAAAGATATACCTAAGAAAGGCAAGAAGCTTAATGCCCAAGGATGAGTTGCAAAATGTAGAGGTGGAATAGGAAAGGTTTAAGAACAGTTTGGTGGGAGCTGCAGAGGAGGTATGTGAGAGGACAATTAATAAAAGTAAGTAAAGGAGACCCCCTGGTGGAAAGACAGGCTAAAGGAAGCAGTGGAGGCAGAGAATAAAGCATTCAGAGGAAAGCTTGGTAATAGAAATGAGGAAACAGAGGAAGAATATAGGGAAAAGAAGAAAAATATGAAGTGAGTGGTATAGGAAGCTAGAAAAGACTGGATGCTAAAATGGACAGAAATGCTGGAACGGGATGTGGAAGTAAGTAAGAAAGTGTTAAATACCCAGGTGATAAACAGGAGGAGAGAGAAAATACAAAACGTTAAAATGATGGATGAAGAAGAAAGAACGTTGAAGACACGAGAGGAAGAAAAGGAACTATGTGTGAGATATTTTGATAATATGTTTAACCTATAAGAGGAAAGGAGTGAAAATGAAAAAGAGAAGAACGAAGAAATACCAGAAGAGGAGGAAAGAGGTCTCACATGGAAAGAGGTGGAGGACGCATTAATGAGGATGAAACAAGGAAAACCACAGGGTGTGGATGAACTGAATGTGGAAATGATATGATGAAGCAGTTTAACAATGGCTATACATGGTTCTGAGAATGATTTGGAAGGATATCAAGGTACCGGAAGACTGTTAGAAGAGAGATGTAATACCTATTTTCAAGAAGGAAGACAGGAAGATGTGTACAAAAGGGGGATAACGTTGATGTGCCACTGTACACAAATTTATGAGAAGATACTGAAAAATATAATAAGAAATAAAATTAAAGGAAGGTTGAGAGAGGAACACCATGGATTTAGAGAACAGAGGTATACAATAGACTTGATTTTTTCCATACGAAATCTGCTGAAAAGACGGTATGATTTTGGGAAAGACTTGGTAATGGTATTTATTGATGTGGAGAAGGCATATAATAGCGTGGATATAAATAAAGTTTGGAAAGTGATGAAGGAGGCCGAAGTATTAAGAGGAGTTGTAATTAGCGCAAAAAGCATGTATGAGGATAGCAGGAGTTGTGTTAAGATGGGGAGTGGGAGCACGAAGTGGTTCCAAAAAGTGAAGCAAATGAGTGTCCTCTTACCAATACTATTTGTAATGGAAATTGTCATTATCAGGACCACGATCAATTTAACTCTGAATTAACGTTCACGTACCGGAGCGTAATGTTGGTCTTTGTCTTTTTAAAGGAAAGTAATCAAGATGCACTTAGTTTAACATTAACGTTAAGCTCTCTTAGCATAAGAACTGTCCAGGAGATAACTTTGACTTAACGCTACGTTACATTAAGTGTCTCACGTGTTACTTACTACTCGCCAATCATGTTGCCAGCAACGTTAACACAGCTATTTAGTACTTCATTTGTTTGTTTAAAGTGTGCAGTTTGTTCTAGTCTCGTGTTATTACACTATTTAGTAGCAACAGTAAGCTTCTATTGCAAGTATTTTAAGCCTAAACATTCATGACTGCTTGAGTTTCATTCTAGTGAACAATTTGTTTTAAAACCGTCAAACTCAATTGGCTGTATTTTTCTCGAGTTGTTAATTTAGGTGAATCCTGAACACATATGTGAACATTAAATTAAAGTTAAGCTGATCGTAATCCCGGATTAAAACACTCTTATTGTAGTTATGTTGCAGTTCGAAAATGAAATTCCTTACACCTCCTAGAGCGGTGGAAAGCTATTTTCCCACGTGTTGCTGATGGCAACACAGCAAAAGGCACTAACTTAACTAATCGCCATAGATCGTGAAACCGTCGGGGGGAAAAAAAATCGATGCGAGCTCGGCGTAGTAGGTTACTATTGTATAGCACGGTAACTGCTGGAGACGGCGTGGCGGCGGGTATCTTGACCTCACCCTCACTACTTCACCCCCTCCCCAACACCTCCACACCCCTCAATTGCCATTGACCCCTTCCCCTCTCCCCCACACATTCCAAGACACAAACACACCCTGCTATGATAGACGATACTTGATGCCAGGGCCTGTTCTGACGAGTGAATACCAACCTAGCATTGTTAGTGCACCGCCTCAAACTCAACAGAGGATATAACTTGGTATTGGGAATAAACAACTTCATTCCACCCAGTCAAAACTGAACCATGGGCTTCAGGGTCAGGGAATCTTACTCCACTCTCCCCTATATCCTCTTTTAACCCATTGGGGTTATACGTATAAGATAATGCAATAGGAACGAATAAGTTAGGATTTTAGAGGAAATGCACCCGAATTTGCGTGGAGGGAGAGTTTGAAACCATTAAAGGAGTAAAACACCCTTACTACACTCGACCAAGATTCAAACCCAGATCTCCCTGTCACCGGTAATTCAGTATATCACGAGGTTGACGTGACCACCGATGCAGGGTCAGAGGTGCTAACTTGTTAGTTTGGATTCGTGTCAAACACTAGGGTTTACTTATGTATGCTACGTGTAGTAGACTTTAGGTAGGAATGACTTTTATGAAATGCAAAAAAAAACTTTTTGGGACAAAAATTGAAACAATTTTACTTCATTATCGGTTTTATATCCATCTATGGTCATCAATCTGAATATTGGTTTGCAATAATTCTCCATTCTGATCTTCTTTCTGCTTTCCTCTTCAGTTCTACATATGTCTTGCAGCTGACATCTTCAATCATCTGGTCAACTAATCGTAGTTGGGGTCCTCTCCTGCTTCTACTCACTTCCACATAATTTTCCAATAAAGTTTGCAGCAGTTCCTTGTGTCTCAAGATATTTATAATATCTACCAAGAGTGACAGCTGCTGATAACATCACTTTACGTATGAATACGTTGAAGTAGATCTAGTAACTTTTCTAGCTGTCAGATATGTTCTTCCTACGAGAATTGGACTGTAACCTCAATTCTATATCACATGATATATAAATTACTTTCCATGACTAGTAAAATAAAGCAAAAATAATATTTTGAAACTGGATTTTTAGATTTTGTGATACAAGGTCACTTTGAATTTATACAATTTCGCTCTTACTTTAACTAAGATGGTTTTAATTTTAGCTCATGAAGCACATATATCTGTAGCAATATAAATACTTAATGTGTCACTTGATGTTATTTTTAACAAACATGTATCAAGCTGATTTGAAGGACATACTTTTTTATTTAAGGATAGGAAGATAGCTTGAGGAGGAATGGAGTAGGATGGGTGTATTTGGTGGGGTTGATAGCAAGAAGAGTATTACTTTCTTCTAAAACGTGGGGGTATGTCGGTACAAACATACATAAACATTTAATTTTCTATTTCGAACTCTATAATTATTATGGGCCAGTTTTGCTTGCTACTAGATGATCCATACTACTCCGCCGTGACATACTTTGTGTGTGCAATTTGCTGTACAGTGATATGCTGCTTGTAGTATCTACAATACAATCAATACCCTTCCACCGTGACAGACTTTGTGTATGCAATTTGCTGTACAGTGCTATGCTGCTTGTAGTATTTACTTCTAGTAGCAGCTACAATGTGCTTCTTATAGTATTTACTTCTAGTAGCAGCTACATGTGCTTCTTGTAGTATTTACTTCTAGTAGCAGCCACAATACAATCAATACCCTTCCGCTGTGACATACTTTGTGTATGCAATTTGCTTTACAGTGCTATGCTGCTACAATGTGCTTCTTGTAGTATTGACTTCTAGTAGAAGCCACAATACAATTAATACCCCTCCGCCGTGACATTGTGTATGCAATTTGCTGTAAAATATTGTGTTTCTTGTAGTACTCCTCGTAGCAGCTACGATAATTCAATACCACTTTGCCGTGAGAAACATTGTTTATGCAATTTATCACATTGAACTTATATTAGTGTAGGTTTTTCTAGCATAGCTTACTTCTGTGATTTAATATCAATTGATTATCTATTTGAAACATAGGATGAAGATACTTTATGAATAAGCCTTTTATAGTAGCACTAGTTAGACTTTACATTCTAGAAAGCCCAATCACATCGCAGTTGACCTCATTTGGAACTGTTCCTACTCTGTGAGTCAGGGGCTAGCCTAGCTCTATCGAAGTCTGAATTTGCTAACCTTAGCTTGCATTATCATTCTATGATATACTGCGCATTACATTTTTAATAATGACTTCTCGTGTTTTTTGTAGGCTTATTATTAATAATTACAAAACTATATAGTGATATAAACATTTTGAACATTTTATTCTTATAGTAAATAAAATTACGGACTTAGATACTGGCTTGGGATGGTTTTTAATAACACGAAATGCTTAAGGATAATTATTCTTCTACTATGTTTTATTAGTATCCCTAAATACAATTTAATTGTATTTTTACATACATCTAGTAAATAAACATTTGAAGTTTTGATGTATTTAAGTTTGTAATAAAATAAAGGTGAACTATATTGTCATATTTTGATTGTATTTTTAAAATGCACAGACAAATATTTTAATCTCTAAAATTACTTGACACGTTTTTATTATTTGAACGTCCTTGGTATATAACTTCTTAAAAACAATATTTAGTTATCTTCCAAACTTTAACTTGACATAATTATGTATGAGTACAATCAATTCTTCCAACTATGTGTTTCTAAGTGATGAATTCAGCTTGTAAATGTGGTAAAACACGGTTTTAGAAAGAGTGTTTTCTCCTATGTGCATCATTAGCTAAATTGACTGAGTTACAAGAAAATATCGGTTTGACAATTTAAAAATTAAATACAACGTTTATATCACCCAAGAATGCCAGTAAGTTGAATCTAAATTTAACCAGCATGGCAGCATACGAATTCGTCCCCGTTAAGAGGAGCTGGAAAGGCTGGTTCTCGGATTTCAAACATATGTTTATTTACTAACTCTGCCCTGGTGGGCGATCTTTCTGTTTATCTGTTTCACTATGAGCCATCCCTAACCTAACCATGATGACAGTCCTGAATCTGTGTGCAATTGGAAGTAAAGTTTGGTTGGTTCGTGGGGACGAAACACTACAGCTAAAGGATTAATGCGGTTGATTTAGTATTTGGAGCCCTGCACTTGTTCTGTCGGTTTCCATGGCAGAGGCGGCTTGCTGCTAATTTTGGACAAAAGGGTCGATTAATTTATTTGCTAGCTTTAACGAATGGCTTCTATTTGTGTGCGTGTTTCTCATGTTACTTTTGCAGTGCGCAATCAGTGCCGGGGCATTGCAATACCCGAAATACTCATCACCTTCAGTAGTCTTTGATTCGAATCTACACTGGGAATAATAAACTAGGGGAAATCTAAGTTGCAGGGATGTCTTGCACATAGAAAAACTTGAGAGCTGGGAAAAAACAGGATAAATTAACACACACACACAAAAATAAAAATCATACTATAATATTTGTGAATTTGTGACATTAGACTGCCAGCTTTAAACATTAGGCCTTTTCAGAGAAGAATAAGAAAAGTGAATAAATAATCCAAGATGACTAGAATGATATCTGACCTCCCTCCTTTTATCCTCCTATAAACATCGGGATGCGTAACGCATGCATACATTTCCTCTTCAAGGTCAAATATTCTTCTCATAAACTACAATGGTACTACTTCACGATAATTCATTTTATTCCTCCTCATACTCACTTTAGTGTCTTGGAAAATTGAAATTCTTTATCAAAAAAACCTGGAAAACACACGGAAATTTGTATTATGAAAATATTGGCAACACTTAATTGCTTAAGGTACACACAAGGAGTTTATTATAATCATTAAGACGCTGATTTTAGTAACTCATGGATCAAACATACGCCTGTAGCATTAATTGTACATGACTAGCGAAGTTTGGGAAATATAAAGGATCTTTAGTTGCAGATATAGCCGCATAGAACATGATATTAGTTAAGTTGAAAAATGTCATTTGGGCATGAAATTCGAACACTTGGCTTACTTAGCACACCAATGCTCTACCATTGATCTATTCCGAATTCGTCCCTTGCTCAGGGTCATGGCTCACTCGGCCCTAAATATGAGTGAAGAATGAGCCTGAGTACAGTTTAAATCCTAGATAGCTCAACGGTAGAGTATTGGTGTGCTAAGCCAAGGGTCCCGGGCTCGATTCTCGTGTCCAGATGCTATTTTTCCAAATTTCCAAATATATTTAATAATCCATGCATGATAACATAGATTCCATAGCGTATTACTACTCTTCCGGGATATCATTACTTATCTACGTTAGTGGGATTTGGGGTGCAAGAGGTAGAATTTTAGAGGTGTGTTACCCGCATTTGCGTGGTAG
The DNA here is from genome assembly GCA_902151455.1 of Timema bartmani. Lineage (NCBI taxonomy): Eukaryota > Metazoa > Arthropoda > Insecta > Phasmatodea > Timematidae > Timema > Timema bartmani. The sequence continues at coordinate 337,312 of CABFWB010000155.1, read as the reverse complement.
GAGAATTTCACAATATTTAAGATAAACTTCGGTCCAGATTTTAACACCATCTTCTTTTTCACAGGCAAACCATTTTAGCTTAGCCTGACATGTAGTCTGCATACCCAATGATGTGAGCTTATGAGAAGTTACTACAGAAATTCTAGCTAATAAAATAAACAACTCAATTCTTTGGTGGGGGGTTGAAATAAAAATCTTTTAGAAATTGGGGATAACTAAGTTTATCTAACAGGTAGTAAGAAAGACGCAATGCTAAAAAATGTTTATCATGAATAGTCCCGAAAAATAACACTTCTTGCACCCCTACGAGCTCATTTTCACAGGAGTTAATCTAAATACCCGCAGTCCATGACCTTAATTCTCCATCCGATGCTCTTATGGCGGTTCTTCATCCAAATTGTTTTCCGTACTTACTCAAGTAAAATGTCAGTGTAAAGCTTCCTAATTACTTTTACTATTCTTTAATGATGAAATAAATACATTACTACCAGATTTGGTGGCCCCTTGGTCTAAGGCGCTACTCTCGCTATGGGATGGACTGTCGAAGACGGAGAGATTGAGGTTTGATCCCGGTTGGGAGCATTGTTTTTTCCTTAATAGTTTTCCACTCTCTTACATGCAAATAGGTTGCATTTACTTTGAACCAAAACTTTCCTAATCTCTAACATATTAATATAATAATTAGTGCATAGGCGTATAACCCGAAAGGTTAGTAGGAGGTGGTGCTAATAAAACAAAACATTATTACACTTGTATTGAAATGATATCAAATTAAAACAAGGGAAAAAAAATCAAGATCGGACAAACGTTGTAACTATAATCAGGGTTGCCACGCACTTGGAAGATCGGAAAAACACAGGAAATTTTTATCAAAAAGCTAAAAATTAGTGAGTTTCTTTATTTAATTATGGGTACTAAGCTGCAAGATTTAAATAGTACCGGTAGTCTAGGTATAAAACGAAAAATTTGAACTTTAATTTTAGTCTATTTTGTACTAGTTTGTTTCAGGTATACGTTAAAACAATATATTAATATTGGCGAAAATATTTTGAATCAACGTAATTTCCCTCTACTAAAATAAATAAAACATTTGATGAACTCAACATTATTATTATTTTTTTATTTTTATTTACAATGCTTTTTTCTTATCCGTGTATGATAAACTATACTGAAACTGGAACCAATATTTTTCTTTTTCTAGAATAAAGATGTCAAATTCTTCTTTCAACGTTTCACCAAAAAAGATATTAAAAATATATTTACTTGACACAATAAAAACATACCTTTAGTGACAAAAAACATATATACATGACTATCATTATCTGTAATTTTAATGAAAAATAAAATTTAATTTCCCAATAATTCAATCTATAATATCTAGAAATAAAATTCTTTAAAAATTTGAGTGATTCTTGAAAAACCTAGAAAATAAAAATAATTTTGTAGTGAGAGAATAGTGGAAACCCTGCTATTGGCTGAACACATTTACTAGGAGAGATCAGTGATTCTTTGAAGACTCATGCGCTGTAAACACAACAAGAGTTGGTTCAATGAATTAATTAAGTATTCTCAAGATTTGTTAAAATAATTAAAAAGTAACTCTGGTTTATAAAACGATCATTACTTCCAATTACATTCGTAGAGTACGATATTTAAAAAAAATAGAAATGCCTTATTTGCGAGAATAACAAAATGTAACACATCGGGTTGTGAAGTTATGGTTTTGCTTGTGTCTGCCAAGGAATTAACTTAAAACGATTGGCTTTGATCTATGAAATATGTCTCCCTTTGTCATTCAAGAAAGCCAGTTATAGGGCTGCTAAATAATGAGCAAATAACTACAGGGTTTCTGTCCTGGTTGCCGGGAAACTTTATTTGTGCAAACATTACATTAGCTCATTATAAAGTAGTTTATATCTAGTTTTCGAGAGAAGGTTGGTGGCAAGGGGAAATCGATAAGTGTACAGTGACACGATAAAAAATGGTGGGCTTCGGTGATCATATGATCTAAGGTGTCACTTTCCCATTAGACTAGGCTGTCAATGATGGGAAGATCGGGGTTTGGATCCCAGTTGAGGGTTTTAAGGTTTTTTCATAAATGGTTTTACACTATCTCTCCACGCAAATGTGGTTATACTTCCTCAGAATTCAAACTTACCTACTCATTATAAATTAGTGTATTAGTTCTTATGTGTACAACCCGGACAGGTAGTAGGACGGGTTGCTAAAAAATTTATGATTAAAGTGACCGCTATTCATAGAACATACAATATTGAATATCTAAATAATTTTATTTTAGTACCACGTCTCATTACCTGTGCAATAAGTGTACATATGTATATGTACTAATTATGCTATTAGGATAGGGATGAGGAAGGTTGAAATTAGAGGAAGTTTATCCACATTTACGTGGAGGTAAAGAGGCCAACCACTCAGGGGAAAAAACACCCTCCGGGATTCGAACCCCAATCTACCTGTAATCGGCAATACAGTATTTTGTGAAAGTGATGATTTAGACCATTTTATCACAGAAGTGGGTCCCTTTTTTCGATGGTTAATACAGTTTTGATAATATTTTTGTTCGAATAAACTAAACTTGGCAGTGGACTTAAAGATCGAATATATTACAATAAGAGTTTCGCTGGACATTTAATTCTCACAGAGATTTATAATATAGATGGAACATTTTTTCTAGTAAAGAGCTTGTTTTATTGGATGCAGCCTATTTGTACGCTTCTTGCTAAAGGAAGAAAGGAAGAGTAAGTGGGTTAATTGTTTACTCATTATTTACCGGTAACATCTGATGTCGATCAAACATATATGTTATGTAACCTTCAAGCTTGCCGCCCTTGTTGGTTACGAAACAAAATAATATATTACGTTGAGTACTAAGAATATCCTGAAAATTGAAAAATGACACCTGAACACGGAAATCGATCCCGTAACCCAGGTGTCATTTTTCAATTTTCAGAATATGATATCTAGATGGAGTAATCCTCACTAAAAGCATAAATAATAGCTTTGGCTATTTGATTACTAAGAATATGTTAACAACAAAACATTTGGTACGCATGGCTCTTACTTGGGAGGTCGTACGTAATTCAAGTTCGAATCCCGGGTTGGTGCAGTGGAGTTAATTTGTCCACGAGGTGTTTTCATTCTTCCCCCAAATCAATGCTGTTTCATTTATCTTCATAATCCCTAACACGCTTGGATTAAATATTTAATAGTTCGTGTAAAATGTGCTAAATAAAACAAAATTACTATGGTAAACGCAATCAACTTGCTCAAAATTGCTTAAGTGCCTCTAAAAAATAGGATATTTGATTCCTTACTGAATATATATATATATAAAACCATATATATAAATATATATGTAAAATATAAATATATATATATATAGTCTTAGTCTTTAGTCTTATGAAGTTCAATAATTATTTGCTTTATCTGCCTTTAGTAGTTGAAATCTTCAGTCAGGAATCGAGTCACATTATTTTTAGTCACTTAAAGCGACTTAGAGTTCTTCGATTGTGTTTACTAGAATGAATATGTGTATATACACATATATATATTTATATGTGTATACATATATATTTACATAATTATATACTATATATGTGTGTATTGTGTTAGGGACCCGGTAGATTACCAATAATTACAGAAGAATATTTCCTTTTCTAAACAACTATCAGTTTTAATTATAATTTCTTGTAACATCCATTGGTGAGCATGTAAAATAAACGTTAGTATCGTTTTGTGCTGGTTGCCAGTGACTAGGAGGTAGGAGTTTGAATCCCGGTAGGGAGTACTGATGGTGTTTTTTTTAAATAATTTTCAAATCTCACTCCATGCAAAAGCTGGTACATTTGATCTATCCTTCCCATCCCTACCCCACTAATGTAATTAAATGCATATAGCTCAGTTGGGTTGTAAGATAATGTGCAAAAATCAATCTTTTTGATATAAGGATATGAACAAATCCCTAGTCACTAACATAGCTGTCATTTCATTTTTTTATTTATGATTTGATGTGCTTTCTTTGAGAATCTCTTTCTCTTTTCTTTTTTATTTCCTGTTTGTATGATATTTAATATTTTTTCTATTTCCATAGTATTTCATCCTTTTATTTTTAGGCCTTATTCCAATTTTTTTAACATCCTCTAATAATAAATACAACGTGTATATAAAACATTGCATCACACTTTGACAGGCTATTCCTTGGGTGAAAATAAAATAATTCACATCAGCAACATAGGGTCCATCTTGAATACACCCCTAAAAATAGAGCTAAAAACGACTGTTGTGTGAAATATTATGAAAACTGCTTAGGATATTACAACGAATATTTGTATACTACTTATTGAAACCTCGATCATTAATAAATTAAATGTGCCCACCCCCATTATGTAAAAAAGGGGGGTTGTAAGACTTTTTTCTGCAATAAAATATGTAAGAGTAAGTATTGCCAATTTTGACTTAAGATTACAAAACATTGAGTAAAAATTAACAAAAAAGGTGTCTTGGAGAAACTGTCTAGCTTTCCCCGTTTCCGAGATAATCACACAAGTTTGAGCTCAGAGACAAATGTATCTAACACAGCTAGCAACACAGCTATACTGGCTCCCTACCCGGCAGGAATTAACACTTGTCTTTGAAATCACACATGCACGATTATCTATTTAGTGGTATTTAGTTTAAGAATATATATTATGTATTACAACAATAAGTGCATTTTTAATATAGCTTTAATTTATTTGTAATAAAAGTTTAAATGATTATCAATATCATTATAGCTATTTGACACATTCATTATTGCTATATAGACAGAGGAAGGCCAACTTTTGATCTTTATCTACCCCTTGAGTTCTATATAATTTTGTATTTTGGTACTAATTAAAACTTTTGCTGGGTTAATTTATAATAAATAAAATAATAATCCTATATACGGGTATTATTTCTGTTATCAACATCCCTTTTTCTCAACTAATACAAAGCCTACAGCGATGAATAAGGTATCAGTGTATAGAATTTTTTACCGACT
>CABFWB010000155.1:309759-332135 GCA_902151455.1 Timema bartmani | reverse complement strand
GAAGTTTTGCACGGGTTTACTGGTCAAAATAAACAATTAAATCTATATGGATGTGACCAATAAGATTTTTACTTTTTCATCCAAAGAGAATGTATTGTATTCGTGAAAATTTCCGACCTCGAGATTATAATGAAAATTATGTGTTGAGTGACCCCGAACCCAAAAAAGTGGATTTACAATGTCTATCTGTCCCTGGACACAGATCTTAAACGGTATGATAGATTTCGTTCAAATTTGTTATTTAGAATTTTTTTTTTTAATTTAGCACCCGTTCGGATTATACGTTTAAGTAATAACTACGCTAATGGGCTAGGAATGGGGAAGGTTGAATTTAGAGAAATTGAACCCACATTTACGTGGAGGGAGAGTGGAAAACAATTTACAAAACCACCTCCAGTTCATCCGACCTATATTCGAACCTCAATCTCTTGGTCCTCAGCAGTTTAGCTTTTAATTTGACCCTAGCCCTTAAGTTAAGGGTAGTTTGTAAACTACCCTCATTAAAAAAATTGTTACAGTAAAAATATATTAAATATTATGAAAAAAACAGATATCTATTTTGAGCTAAATCTTCATGAGCATTAAAAAAAATTGTCATAAGTAAACCACACTTAAATTAATTTAACTTTGAAAAATAAGCACAGATTATTATGTAGTATATAGTGACAAGTAGACCCCTGATACCAGTTTTGAACAAAATTGTTGTAGATATTTTCAAAAAATTAAAATTTTCAAAAATCTTTTATCGGATTACTACTATAGAATATTTTTAAGTAAAACGTTACATAAAACTATAGTATGTATATATATAGTGTAAAAAAACTAACCATATACCTATTTTGAACCAAATTGCTAGGAGCCATTTTAAAATACTTCAAATTAAAAAACAAAACATTACTAGTAAAATAAGCTGAGACAAATTTTTTACCTAAAACCCAAATATACAGTTTTTGGTAGGTCAAACACTCCCTAGATATCGATCATTAGAGCTAATCTAGATACATTCAACCAATAAGATTGTTTTGATCATTAAAATAATTGAATACAACATATTTATTTAAATGTTATAAGGTGCCACAGTAAAAGGCATACCACTAAGTGCTTCTATTAAATTTATATAAATCTTAATGCCCCAGGAAACACGCTACTAAGTGATAGTTTCCATTGGAAAATTAAAGGATGGGTGTGTTCATAAAACATCGTAAAGCTTCATAAATATCAAATGATCAGCGTCCTTTGTTTAATGGCACGTTGATGAACTATACATTTAATATTTTAGTCACAGTTTTCAGTGTATTAACACAAGTCTATAAAACATGACTTAAACTAAAACTAAGTCGTTATATATATCATGATAAAATACGCTTAGAGATGGAAATTGTATGTGAGATCTACTTTTCTTATTGCGCCAATGCTTATCCCAATTCACTTTAGTCCCGTGTCAAGGATTGTACATAGCTCATTATTTAAGACAGAGTTCATGGCAGACTTGTGAGATTGTCAGTTACCCAGAGCTATCAGAAACACAACCACATGTTCTTATTACTGCTCTATACAGGTGTGAGTGAAGGGTACTCGAGAAAAGTTAAGGGTTCTGGCAATTTTATATCAAAATATTTTTGGTCAAAAGAAATCAAATAATTCTCCAGTAGAAACATAGAAATTAATTATCTTCACATGATGACCTCAACATTTCTTGAATATCTGTCAAGAGTGTCCTGAAATTTAATTACAACTTTTTCTCTTCATTTAAAAAGTGTGTCTTCTAATGAAGCTGTGCTCAGATATTAAACAACTGTTTATATGTGTAGAAAAATAAACTATGTCTATATTGGAGAAATATTTTATTTATTTTGGCCAAAAGTATGTTTTGCTATCAAAACTACAACACTTATGGCAGTGTCTTTCTAAGGTTGTCAGTCACTCAGGGCTATTAAACACAATGTTAATAAAAATAGTTTTCAACGTTTGTGCTGCCGCATTGTTTAAACTGTTTGTGCAAAAAATATTACAATTAATTTTATTCCATAAGTGGCTTATGACATAACATGCCTGTATAGCTTACCAGTAGAAAATAAGCATTCTAGGTCAAAATTCATAAATTCTATTCCCTTGTCCACGTGCTATTTTTAATATATTGTATACTTGAACTATGTTGGCGAACTTCACATAATATGAACCAAGTATTGATTTCATTATACTGTCAAGGAATTATTAATTTAGGCACAACCTGACTAATATACCGGCTATTTAAGACTGCTCCTGTCACGTTTGAATTATTTTAAATATTTTTTAGTAAAAATACTGAACTTGCTGAACTTAACAAGTTTTACTCCTAGAAATATATAATGTTTTTATACTTTCCACAAATTTCTCATTTTTATATTTAAATAATCATACAATTATTGAAGTTTTAGGTCTTTGGTAACTAATAAGTAATTACACTTTACTAAAAACGCTGACGTGATTAATATAACGGTGAGAATAACGTAGAAGGTTTTCAAAATAATTTCTCCAGAACTATGAATTTTCATAAAGCCTTGCAAACATTTCAAGAAAACATAAATGCAAGGTTAACGTTAAAAAAAAATAAAAAATGTAGGCGCAGCCTTAACACCGGCAGTTGCGTCAGCCAACCACTCTTCGAGATTCGTTTAAGGAGGGTGTGGGTGATCTCCTGCACCTTCGCCAAGACGTATCGTCGACAATAACACTGAAAGCAATCAAGTTTTCCAGATCATATGTAGCTCCAGCCCCTTTCCCCTCCCAAGACCCTCCTTTCAAAACACTCCAGGCGTTCTATTGTCTCGATTATTTGCATAAGACGTGATGCGAACCTTTGATTAATAACTTGATTGCATGTCACACTCTCGTCATCTGCTACATTTGGTACAGGGGACGTTGGTTCAGAACGCTGTTGGAACCAAAACGACATAAATACAAACATAAATGTTGAGAATTTATACACTTTTATCTTTTTCATTATCAAAGGCTAGTTTTGTAATTGATTGAACACATACTCTTCATCACAAAGACAAACATTCCATAGACGTCTTGCTATGTATAATGGAATACTAATTTAGTATATGAATAATACATTATTATTATACACTGGGCTATGAATGAAATTCAACCTTGAACTTGAAAGGAAAACAAGTAATTGCTGTAGCTTTGACGTGTAAAGTTTAAAGTCACAAACATAAAGATTTAAATCTCATGTTTAGATATTGTTTTCTACTCAAGACTATGGTTCATAATATTACTAGATTTTCTTCATGAGGCTATGTGAGGTGTGAAAGGTTCCTCACTCTTCTAAATTATATTAAGTGAGGTGTGAAAGGCTCCTCTCCTCACTCTTTTACATGATGTTAAGTGAGGTGTGAAAGGTTCCTCACTCTTCTATAATATGTTAAGTGAGGTGTAAAAGGTTCCTCACTCTTCTACATTATGTTAAGAGAGGTGTGAAAGGTTCCTCACTCTTCTACATTATGTTAAGTGAGGTGTGAAAGTTTGCTCACTCTTCTACATGATGTTAAGTGAGGTGTGAAAGGTTCCTCACTCTTCTATATTATGTTAAGAAAGGTGTGAAAGGTTCTTCACGCTTCTAAATGATGTTAAGAGAGGTGTGAAAGGTTCCTCACTCTTCTACATTATGTTAAGTGAGGTGTGAAAGTTTGCTCACTCTTCTACATGATGTTAAGTGAGGTGTGAAAGGTTCCTCACTCTTCTATATTATGTTAAGAAAGGTGTGAAAGGTTCTTCACACTTCTAAATGATGTTAAGTGAGGCGTGAAAGGTTCCTCACTCTTCTACATGATGTTACCTACATGATGTTAAGTGAAGTTTGAAAGGTTCCTCACTCTTCTATATTATGTTAAGAAAGGTGTGAAAGGTTCTTCACGCTTCTAAATAATGTTAAGAGACGTGTGAAAGGTTCCTCACTCTTCTACATGATGTTAAGTGAGATGTGAAAGGTTCCTCACTCTTCTACATTATGTTAAGTGAGGTGTGAAAGTTTGCTCACTCTTCTACATGATGTTAAGTGAGGTGTGAAAGGTTCCTCACTCTTCTATATTATGTTAAGAAAGGTGTGAAAGGTTCTTCACGCTTCTAAATAATGTTAAGAGACGTGTGAAAGGTTCCTCACTCTTCTACATGATGTTAAGTGAGATGTGAAAGGTTCCTCACTCTTCTACATTATGTTAAGTGAGGTGTGAAAGTTTGCTCACTCTTCTACATGATGTTAAGTGAGGTGTGAAAGGTTCCTCACTCTTCTATATTATGTTAAGAAAGGTGTGAAAGGTTCTTCACGCTTCTAAATAATGTTAAGAGACGTGTGAAAGGTTCCTCACTCTTCTACATGATGTTAAGTGAGATGTGAAAGGTTCCTCACTCTTCTACATTATGTTAAGTGAGGTGTGAAAGTTTGCTCACTCTTCTACATGATGTTAAGTGAGGTGTGAAAGGTTCCTCACTCTTCTATATTATGTTAAGAAAGGTGTGAAAGGTTCTTCACGCTTCTAAATAATGTTAAGAGACGTGTGAAAGGTTCCTCACTCTTCTACATGATGTTAAGTGAGATGTGAAAGGTTCCTCACTCTTCTACATTATGTTAAGTGAGGTGTGAAAGTTTGCTCACTCTTCTACATGATGTTAAGTGAGGTGTGAAAGGTTCCTCACTCTTCTATATTATGTTAAGAAAGGTGTGAAAGGTTCTTCACACTTCTAAATGATGTTAAGTGAGGCGTGAAAGGTTCCTCACTCTTCTACATGATGTTACCTACATGATGTTAAGTGAAGTTTGAAAGGTTCCTCACTCTTCTATATTATGTTAAGAAAGGTGTGAAAGGTTCTTCACGCTTCTAAATAATGTTAAGAGAGGTGTGAAAGGTTCCTCACTCTTCTACATGATGTTAAGTGAGATGTGAAAGGTTCCTCACTCTTCTACATTATATTAAGTTAGGTGTGAAAGTTTGCTCACTCTTCTACATGATGTTAAGTGAGGTGTGAAAGGTTCCTCACTCTTCTACATGATGTTGAGTGAGGTATGAAAGGTTCCTCACTCTTCTACATGATGTTAAGTGAGGGGTGAAAGGTTCTTCACTCTTTTACAGGATGTTAAGTGAGGGGTGAAAGGTTCTTCACTCTTTTACATGAGATGAGCTAATCTTCCTCAAATCCTTAGATCAGGTGAGGAAAGATTTCTCGCTCCTCTACGTGAGGCTAGGAGGGAGGGGAAAGTAATATTCCTCCCACCTTTACATCAAGTTAAGAGAGAACAGTCATATGAATAGAGCCAGTACTTCCCACCCCCCACTCTCCACCCCATCAAGGTTGGTAAACACAAGCTGAGGCTGGACTCACGTGTGATCAGATGTGTTAGTATGGGAGATAAATGCGCGGGAGTAGCGGCTGGCAGAGTCATCGCCGATACCGTAGATAATGGCAGCCATCTCTCCCAACTGCGACGACGGGGTTCAAACCCCGACCAACTCTTGTGCCACGGGACAGTGTCCGTCACAAGGGCGAGGAACCGTCACGCGCGGCCGACATCACAGTCACAAGTTGAGCGGGACCATCTTTCGCAGGGGCAACAACGGCCGACTTTGAGGGGGTAAGGTAAACAGGAACAGTTGGTTGAATCACTGTATCACTGGATCAGAGTCACTGCTCTCGTGCACTTCAGAGAGAGGAAAGAATGAAACGCTACGCAGACTTTGGACGATTCACTATATTTGTGGTATTTCATGTTTAAACGATTACTAGAGTAAATAACAATTTCAAGATGGCTATCAAAGGTTAACGTTACAATTAATAGGATGAGCAAATTTATAATATGTTATATTGTAATACCTAGAATTTAATGGACGCTTTTTGTGTAGCAAATATAAATACAATTATGATGCATCTTGAGTAATTAATTAAATACTTCTTTTAATATAGAATAATTAGATTCTATTAATCATCACGTAACATGAATATGATGAGTAAAATATATATAATATTCCCTACATAATAATGACTATGGTTTGAATGAACTAGCAGATAAGATGAAATCGTAAAAAGGTATGAGCAGTGATAAATTTAACAATTACAAATATTATTTATATTTTTCAATTTTATTGCGATTTTAAGCTCAAAATACCATGATTGGATTTAAACCCATTAAATCATGAACAAAATGTATCGCGGGTATTCACCGCGTAAAAGATACCCCAACACAAACCTACAAATAACAAACAAAATCAAACCAGTTTTATGTATGGCTATTTTTTTTATATATACACAACATAGTGTTGTGGTCAGTAAAAAGCTGCGATCGATATCATAAAATACACCCGGCACTTATCGGCGTACGGCATAGTTGATATGACAAGTGGAGCCATCACGTGATGCGCACAGCACAAGAAAACCACATGTTGTTTAGTGACAAAAACAAAAGAGGAGCGGTTATCTTCGTTTTACGTCGGGAAAGCCACTGCAGATGTCACTGCAGTCAACCCCCGCGCCAGCCGCACCGATAGTCTCACTTCCACACGCTACGTACAGAACTAACTCGTGGTATGTTTTTTTCTCCATCCTCCAACCTCAAAAATCACTCGGAACACCGTGGTCACAGAACTACGTCTTCCCGACAGAAACATTAGGATTAGAAATAAAAATAAAACAGTTTTCTCTGTTTTCCTTCTTTTTCTTCTTCTTGAAAAACGTGTTGACGATACTTTCTCGTTAAGTGAACTAAAAGTCTGACATGTGATGCTTTCAAAGCGCGGGCATGTGAGTAAACTGTATGAAATGCAATCCCCCCTCCCCTTTCTCCGTGCGGCGCGGTGGTTCTCGGGGTGAGCGCTACCCCGCAGTTTGAACTCACCTCCCTCCCTTTCCTACTGTAGGATTCTCGTCACGCGCATGCGCGTTACGCGTGCCCTGGACACCTCAAATACTACGTCCCCCTGCCTTTCAACGATTTGTTAACAACAAATTATTTTAGTGTTTGATACAGTTAATACGTTTTATGACTCTAACACACATACACACACACACACACCGCGAACCAATGGCAGATGCCGGTATCGTAATTACTCGCACCGGTGGTCACGTGGGCTAAATGTCAAACTACTTTAGTCTGGTCTTCCTATGAGGGGGAGGTCGGAGTTAAAATCCCGACCAAGTGTCCTTTGAGAGGTTTCTTTTTATTACTGGTTTCACACTCCACTCACGCGAATAGTGGGTACATTTCCCTGAATTATTAACCCTGATCTACCCCATTTGAATGACTAGTATATTATTACCACGTGACTTAAAGGCGTCACTTTTGGAATATACAGGACTGCTGATGACGGGAAGATTGGGGTTAGAAATATGGTATGTTGTACTGAGTTATTATCATAGATGGTTTCCCACTCCCCGTCTAATCAAATGCGGCCACTTCTTTTAAACTCACAACCTTACACATCCCTAACACATAGCTTAATTAGTACATATGCGTAGGTAGTAAGACGTCGTAATTTAAAAAAAAAAATATTTCTTTACTAACAGTTTATCTATGAAAACAAAAATACATAATTTTATTTCTTGTATGTTAAAGTATTGTACACATTCTATTTTGTATTTTATTCTAACTTTCTACAAATACACTCCCGTGAGAAGAGAGTATTGATTTAGTCATTAAAAGGATTTTCGCTCTTCCTCCTCCCCCACTCCCTTCAACAAACAGAATATTCAAAGTAGAAAAATATTTCCCAAAGATAAGAAAATTAATGGAGAAGATAGCTTCTGATGATATTCGTGGTACTTCACATATTTAAGATATAATCACCACTAAACATCTTCTTCCACCGTCTTACATAAGCTTTTGTTGAAGCTGGGACACTCGAATCTTCGAATCCGATGGTATTCAAGAGGTTTGAAAACCGTAAATATCTCAAAAAGATATCTCAATTATGAAGGCCTTGACTTGAAATAACAATTTTAAACAAATTGGTAACAGTAATTACAATAAACTTGTGTAGTTGGAGAAAAAATAAAAAAGTACAAAATTATATTAATAGAATTAATGTTCTAATATATTGTTCTGTGATGCTTATGATGCAATAGAGGTGAAACACAAATTTATTTAGTAATTCCTTTTTAGACCATACCGGTAATCGAGCACGTGATTATTGGCTCGGCGGGAAGATGTGTTATCAGCTGAACTAAATTAACGTGTGACTTTTTATATTAATGTAATCCATATCGGTGGTTCCACGGTCTAAGTGGTCAGTCTTGTGAGACTGGATTACCAGTGACGCGGAGGCTGGGGTTTGAATCTCGGCTAAGGGCACAGGGGACGGTTTTCATTTCACATCTCCACAATATTAATTATATTAAAATAAAATGGAGCAAGAAATCAAATGGGAAGGATTGCAACATTCTGTGACGTCATCTAAGGTTAATGACCTTCGGAAGAGACGAGGGGGATGACGTTATCGGAGAAAACTCAAGGATGAGGGGGAGAGTGGAAATAGCTGGCCACTGACCTTGAAAGTTAAGATCTTTTAAGTAACGGTGGAACTTTAGGCCAGTGGGACTTAAGATTTTCCTACTGGGAGGTGCACCCCACTAATAATAATAATAATAATAATAATAATAATAATAATAATAATAATGGTCTTTATTTATCTGGTGAAGTTAAGGCGTTAGCCTTCTCTTCCACTTAACCATCATTGAATACATAATACAATATTACATTTATTGAAATTACTGGACGCAAATGCGGGTACACTTTTACTAAACTACCTTACTCATCCCTGTCCCTTATATTAAACGATTACTAACCATTGTTTATAATATAATATGTATAAATACATTATATATAAGCTTATTAGCCGTTGTTTTACATATCAAAGTTTATATAAATATAAGCAGAAGTACCCGGCTAGCTGATCAATACAGATAAGACTTAGACCAACATAACTATACTTTTCTATTTCAATATTATATCATACTCCAACATTATCTAAATCAACTTTGATGATGTTAACCTAATTTTATTCCAATGATTTCAAAATAAGTTTTACTTATGTTTTAGACTATTCATCAACTCATTTGACCATTGTATAGGTTGATGAAGCATTTTAATTTTTTCTAATTGTTCATACCATGCACGATGTTTCTCTAAAATCTCTAATTTAAAAAAAAAAAAAATTCTATTATTTTTCAACATCATATCTACTTTATTAACAACTTAACTTTTGAACATAAATTTGCTATTTTCTATATTAACTTATCTTCATCTTAACTCTCAATTCAACTACTCCTTACTTAAAACTTGATATTTTATGTTTTCTAAAATGTTATGTATCGTTAAATAAAAAAAATGCTGGAGTTGTATTACAATAAACAGGTAATACTGAAAGTGACTTAAATAATTTCAACTTTTAATATCATATTTATTCTATGAAGGTTACTACTAAGCATTTTTGATAAATATCTAACAAAATAATTATTACCTGATGGAAGATTCCTCATCAATTTTTGCAAATCCATTATGGATCAGGATTCTATGACCTGCTCAGTCACAAGCTTCATTGCCGCGTAACAGGTCAAAGGTTATCTGTACTGCTCTATGCAAAGAGACAATACATTAATTATAAAACTATATTAGTTAGGTAGGGAACTATGTTTTGACTGAATTCAGTCCAATTTTCACTGTAAGGATCTTATCTTAGAAAAGTAGCACGTATCTACTTTCACGTATTCATACTTCAAGCTACGTGATCTACGTCTCCAACTCCCGCTTCATTCACCGGACGGTCTAAGGCATCATTCTCATGTTGGACTGACCTGTTGAGGACGGGGAGATCGGGGTTTGAATCCTGGTATGGTCTAATGAAGGTGGTTTTCCTTAATAGGTTTCCCACTCTCCATCCACGCAAATGCGGGTAGATTACCTCTTCCATAGCTCATCCTAATAATAATATTTATGCGCATAGCCTGAACAGATAGTAAGATGCGGTGATTAAAAAAATACACCTGTAATATTTGATTACTAATACGTATAAAATAACATTAGTAAAATAGTAATATGTTTTAAATTTTGACCTCATGAAATATATTTGTACTTTCTATAAGGCCTTGCATATGAAAACTTAACTGTAGTTCTGGTGGTTGACTACAGATATGTGGTTCTGCCCTGCTTCCAGGGGATATACAATCTAATTTAGTATTCGAGAAAAGGTTGGGAAATTTTTAAGGTATACTTGGGATAGTAAAATTTAATATAAATCAATATTTTAAAATAAACTTATTGTTAACTGTTACATAATAAACACGAAATTTGGAGACGGTTGGTATGGATAAGCGTTTTAAAGTGTAGACCTTTCTAAGAATCCTGATATCTAAATTTCGTAGTGATTAATAAGCTGTTAAGGCAATTAATATGTTGATTGTTCATTTAATTAAGTCTTATTTTAAAATTGACAACATTCTTCCAGTTAATAAAATTATGAAAACCTCTTTTAATTATTACGTTCTAATTCATTTTCTTGCCATTATCAACCCTAGAAAATTATTTTATTGGGTTTTATTTTCATTATATAATTGCAAACCGTTACATTTTACTGCAGCAAATATAAGACGTGCTTTCTCAAAATACGGTTATGACGAATTTAAAATATTTGAATCTTAGCATGAATATCAATTGATAGCTATACTTATCATCAACGATTAATATATATAATTAATTTTCAAAACTACAAGTTTGGTTGACCAAACTAAAATGTTTCCAAATCAAGTCAAGTCCATTTTTAGAACTTAAACATTGTGTGCGCTGTAAACAAAATTCTATGTAGGTCTATATCCAATTATTTGGGGTCTCACTTGGACTCGGGTATAATAACATATGCTGGGTCAATACATAAATATAATTAGACATTTTAGAGAACATTATAAATAAATCTTTAGTAAGGAGCAAATCAATAAATATAAGTTAAGACTTAGATATTATTATTATTATTTAGAAATTATGAAGATATGAGTTCAGATTAAAGAATTAAAAAAATTTAATTTATGATGATATAATTTATTCATAACATAAGGACATTAAATATTATTTACACTCTTGGAAAAACAATTTCTTCAAACAAAGTTTTCATAACATTTAAAATATGCCATTGACTCAATAACTAGACATTTGCATGAGTCAAATAGTCAAATAAACATTCATACCATATTAAAATTTGAGTATAATAATAGTTAAATTTAAGAGTAAATAAATGAAAAAGTTTAAAACTTATTTAAAATAACAAGTTAAAACACAGTTAACACCATCAGTCAAAAGTTTTGTTTACAATATGTATGAATTGAAAGTTAATTATATTTATGAAAAGTTTTAATCATGTCTAAGTCTTATCTGCATTAACGTCCCTTTAGGCATTTCAGATTAGATGGAGAAATCTGGAGGCTTAATTGTCCGACATGTTTCGGTACTCATACACGTACCATATTCATGGAAAAACGTCGTAGGTTGAAACACTTATAAATATAATTGCCGACAAATTAATATTAAGTCTCATTAATGCATATAAATATAGCCGCCGATTGTTTTAGACCAATAGAAGGAAGCCGTAAAATTATCTTATAATAAGTTTATTAAAGTATTGTAATGCATTTGTAAAATATTTACATCATTGTTTAAATCATCATATTCTTTGTGTTGAACCGCGTTTAAAAAAACCCATTGTTTCCGAAATACCTGACGGTTCTTGTTCAAGACATTGGCTCGGTGAAGTCACCTGGTGACTTGGCCAAATTAAATCACTGAAGTAGCCGTCCCATTAGAACACAATACACTTGCCTGCACATGGTATATAAGGTGGTCGGAGCAAAAACATGATAACAATCATTTTATAAAAAAAAGTGTGTTACCATTGATTTCTGATAGCTTATCTCTTGAACTTCAAGTTATTTCTAGTAGTTAGTCTAGACTTTGAGGATAAATAACATTGACTAATATTTTATTTATTTTTATAGCTAGATTTACGGATTTGATAGACATTTAAACAGTGTATGGATCCCATCTCTATCTATGAGGGTTATTTTGTTTTTGCCCCAGCCCCCACATTTGTAAGGACCGGCTATAGAGCGAATATAACCATTTGAAAAGCCACGCGCAACTTCTCGAGTTTTAGCTTGCCTTTCACTGGATGATGCGATGATAGATTACGTCATGAGGTAGAATACAATATAAATTTTGATCCGGGCTATTGTTTTAGGAGGAATGGGAATATCCTAAACTCAATGTACACCTTAGGATATACAATACATTATATACGTACTTGACTTATGGTGTGGTTTTTGTTGAGGTTTAAGATAGGAGTGTAGCGAACGCAATATTTTTGAAGTTTTTATATCAGAACTTTTTTTTTTGGTCAAAAGAAATAAAATATTTATCCAGTAGAAACATAGTGTATCTGATTTTGTTCATATGGGGAAATCAGTAGTCCTTGAATATCTTTCAAGGGTGTCCTGGAAATTAATGACAACTTTTTCTCTTCTTTTAAAAAGTTTGTCATCTAATGCCGCTATGCTCATGACAGATATTCAAGAACCGTTGGGGTCACCTTGGGAAGAAAATTAAACTATATCTACTAGAGAATTATTTGATTTATTTTGGCAAATATATATATTGCCCTAAATACTTTAAAAACACGAACCTTAACTAGCTTCCTCTACACTTTCACCTTAATTTAAGATATGCATTTGAGAATAAGTTGGTGAAATTACTGTTTGAAATTATTTTAGCTCACTATTTATTTTCCTCACCGTACCCTACTACCCGTCCGGGCTATCCACAATTAGCTACGATAATAGGATAGGGATGAGGGAGGTACCATTTATAGGAAGGGTACCTACATTAGAACGAAAGGATAGCATTAAGCCACTTAGGAATAAACACCCTTTGTACATCCAGCTGGGATTCTAACCCTGTCCTCCCCATCATCGTACAAAACCAGGCCTGATGAACCTAACATTTAGTCCGCATGCCCACCGATACAATTAATTATCTTTGAGAATATTTTATTAGATTAGTATTAAATTTAGCTATCCACAAAATGTTATGCGCAGTAAAACAATCTAACAAAAGCTCAAATACATTGAAATATTCGTTCGGTTTGTCGTTTTAACGCATATTTTACTAAATTAAAAACATGTATTATTAATCTCTCCACTAAACAAGAGAGTGAAATGTTTCTAGACAGTACTAAAGGGGATTAGGAGAAAGGGATACATATTTTCTCAGATCAGTGTCAACTTTAAATCAAAGGTAGCTGCCGTTACTTTTCAAACATATGTTTTTCTTTTACAAGTACTCAAAATATGTTTATTTTCCCAAGTCAACTTTCACGCTGGCCCAAACCTCAGGGCTTTTAGACCTCAATCAATTTTTTTGTATGATATCAATAACCCTTCCATAAAAACGTTCATACATTTACCGACCAAAGTACACTCCGTTCACCCTGAAACCTAGCAGTCCAAAGTAAACTTGATACCTTTCAGTATAAACGAAGGGTACATTAAATATAGACATCCACTTGATAGTGAATCTTAATTTATTGAACCATTTCAAACGTGAGATTAAAACCGGAAACAAAATTTAGCTTCACAAATGTTATTAAAAATTTAGAGGGGGCCTGGTCCCTTTTCAGTACACCAGTTTGAAATTTGGAATAATAAAACACCAATGATGTGATATTCTGAAAATTAAAAAATGACACCTGGACACAGAATATGATATCTAGATGGAGTAATTCCCACTAATAAGCATAAATAATAGCTCTGGCTATTAATTCTTACCAATGATGGGGCTATGCAAACGAGCTTTGTCTTTCATTTTCAATAATTTTACTAAGGTTAACGCAATTAAAAATATCGTTATGAATGTATTATAAAATCATTTATTTATCTCAATATGTTCAAGTAATATATATATATATATATATATATATATTAGAACCACGTTTAATCAGAATTAATTGGGACTGAAGGAAGACATTGAGTGCGCGTTCCCGCGTTTAGACGTATAGAATGTAAATAATAGTATATTTTTACTTCCACAGAATATCTTTTTATAGTACTGTAATTATTTGTAATTAATGAAAAACACATTGTGTTGAGTACAACTTGTAAAAAATGTGAATTTATCATCAATGTTTCTCACAATTCACTTTTAAGTAAGTTAATAAAGTGTAGCCTATCTCATTTGACTCAAAACATTTATTTTTTCCATTTTCTGAAAATCGTATTCGGACTATCAAAATTTCGGACAATTGATGCTAGGCGTAAAGGAGTTTTACTATCTTTCTAGGCTATAAAATGTATTTGTTTGGACAAATGGGGCTAGGCGTAAAGGAGTTTTACTATCTTTCTAGTCTATAAAATGTATTTGTTTGGACAAATGGGGCTAGGCGTAAAGGAGTTTTACTATCTCTGCAGGCTATGAAATAGATTTGTCCTCACGTAATAAATACATAGATACTGCCGGGTTTTTTTAGTCCATGCGTATTTAAATTATATTATTCCAATTACTGGTTTATTACTGTGTGATTATGAAAAAAAAAAGTTTATTTTTTAAATAGTTATTTATTACAAACGTCATTATCAAACATATTTCAAGATACAATTCCATTGTAAATACTGCTAGATTCGACGTGTGGATATTTAATCCACTGTACATACTGTAAGTTAAATATTCGGGAAGTTTAAAATCCAACAAGATATTTTATCGATTGTGCTCACACAATTTAAGGCGTCATACTAGTAATAGACTGGATCATTGGTGACAGGTAGGTCTATGTTCAAATGTCGGTTAGATGCGTTGTGGATTATTTAAAACGCGCGATTTTTGACTGTTTTTTTTTTCATCCCAGGTTGAATTTACTTCAATTTACCATTACAAAATATACCTCTTAATTTGTTGTTGACACCCACACAGGTGGTCACGTGGCCTAACCGTCAAACTAGTTTTATTTTTATTTTTCCCGTTGATGGAGAGGTTTGTACTGTGGGTGGTTTGTCTCAATCGTTTATCAGTCTCCCTCCACGAAAATGCGGACAAATTTCACTTAAAGTTTACTTTCCTTATCTTTATTCCATTTCTTATTATTAGGTCAACGAGGCGAAGGTTGGTTTGATGTGATTTCTATCCATCCGGAGCTGGATATACACTTAGCCCTTCGGCTTGTTAGTGCTGCCTGCACTATCTGGTAGAAATCCCATGTACTAGGGGAGTTCAGGAAGTGTTGGTGGTTACCCGTTGCCTTCCACACTGAATTTTTATGATTGGCTGCTAAAGAGCCTACCAATTTTGCCAGGAAAGGTATTTTCACATATCTTACAGGGTTATTTTCAATGTTACAAAGGACATGGGACAGACGGTTTTACTTCCCCTTCGAAGGAAGCTGTGCTACGGATTTTTATCACTAAGAATACCCCGTCAACCTCAGCTGGGTTTGATCCCACATTCATCGAATCTTGAGGCGAGCACTTTACCCCAAAACCACCGAGGTAGACCCTGTTTGCACCCGGGGTGGGGGACCACCATAACATCGCGTTTTTAGTACAAATACATTGCAGGTCCATCACGTCGCGTTTCCCCCACCTCTCTACACACAACTAACCCTACTCTGACGTACAACCAATAGGAATGAAGGGGAGTATATATACAATTACATCGCATTACAAATAAGTTACATCGCGTGTCCATTACATCGCGTTTTGCTAGTATAGTGTGCCTGTCTCTCACCTCTGACTCTCACTTTGAAGGTGGGGCTGGTTGAAAGGATAGTGTGCCTGACTCTCATTTTGAAGGTAAGGCTGGTTGAAAGGATAGTGTAACTTATTCAAAACTTAAATAAACTTCACCATAACCGAGATGCCTAGGCAACTAGATCCACAACACTCCTAAAATAAATACATCATAATTTTGTTCTTTATTTCTCTGTAAAAAATTGTCTAGATAAAAAAATATATTTTTAATTTGTATATTATATTCTTATTTTATTATTTAATCTTTGCTTTTCGTTACGCCACAGCAATTTGAATTTACAAATTCAAGTCTACAAGATTTTTTAAGGACATTAGATTTCTGGAAAGCTAGAAAATTTCCCCTCCCTCCCAAGGGGAGTCAGTTAACCCTTCATTCCTATTGGTTGTACGTCAGAGTAGGGTTAGCTGTGTGTAGAGAGGTGGGGGAAACGCGACGTGATGGACCTGCAATGTATTTGTACCATAAACGCGATGTAATGGACATGCGATGTAATTGTATACACCCGTTTGGTGTAGGTAAATGCTGATAGCTGGTGAAGGTATAAAGACGTTTAAAAAAATCAAATATAAATTACTGATTCTATGCGCGTAAACACAAACCCATACCACGCTTCATTATTGTTACTTCACTTTACTACGGCTTATACTTTGAGCCAGTACTTGCAAGCGTTTATTGATATCTTTGTGCTTTAGGGCAGACATTCAATCTATTTTAAAAGATTTTAATATCAAGCTGATAAGCTCACGGACACGAAGCAATTAATGAAGAAAAATGCACGCTTGAATTTTTCAAGATTCAGATCTATGGAACTGCGTGTCAATCAACATAATTATTGCTTTTGAAAGCTGAAGTAGCCGCCTTCGAAATAAATTGCAAGAACACCATTATTTAATGAGAGGTACAATACCTCTTTTTTTTTTATAGGTCTAAATAAAGCACACTATAGTTCACAATTATATTTGAATATGAATTAAATATTTTGTTGATGTGCGTAAATAAAATGAAAGGCAAAAGCATTTTGCAAAGTTCACAGTAATGCACTATTTTTACACTGTTTGTTCCCAACCTATTAAAAAAAAAGTGACGTTGTGTATTGACTTACTTTAGAATTTCAATCAAAGTATTCGGTTTAATATACAAAATTGTTGATTAATCGATAATATTAAAAGGAACTAAATGTATATTTTAAAATAATAAAGTGTTAACCTTCAAACATGTATCGTTGAGCATATGGTATATTTATCTAGACAGCTGTGCTAGTCAAAATGAGACTGAGGTTAGAATCCCAGTGGGGTTTAAGGGTCTTCCCTGAATAATTTCCTACTTTCCTTTCACACAAACGTGGGTACATTTCTTCTAAACTCTATCTTTGAATCATTACTCTATTGGCTTGATTTAGTGTGAATAGCCTTAAAGGGTAAAAAAAGGGTTGAAACATAATTCAATAGTTGTCAAGTATTTTTTTAACCTCACGTCTTCTAACCATTAGGGGTATAGGTATGCATATTTACTAATTATGCTAACGTGTTAGAGATTAGGAGGGTTGAATTTAGAGAAAGTATAAAGTATTGGTTAGAAACCAATTTGGAAAATTTCCCCCAGTGTACCTGACTGAGATTTGAACCTCAATCTCCCGGTCATCAGCAGTCCAGTATATTGTCAAAGTGATGTAACCACAAATGTGGGCTTTTACTTGTTGAATCTAGGTTAATATATACATTAAAATATATAAGACCTGAGAAATATTTCCGCATTAAATTAATAATTAATATCTTCTAAAAGAAACTTAGATTTTGAAATTAATGTATAGCTTATAATGTACTTGAAGTAACTGGAAATATTATATTAAATATCAATAGGAAAAAAATTTCATCCCCCTTTTACGCGCTGTATTTTATTTATTGTTGGAGAAGAATATCCTTCAGATATATTTATTTATAAGCCAGTTCATTATTCTTTACAAACGGGGAAAGTAGCTCCAAAGCCCAACCAGTTTTTGGAAGCAACGAATACAAGTACTGCAGTTAAACTGCGTCGAAATGAACTCAACAACGTTCTACGTGATATTCTGCCACAAAATGAGACACCAGCAAAAAAACAAGGGTTGATTTACCCTCACTATGACGCAGTATTGGACCGGGAGAAAGGAAGGGTTGGGTTTTTGGTTTCAGTTTGGCATCGAGGGAGCCAAACTTGGCAAACACGATCAAGGATGTCTAAAAGTCAGAGATATATTATATCTGGACTGACTGCCAGTGTGGTCAACCAAACACATTTGATTTGACATCAATAAAGTTTTAGTGTGTTTATTATAAAAGTACTTTAACCCAAATATGTCATTAGATACGAATCAGTGATCATGCGGACTAAATGTGAGGCTCATAGAATCTAGTTTGCCAGTGATGGTGAAGTTGGAGTTCGAATTCCATACGAGTGTAATGGGGTACCCTCTTATAATGGTTTCTCAATCTGCATTCATACAAATGCGGGTACAGTTAAATACAGACTCATACCTTTCTCATACCTACACTATTATAGTATTTTTTATTTTAGTACCATGTCCTACTACCTGTTCAGGTTATACGAATATGTACTAAATACGCTAATGAGTTAAGGTGAGGAATGTTGAATTTAGAATAAATATACCTGTATTTGCGTAGAGGGTGACTAAAACCATTTAGGAAAACCCATCCTCCATACACCCAATTGGGATTCGAACCCCAATCTCTCTGTCATCGGCAGCTTGTATATTGCGAGCGTGACGCCTTAGACCATGCAGCCACCAAAGCAGATATTAGCGTAATTAAAATGACCATAACCTTAGCGGGTGGATACGTTTGAAATATTAATATATATTTTAGAACATTCATGATGCTAAAATAAAATAAAATTGTTTGGAGAAACGACAATCCGAACACGGGAATCGAAATCAAGAAATTTTGATACGTGCATCAATAATCTATCCCCGAGCCATTATTGCTTGTCTCTAGAGATGTGAGACGAAAAATGTTTCGTGTATTTTTTAAGGAAATTTTTCCAAAAAAGAAAAATTTTCAATTATTATTTCTGTAAATTAATTTCAAATGATTAAATTGATGATAATAATAATAACAGTAATAATAATTAGTGGCAGTGATAGTAGTAGTAGTAGTAGTAGTAAGAAACACCTACTTCAGTGGCCGCACGGTCTAACGTACTACTCTCGCAATAAACTGCCGATGACAGGGGGATCAAGGTTTGATCCCGGTCGAGTGCACTGGGGGTGGTTTTCCTAAATGTTTTCTCACTCTCACTCCACGCCAATCTGGATGCAATTCTTCTCAATTCAACCCTACTCATACCCAACACATTAGTGTAATTAGTACATAGGCGTATAAGTATTATAGGCTCTTAAGTATCACCTCTACAATCCAACCCCTCCACCACAAACCACCTCTACAGAACATTTTCATCTCTACTCGTCCCAAATCCGGAATCAGCCTTTGCTTCCCTGTAGGCCTAGATGGCTCAGTGGCAGATCATAGACGCTCATAGCCAAATGTTACGGCTCCACTTCCCGTGTTCAATTGAAATTATTCATTTAATTGAAATGAGTGTAATTTTTGTGACCTTGAAACAAAGAGATACCATATATAGCTAGTATTTACAAAACGTTTTATTTAGCTAGTAAACCAACATTCTAGATTATTATGCACATAAAATAAATAAATATCAATATTTTAATGTATCAGTAAGAACACCAATCCCTTTGTAGTAATTATTGATTTATTATTTTTATGTTTTGAGAACATTTATTTTTTACTTTAGGATAATCTGTAGAGCCTTAGGGCCTATTTTAGTTTAACTTATTGCAAGATTAAACTTTATTTATAAAAACTTAAACATATGGAACAAACTTTTGTAATAACTGTCAGTAGAACAAATTGATATTGGGAAATAAATAAAGTTTCACTCTATATTTCTAGTAGGCGAGGTAGCTTTGTAAAACGATCGTCCTAAAAAAAAAAAGTGGTTCTTAGGGGATTATTAGGTCTATCGGAAAAACATAAATTATATTATCAACTAAATGGCTCACCTACATCTTTTGATGGTCTAGTCTCAGTTCATATTATTGTATAAAGTTTTTCTACCAAATTTAGTTGACGCTATCCGTCTGAACAGTTTTCCTTTTCTTTAAAATATCGCGATACTTTTTACTGAAAGGAAACTTATCATAAATGTTTCATATATTCGTGTATTTTGTGCATGGACCCAATGTATATTTGTTTGTATTATAGCTCTCTGTAATCGGAGTTCCTCTCTACAAATATAGAAGTTCCGGGCTCGATCCCTGGCGTTGCCAAACTTCTCTGTGAAGCAGTGGGTCTGGAACGGGGTCAACTCTGCCTCGTGAGGACAAAATGAGTTAATTGAATAAAGAATTAGCAGCTCACGGGCTAGAAAACTGAGATTAACGGCTGTAGGGCTGGTTGTGGTGATCACACGACACCCTTAATCCTCAAAAATGTTGGCACTATCTTCACCAAAATGCGGCAGCCGCTTGGTCGGTATAGCTCGCTTGCAGGCTAGCGCCATGTAGTTTCAAAGCTATGAACATTTATGAGGAATTATTAGAGGAACAATACTTAAAACATGTAAGCTTACAATTTGATATTTATTTCATATATCTAAAATTTATCACACCCTTATCGGTGACATAGATAATGGTGTTAGAATTTCCGATAAAGTAAATAAGTAGCCAGCGAGAGTTCCTGGTAGTTAACAAGGTAATACATGTGATCGGGGTATTAAATAATAATTGAAGGTGAAATCCAGAGCTCTCGAGAAAAAAGAGCTCTTGTAAAACCGCTGAGCAGCTCCGGGATTAACTAAATATTCCTTTATTCATTCTGTCATTTCTTTGTGACAGTGGCTCCCACCCATATACAGAGTGAAACTTTAATAACTAGTTACATGTTTATTCAATACTATAAACATTTCAAGAGAAGTGTATAATAGATAAAACATTTGGGTGGAAAGAGTAGAGTAGAATATGGATTAAGAAAAGAGTTTGTTTTATTAATAACTCCATTGTTTAGGCAATATACTTAAAAAATCTTTTTACATTTATTATTTACTCTTTTCTTGTAGAGAGATCAGAAAAACTAACAGAAGACGTATGCCAAAAAATAATGCTGAGCAAATATTTCAATCAATCTATGCGAAATAAGTGTTTGTGAAAATACTAGTAGTTGATTTTGATGAAATTGTTGGCCATGAAGCGTGATGGCCTAGTTTATAGCTGTAGATAAATGGTTTCTTGAGTCTTATGAATGAGTGGTTCACAGGAAGGGTCTTATATGACAGGAAAGCTACTAGATATACTTTCATACGTCAAGTCATGTTATCTACAGCTATCACTTTTGATAGGAATGGTCAATACTTATAAAATAACACAAATAATATATCAAAATATTATCAATGTTGGCAGGAAGATAATATGGTTCTATAATTTAAAAGTATCTAAATATGATAATTTGACTGCAGATATCATGTATAGGTAGTGAGGCAAGACAATAAAAATATTTCTTAAATATTAAAAAGAAAACTTTTGTTGCTGTATTTTTTTTTCAAACAAGTTTGTTAATAAACAACTTATAAGGCTGGTTACACACCAACGAGTCCCTAGTTGAGTCAAGTCTCATGGAGTCGAGTCCAATCTGACTCTTAGAGTCAAGGCCTTTCACACTATTGAGTCGAGTCATTGAATCCACCAGCTTGATCAAAATAGCTCGTGCAAGATGGATGCAGTCCTAACGGTTTCTATAAATACAAATGTATGGAGACGCTGGCGTAGACGCCTAAAAAGACGTCGCTTAGTGTGGATTTACCCACTTAATGTGAAACGATGCACCTTTGGTAGTTTTTCACATTTGTTTCCAAATAGCGGAAACTGCATTTCTATCCTGGTATTCGGGATGGGACGGGTTATAAATCGAAGGATTCTCTTGAACGAGAACAATGAGGTATCCAGTGTCCATGAGGTTAGCCTTGAAAAGCACGTGGAAATAATACACTTGACTCGCCTAGACTTGGTTAGACTCGGTGTGACTCGACTCGCCGGTGTGAAAGTTATTGGTCCTCCATCGTGATATCAAATACAAAATGTATATGTCTCAATTGGTGAGTCTGACTCGACTCGGGACTCATTGGTGTGAAACCAGCCTAAAGGTGATTGTTTAACTACCCTTTTTTCCACGTTGTGTTCATATTTTTACTTTCTCTCTATCTTACAGGTAGAGAAAGTATGGTGATCGTCAAAAAAATCGAACTCGAGATTTTGATGAATTTTGACGTTTCATGACTTCCTGAATCCGGAAAAGTGGTTTTTGAATTTCCGTCTGTCTGTCTGTCTGTCTGTCTGTACCTCCAACTAGAGCCTAAACTATTTTACCGATTGAGCTGAAACTTGATATCTAGGGTTTTCATAGGGTTGCCCCGAGGGGTTTTTGGAATTGGATATCTACCCCTAAAATTAAGGGTAGTTTACTGAAGGGAAAAAAGAGAAAAAGTCGATTTTCTCAAAATC
>CABFWB010000155.1:292455-307662 GCA_902151455.1 Timema bartmani | reverse complement strand
CATTGTATATTATTTTATGCGTGTTCTTATGTGGAGTGGTGATGATACAATGTACATTATTCCGTTCAGAAATCTTACGAGTTTATAGAAAGAGAGAGAAAGTCTGTGCGGTGCGCCGTACCATTTATTAGAATATTAATAGACTTAAATAACTTATTTTATCGAACGCTAAAAATACGTGATGTTTACCAAATTATTTATTCACTTGTAGCTGATCTTTAGTATTGGGTTTGACACCTTAGTTCAGCCAGTATCTACTAAGATAAGGGTCCCAGGTTCGATTCATGGCATTGCCGAAAAATGTATTATTGTTTAAAAGTGGCCTTCCTCTTTCACAGTGATGAATTAGCGGCTGGGGTGCTGGATGTTATGTCTGTTATATATTTAAGTTAGTTTGAAAATTATAAGTCGTGGGCTGATATAATCAGTCAGTTCAGAAAGTGCAGGTTAAATACCTCAAATAATAAAACTAGCCTCATTTAAAAATGTAATTAAGATGTAAGCACACATTTTGTCTTTAAGGAAATACCCGCTTATTATTATATAGCACATACATTTGAAATTATATTAGAATTAATAAACCCACAACGGTTGGTTGTCCGATGGTTTAAAGCGTCACTCGCGTGATAGACTGAATCACCCAGCACGGAGGAATCGGGGTTTGAATCCAGGTCGCCTGTACTAAGAGTGGTTTTCCCTTAACGGTTTACTATTCAACCTCCATGCCAATGCAGGTACATTTCCTTTACATTATACCTTCCTCATCCTTATATAACTACCGTAATCAATGTATGATTATAGCCCGAACGGGTAGTAAGACGTGGAGAAATAATAAATACTTATCTATTTACACGCTAGTAAAAACATGACCTCTTATTACGTTTTTCTCTCCTAAATGTAATAATTGTTTTATTTATCCCTGAAATATATTTTGGTCGACATTTAAGTTTCATTATACGCTAGAAGCGCCNGCCTTGGTAAACTTTCCTCCCCTCTAATTGGTTCCGCTCAGCTACTTCTCCAGATTAAAACAACTCGAAAACGCCTTGGTTCAAGAGGTTTTATTCAACATTGTTATTAAAGTTATTTAGCGTTTTCTTGAAATATACCAAGAAGCGGGATAGGGATAGATTTAACCAAAATAACAAGTGATTGTTTCATAATGTTTAGCATTATTTTAACCCGCTTCCATGATCGAATGGTCTAAGGCGTCACTCTCGCAATAGACTTGACTGCCGATAACGGGGAGATTGGGGCTTGAATTCCGGTCTTGTTAACTGTTTACCATAAACGGTTTTCCCACTCTTCCTCCAGGCAAATGAGGCTACATTTCCTCTAAATTATATATTTATCATCACTATTCAACTAGCGTTACTATCATATGTATGTATTATCTAAATGGGTAGGGAACCATGGTGATAAAAATAACTATTTTATTACGAGTGTCTGAATATCAACTCACAATACCATAATTAAGAAACGTTTCACAAACAAACTAAATATATAAGCCTTAACACTATTTAGACAGCTATCTTTACTGTTATACTTTTAGCTATTTTCAAGCAAATAAAAACTGTGATTTGACTTAACTGCAACATAATTCATTTACACCACAATCATTTTCAAATTTTGAGCAGACCTTACTTGAGCCAATCGGTCTTAAGAAACAAAAATAATTATTTCTTTTACAAGTTAAAAATGTATTTTCTTTGTAAACAAAGTTAAATTACAATTTTGTTTAAGAGCTATTTTCGAAATTTTAGCCAAACTTATATAACTCCAAGTTTTTTAAAATATTTATTTCACTGGTACCTTAATACAATAATAATATTGATGGCTTAATTCCCTCAAATTCAGGAAAGGTGAGGGTATTTTATTATTTGTGGGCTTTCATTAGAATGGAGAGGGAATGAGAAAACTCCAATAAGCCGCATGATAAGACCTTTCTGACACCAATGATTCAGACTATTGCAAGCCTAATGCTTTTTGAGTCCGTGCTAACACCGGGGATTCAAACTATTGCTAGCATAATGCTTTTTGAGTCCGTACGAACACCGATGATTCAGACTATTGCTAGCCTAATGCTTTTTGAGTCCGTGCGAACACCGATGATTCAGACTATTGCTAGTCTAATGCTTTTTGTGTCCGTGCGAACACCGATGATTCAGACTATTTCTAGCCTAATGCTTTTTGAGTCCGTGTGAACACCGCGGATTCAGACTATTGCTAGCATAATACTTTTTGAGTCCGTACGAACACCGATGATTCAGACTATTGCTAGCCTAATGCTTTTTGAGTCCGTGCGAACACCGCGGATTCAGACTATTTCTAGCCTAATGCTTTTTGAGTCCGTGCGAACACCGGGGATTCAGACTATTTCTAGCCTAATGCTTTTTGAGTCGTGCGAACACCGATGATTCAGACTATTGCTAGCCTAATGCTTTTTGAGTCCGTGCGAACACCGGGGATTCAGACTATTGCTAGCCTAAGGCTTTTTGAGTCCGTGCGAACACCGGGGATTCAGACTATTGATAGCATAATGCTTTATGAATCCGTGCGAACACAGGGAAAAGTGTAAAATTTAAGATATAGACTAGTGTGTATATGTATAGCCAATTTTTAACGGTCATTTTTGAAAGTGTGGATTCCAAATAAAGGCTAATGAATGCTGAACTTGGTAAGAACAATCTAAATCACCCACTGCGGTGGCAGCATGCTCTAATGCGACACACTCACAATAGACTGGACTGATGGGGATTACGGGGCTCAAATCCTGGTTGAGTGTACTGAGGGTGGTTTTACATTCTCTCTCTATGTATACGTGGGTACACTTCATCTAAAATTTACCTTCTTCAATTTTACATCAATGAATAGCCCGGATGGGTAATACTTTCATTTCACCCCGTTTCACCATGTGTCCAGGCTACACACATTTGTAACCATAGTTAGAAAGACATGAGAAGGTAAGAATCTATAGGTAATGCTCCCGAACTTGCTTAGTGAGAGAGAGAAAGAGTGAAAAACATCAAAATAAAAACCACCATCAGTTCACCCAGTCGGGATTTGAAACCCAACCTACCCGCAACCTGACAGCTAGACTATATCAGGATAATATTTAGTCTGTGGAGCCACCGATTTGTGTAACAGGGTAATAGACACACATATAAAGGCAGCATTAGATTTTAATAGGGCAACACACACATACGAGGGCGATACACACATAATAGGGCAACACACACCTAAGAGGTTAACACACACATAAGAGGGCAACACACACATACGAGGGCGATACACACATAAAAAGGCAACACAATCATAAGAGGGCAACACACATACGAGGGCGATACACACATAATAGATCAACACACACATACGAGGGCAACACACATAAAAGGGTAACATATTTTGAGTGGTCGAAATACAAAACTCAAAATTATTAATTCAATTTAGGAGAAGACTGGTAGAAAACTGACCAAGTTGCCCAAATACTCGACTCGAAGGAAGGTAGGGGGAGGTAGGGATCCTCTACTTTCAGTTTCGTACTTTCACCGATGGGAAAGTTATTCGGCAAACCAAACTGTAACCACAATCAATACGAAATGTAGTTCCGATAAAAAGAAAGGGCGGGGGAAGAAAGGTTGTGTTTGAGCTGTCGTTAAGCGAGGGGCAGGATAGTATTATACGCGTGACTGTCTGTCTGTTGGAGTGGTCGTGCAGAGGGGGTGACGTGCTCTCACTCGCGGTATCGATCCTTGGTTCGACACCACGTCACGTCACGTCACGTCACAGCTTGGGGAAACGCGAGGACTAAGGGAACCGGGAGAATGGTGACACGGATAAACGACAAGAAGATGCTTCATTATACACTTCTAGCAAACTTCTACAGGTGAACATAGTGAATGGCTACACGAAAAAACAACATGATGATGCTTCTTTCTACACTTCTAACAAACTTCTACAGGTGAACATAGTGAATGGCTACACGAAAAAACAACACGATGATGCTTCTTTCTACACTTCTAACAAACTTCTACAGATGAACATAGTGAATGGCTACATGGATACATGACAAGAGGATAAATCATTCTACACTTCCAACAAACTTATGAAGATTATCGAAGGTTTTGAGAATCATTGTCAAAGGGATTACATTTAACATTCATCTTAGTAGGATATAGCAGAGACTATATCAAATAAATTATTACAATTTTACCTTTGTGCAATGGATTGGTGTGTTTTTAATGTAGCGCCCTCTTCACCGCTTGAGTTATCCATATATTTTTCACAGTTAAGATAGGGTTATTAGGTAGAATTTAGAGGAAATGCTTGTTTATTAACGCGGAGGGAGCGTGGGAAAAATAATTGAGAAAAAACACTCAATTCACTGCACCGTGATTCGAACTTTGATCTCCCCAGTACCGGAAATTTGGCATATTTTAAATGTGACACCATACACTTGAAAATAGTTTCTAAGGAATTAGTCGAATAAATCTTTATTAATAACTAAAGTTGTATTTTTCTAGCGAGTTGGCTATTTGGATAACTACCAAGTTGATAGATAGTTTTTTCAAAGATTTATTGAAGAAAGGTATATTAAGTATTGAGATAGTAGGTTTCATCCTATAAACATGTAGCCTACTATTTAGGTTTATTTTATGAATAATTTATAATCACACATTATAACCATGTGATTCCAAAAATAAACACGACAAGGACCAAATAGGTATTTTGCTTTAAAACATATAAATGTACCATTTCTATGTCACAAAATAAGCATAGATAATACAATAACTAACTACCAACTGAAAAAATTTAAAGAATGTAATCATAAATAATGATGAATAAAATAGGTGAACATATTTAGAGAACAATTTAAAATTAAACCAAAATAAAGGTCATAGTTTGTAAATAATAATTATTATATGCTACAAATCATAATTTTTATATATCATTCATTGTATGAGGTTATAATAATGTTTTAGTGGAACTTGTTTTAATTTTAATCATTATTTAAATATATCTTGAAAATGACAAAGTAACAAACAATTGGGTTCATTTTTTATTCTTTTTGTAGATTAAAACATATAATTATGCAAACATAAAGATAATGACATAATTATCTCCAAATAGAGTAATATATAATTTTAAAAAATAGGATCCAAACCAGTCTTTCGGAGTTGATCAGAGTGTAAAGCAGTCACACTTCACACATTCAATGACATCCAAGGGATACTTTCTTGGATAGACAAATACTTATTTAAATCTAACTAAATAATATAGACAAAAGAAAGTAACGTTAAACAATTGAGTACCTATATATGAAAGGCTAAGCTTGGGGGATGAATCATTATAATTACGGAATTCAGCCATATTTTAATCGTACACAAATAAATTGAGCACGGGATGATGACCCATGGGTAGCTTAGTGGTAGAGCATTGGTGTGTTAACCCAAAGGTTCCGGGTTAGATTCCCATGTTCAGGTGTCATTTCTCAATGTATTTGAATAAATGTTATAGGTTATGAAAGTCTTATTTTTTTTGGTTGGATCTAGTATTTTCAGAAAATTCGCAATTTACTCCTCACCGCAGTCTTAATTTACAAATGACTCTCCTTGGACTAACGTCGATCTTGCTCTCCTTCTGTTGCACATGTTTCCAAAATACAGTGGCCTACATTCTTTTTTTTCAGTACGCCGCGTTTTACTACCCATCCGTGATAGCCAAATATTTACACTAGTAAGGTAGGGATGAGGAAGGTACAATTTATAGAAATAAAATGTACTCTCATTGGCATGGGAGGAGAGAGGAAAACTCATATAGGATAAAAATACCCTAAGTATATCCGACCAGGATCCAAACCCTGACCTCCCCACTACAGGCAAACCATACCGGACAAGACTGGTCCCTAGTTCGTTAGTCCACCAGTGCGGTTGCTTCTAATAAATATACAAATATTTCTTTTTATTTCTACCACGTCTCACTATCCGATCGGGATATACTAATACATAATAATTGGGTTAGTGTGGTAGAGATAATGAAGGAAGAATTTTAGAGGAAATGTACCCGAAATTTTCGGGGAGCTAGTGAATGGTGACACATTTAGTAAAAAAAACCCTCCCCCAGTACACCCGGCCAAGATTCGAACCACAACCTAACCGTCACTTGAACACCAGACTGAACTATTTTGGCATTTATACCACGTGAACACCGATGTGTGTCTCTCAAAATAAACCTTTGCTGTACAGCATTTGTATCTAGCCGGCTTTTTACGAAGGAAATATTACTTTAATAACAACATTTTAAGTAAAATACATAATAAAAATAAAATAAAGGATTTTTATTGAGTTAACTTTTTAAGAAATCAGAAATTAGTTTATAAAAATATTTAAAAAATAGTTAGTAAATCATAGGTAGGCCTATAATAAAATGGTTAAAATAGGCTCGCACTAGCCCCTATGGGCTCTCATAAGCTAGTGGCTACACTTAAAAACAAGAAAAATAAATAAAGCATGGTGAAACTTAGGGCTATAAAACTATTACTCAGGGGTGGGGTGGGGAAACTATTAAAAAACACCCCCATGATCTAATTGGGCATAAACAGCCTAGAAAAATAAAACCAAACCTATATTGAATAAACCCCCTCTGGGTGCTAGGGGGAACAATAGAAACCAAAATATAGTTGAAAAGTAGAGACACAGAAATTTCGCGAGACATGTTTTTATGAACTCACTCTTAGAACATTAAAATAGCTAACAAAACATATTTAAAGTACATTGTAGCATTTTTGGATTCCTAATACATGCGTGAAATAAAATGAAATTGAATTTTCTCGCTAAAATTGGTCACTTGATTTTTTAAATGAATTGTGATGAATTTTGTTGATTTAAATGCAATTTAACGATAACATTCCAATGACAAAGACAAAACTTCCTCAGCCTATTAAGTTCAACCAAAGAATAATGGTAAAAAAAAGTGTTCGAACCGGCTCTTCTAACGGCCATATTGTGACCGAATACAGAAGAAGGAAAATCTATCGGGCCTAATTGATGTTTTAGGTATTTAAAAATGTAATCAAAATATTTCTACTCATTGTTCTCTAACATGTAAAGTTAAAGTTGATTTAAAAAAGATTTTTAAGGATTTAGTGAAACTCTTTATGAATAACTATAGTTATATTTTTCTAGAAAGTTGGCTGTTTAGATAACTGTTAAGGCAATAGATAGTTTTTTCCCAAATATATAATCTACTTTACAACCAACAAAACAACTATTTTATTTACTGAATTTTTAATACCTAAATACAACTTTTTATTTAATGAAATCCAGTAATTTTACTTACCACCAATCAAGCTCTCTAATGATAAGTTAATTATAACTAGGAATGGGACCCTCAAATCATAGGTACCTCGAATCCTTAAAGGATATTCGCAATTCGGGATTCAAACATAGGATGAAAATTTGGATTCGTAAAATAATGGATTAGACCCATCTCTAGCTAATAATAAAAAAAAAGCTATCGAGGGCGGGGTTAAAGCAAGGCGATGGGGTAGAAGTGGTCAATCAAAATTAAAAATGCATGAATGTATACGTGA
The DNA here is from genome assembly GCA_902151455.1 of Timema bartmani. NCBI lineage: Eukaryota > Metazoa > Arthropoda > Insecta > Phasmatodea > Timematidae > Timema > Timema bartmani. The sequence goes on along the minus strand of CABFWB010000155.1, from coordinate 300,071 downwards.
AAAGTGCCGACGATCGAGCCGCTGGAACCGACCATATATGTAAACACATTACTTTTCAGAAGAATCTTTTGCTGGAATGATTGCACTCATTTTTTAATTTGTTTTAGCACCGTGTCTTAATATCCGTTTGAGTTGTACACATTGTGTGCTAAATACACTAATGAGCTAGGGATAATGAAGGTTGATTCTAGAGGAGGTAAGCCCGCATTTGCTTGGAGAGAGTACACCTGACATCTGACAGTACACCTGACCATGAATCGAACCCCAATCCGACCCTTATTGTCAGTCCCGGTCTATTGTGAGAGTGACGCTATAGATGATGTGGCCACCGATGAAGGTGATGATTTACGTAACACTCGTACGAGGATTTGAACCCAAAATATACTCGCCAACAGGTCTACCAACTGATATAATCAGATCCCCCTCCCAGGCAGCGTGTCTTGACCTACCATCGTATTTAACAAGCTAGATGGTACCAACACCTGCTACAAGAGAGCATTCCAGTAAATCAATGACCAACTATGGAATTATCTGTTAGAGAGTGAAATAAGAACTAAGGTTAGGTAGGACCAAAAACGCCTTTTCATCGAAAGTTCATGAGGGAACGATTGTTTTAATTCAGATAAAATAAAATACTGCATTGTTTCATTTAATTGCTGGAATTCAATGCGTTTACCAAGCAGGTTATGGTAGCATTTAGTGGTTTGAATACGTTGGAGATTGAGATATAATGACTCAGATGATAACCTCTATAGAACAGCCGGTTTCCTGTATATTGGTAACACAATAAAAATTACTGATGAAAGAAAAAAAGTTGGAGGAACAATGTTCAAATCCCTGCACATGTTTTCTTTTTATGAATCAAGATAGTTTGATTCACTATTTAATTTTGACTGGTTCATATAGATTACCACCCGCATTGGTGGCCACGTGGTCTAAGGCATCACTCTCGCAATATACTGAACTACCGAATGAGGGGAGGTAGGGGTAAGAATCCCGGTCAAGTCTTCTGAGAATGGTTTTACCTAAATTTTTTCTCATAATGCTTTTCAACTCCGTATCTGAGCATATTTCACTACACTTCCTCTAAATTCAACTTTCCTCAACACTAAAACAATATCGCAATTAGTATATATCCATTTAAAAAAGCTTACCATAGTTTGTTCAACTTCAAACCTGGACAATCTAGGTAGGTATTGATAATAATATAATACATTTTCGAATGTTGTTTATTGTAAAAGTATTTTCAAGTCCGTAAGTAATTTTAAGTTTACAAAATATTAAATAATGGAAAATTATCTATAACATTATGTTCATGCGCTTGGCTTGGACTAGTTCTAGGCTTTATTAAATCATTCATATTTCACACTAGAACGTACTTTATTTTAAGAACGGATTTATCATTTTTACTTTCTCTCTATCTTACAGGTAGAGAAAGTATGGTGATCGTCAAAAAAATCGAACTCGAGATTTTGATGAATTTTGACGTTTCATGACTTCCTGAATCCGAAAAAGTGGTTTTTGAATTTCCGTCTTTCTGTCTGTCTGTCTGTCTGTCTGTCTGTCTGTACCTCCAACTAGAGCCTAAACTATTTTACCGATTGAGCTGAAACTTGATATCTAGGGTTTTCATAGGGTTGCCCCGAGGGGTTTTTGGAATTGGATATCTACCCCTAAAATTAAGGGTAGTTTACTGAAGGGAAAAAAGAGAAAAAGTCGATTTTCTCAAAATCGGCTCTAACGATTTTGATTAAATTTCATTTATGAACATTAATAAATATTCCAAACAAAATGGCTACTCTCAATATTTCGGCAAAATGGCTTTAAGGGCTCCGGTCTGATGCGTAAATTAACATTTTTTATAATAGCTCCGAAACTATTTGAGATATGAAATTACTTAGCATTACAAATATGTATATATATTTATAATACAAATATTTTATTCGAAACATATTTTTATAAAATCAATAATTTTCAATCTATACGCAATTATATATATATTTTTAGCTTTTTGGACATTAAAGCTTAAGTATTGCGATCGTAAAAAAAACTAACCTGAAATGTTGATGGATTTCGACGTCTCATGACCCCCCGAACCCTAAAAAATAGTCTTTGCAATGCCGTCTGTCTGTGTGTCTATTAAAACTTAAAATTAAGGGTAGTTTACTGAAGGGCAAAAAGAGAAAAAGTCGATTTTCTCAAAATCGGCTCTAACGATTTTGATTAAATTTCATTTATGAACATTAATAAATATTCCAAACAAAATGGCTACTCTCAATATTTCGGCAAAATGGCTTTAAGGGCTCCGGTCTGATGCGTAAATTAACATTTTTTATAATAGCTCCGAAACTATTTGAGATATGAAATTACTTAGCATTACAAATATGTATATATATTTATAATACAAATATTTTATTCGAAACATATTTTTATAAAATCAATAATTTTCAATCTATACGCAATTATATATATATTTTTAGCTTTTTGGACATTAAAGCTTAAGTATTGCGATCGTAAAAAAAACTAACCTGAAATGTTGATGGATGTCGACGTCTCATGACCCCCCGAACCCTAAAAAATAGTCTTTGCAATGCCGTCTGTCTGTGTGTCTATTAAAACTTAAAATTAAGGGTAGTTTACTGAAGGGCAAAAAGAGAAAAAGTCGATTTTCTCAAAATCGGCTCTAACGATTTTGATTAAATTTCATTTATAAACATTAATAAATATTCCAAACAAAATGGCTACCCTCAATATTTCGGCAAAATGGCTTTAAGGGCTCCGGTCTGATGCGTCAATTAACATTTTTTATAATAGCTCCGAAACTATTTGAGATATGAAATTACTTAGCATTACAAATATGTATATATATTTATAATACAGATATTTTATCCGAAACATATTTTTATAAAATCAATAACTTTCAATCTATACGCAATTATATGAATTTTTTTAACTTTTTGGACATTAAAGTTTAAGTATTGCGACCGTAAAAAAAAACTAACCTGAAATGTTGATGGATGTCGACGTCTCATGACCCCCCGAACCCTAAAAAATAGTCTTTGCAATGCCGTCTGTCTGTGTGTCTATAAAAACTTAAAATTAAGGGTAGTTTACTGAAGGGCGAAAAGAGAAAAATTTGGTTTTCTCAAAATCTGCTCAAACGATTTTGATTAAAATTCGTATCTAGGCGTTGATTAAGATTATAAATAAACTGGCTATTTTCATTTTCCTATGAAAATGATTTTTAGGGTACTTTACAGAAGCGTTAATTTCCGTATCTCCACAACTATTTGAGAAACTAAACAACTTATCATTGCAAAATTGTAGGACTATTAGAAATAAAAAACTTTTATTTGACATATATTTTTATAAAAGCAACAGTTTCTGAGATATTTGCAAATATATTAATACAATTTTGTGAGCTTTAGTTGTAAACATATACTACTTAAGTCTTAACGCAATAATTCTCCAATGCCATAGAGTAATTAAATATAAGTATCTAAAAAAGTATGTTATTTTTCCTTAAAGCTCTTAGGAGAAATGTTTGCATAGCAATGATCTATCTCCATTTTAGACTCAATAGTCAATATTTACATTTTTTATTGGTCAAAATGTATAAATGAATAATTAAATATCAATGCGATGACTTGAAGATCTGCAACACCTTATAAAATGTTAAAATTTTAACCAGAAATCGAAATTTTAATACGAAGTGTTGACCCTTGTGGAAGACATTAAACTGTTTGAAATGCTCTTAGGTGGACAAAGATGCGCCTCTTTTCTCATTGATTCTATATCATTGTATATTATTTTATGCGTGTTCTTATGTGGAGTGGTGATGATACAATGTACATTATTCCGTTCAGAAATCTTACGAGTTTATAGAAAGAGAGAGAAAGTCTGTGCGCTGCGCCGTACCATTTATTAATTTATCGTAAAATTTGCGGAATGTCACATTGTTGAAGTTAATTTTGTAGATAAGTAAATCCTTGACAACAGTTATATCCAATTTGCCACGATCCTAAGGTCAAATATTTTTAATTAGAACAAACTCTTTCCACGGGCCTTGGTGTTCCTGGTAGACACACAGAAAATTCCATCAATTTCGTAATGTTTGAAACGTGCACATGTCAGTTGTGGAAATGATTGAAGAGGGGCCCATTCCTCCACTCCATGTGGAAAACGGTTTCTGTTATTGGGTTCTTAAGGAAGTAAGATTTTGACAATAATATATCATCATTTACCTCATCTATATAGATTTTTTAGGTGGTGCGCTTCCAATCAGTGCATTTTTTTTATAGTATTGACTGAAAGTTCAATCTAATTCAAATTTAACTATTCTTGCAGACCGATGCAGGTGAATTGTTCAGCTTCGTCATAACTATTTTTCCATGGTTCGATATAAGAAATACAGCGTGTGTAAAAAGCAGAAACTTCAACCTGGAAATTTTACGACTCTAGAGGATCTTCAAATCTATTCAGTAGTCGTTTCGCTCCTTGTGGAATAAATTTGTTCTTCATTCGTTCTTGAATATGTGTCGTCAACTTTTTCATCTCCAAAACAACATCTGTGGCGCTGGATTTAGTTTTTTCCATTGAAAGAATGGTCTTGTTAAATAGATTCAACTGCCCGTGCACAAACCATAAATATACTTCCTCAGTTCTACTCACTTACGTAATACGATCGGGCAGTTTTATTGATCAAGGAAATACCATTTAAGTCCTTTTAATATTTGTAAGATTCTCTCAACTGCTGGAAAAAGTGATAGAGATCTAATGCTGCCATGTCTTACCCACTATTTATACTCATTGTCAGTAGACTCCCAAAAATTCTTCAAATTATTGACATGCACAGTGTAGATACAGAAATATTTATATATTTTTGTGACTAGATACCCGATGTCAATGGGGAGAAGATCAGCCGCATTCTGAAGAGCATTATGTTCAATATGTGCACCGCAGCCAATTTCTTGTATTTCAACAAAAAGAACTTCTTTCAGTCAAGACTAAACCTTGTTGACGCCCTTACTTTTTTGCGACTACAAAATTCGTTTCCACAAAATGCAGCAACCTTGTTTTCTATCCCGTGTCACTTGATTATAAAAAGAAGGTTGTTCGTCAATATTTCAAATGTATCTCCACATACAGACTGCAAATCTAGCAAATTTTTCATTTATTTGTTCGCAGTTTAGTATTTTGCGTTGTTGTTTTGATCGGGTATCTGGATTTATTCTATTCCTGTCTCGGATTCTGTTTTAAATTAAGTTCTTAAAGATGGCATCCTCTACAGGCCAAAATTATATCCATAACTCCAGTCACGCTATCAAGGTGTGCTGATTCTCCTCAGGGGCCACCTTTCTATCAACAATTTCAGTTTTAAGAATTTTGGGGGTGACTACAACATTGAAGTTGTATTTTACTAACTGTTCAGGTTATACTAACGTATGATAATTACTCCAATGAACTAGGAAAGAGCAAATACATATTTTAGGGCTAATCTATCTACATTTGTGTGGAAGGAGAGTGGGAAACCACCCTCAGTAGACCCAACAGGGATTCGAACCCCTATCTCCTCACCATCAGCAGGACAGTCTAACATGAGAGTGATACCTTAGAAGCACTTAACACTTAACTAACTAGTGTGCGAAGTTTCAGCTTTGTACTTTATTGGGAAGTTTGAGAAAAACTCAGTACAAGCAAACACTCCGTGGCCTTTTATTTAAGCACCACATCTTACTACCAATTCGGGTTATACGCTGTGGCTTATATATCCTTTGATTTATTGAAATTTTTATGTTTCGCCCTTTTGTGTGTTTTTCACTTTACTCTATTCTTCTCTATAAATTGTTGCTGAACGTTACGATGGAATGAAGTTCAGGAGGAAAGATGGAGGGGTGATGGCCGAGTAATACCGTCAACCGTTATATATTTGTCAAGTGGTTTTAATATAAAAAAAAAAGTGAGTTCTTTCTCTTTTTGTAGTGAAAGCCACTGTGCTTGCCTCTACCGGGAAATACCACTCTTTCCTGCAACCCGCGGCGTCGGGCACGCGTTCTTCTCAATGTCTAGCTCATTTAGTCTGGTTTTCTTGGGGTTCGAATCCTGGCCGGTTTTACTTAGGCTAATTTTCCTGAATAATTTCCCACTCTCCCTCAAACTAATTATGTGTACATGTTCTTTAAAATTCTCTCCTCCTCATCCTTATCCCATTAGGGTAATTAATGTATGCGTACAACCAGAACATGTATTAAGACACAATGAAAAACAAACAACTCATTTCCTGTTACTTTCTAAAGACATAAAAAAACAGTGACTGTGGATTAACACGTTTACCGAAAAAACAAGCGGAAAGCAGAAATGTAATCACTTGACGAGCTCTAGACCAATCACAATAAATTGGTGTGAATTGAGAACCATTAGAACAAATCTCAGATTTGGTAGCGTTTAAAACAAATCGGATCGGGAAAAAACAATCAAATTTCAAAACAAATTGATTCAATCAGCACGCACGCGGATAAAATGATTTAAAAATACTCTTTAAGTAAAAAGGGTGTATGTTGTTCTTGCTTTGTGGGGAATTGATTCACTACGCAACCCAATATTTATGAAACAGCATCCATCATGACAATAATCTAAAATATATATTTATCCACTAGAAAAATAAATATGTTGATATCCACTAGAAAAATAAATATGTTGATAGTCAACTGTTTTAAGTTTTATGTTGCAAAGCATCATGGGTAACATACATTGTACGTGAATTGCTGCATCACACAAACAGAGTATGCTCTCCATTTTTGGCGAACGTGTGAAACCTGCTTAGGATATCTAAAATTATAGCGCACACTTAGGTAAGTAAAATAATTAGTTTACTACCACACCGCGTCTAACTGCGCCGGGTATCCGCATTTAATTACGTAGATACAAAGAAGGTAAAGTTTAAAATAAATGCACACGTAATGGGATGGTAGGGCAGAATTAAAACTTTAAAAAAAACTCAATACAGCTTGCTGGTATCTGAAACCTGACCTGCCCTTCACCGGCAAGCCAACCTATTATGAAAGTAGCACTCATGGCCATTATTAGCAAACCTTTGGAAATCTTCGTTTGCGGGCCCTCCAGTTATCTGCCTCATTCCCCTTTACCACGATTTTTTTTTTAATATTTAATTTTTGTTTAGTGTTAATGCAGTAGGCTGAACCTATGTGCCCATGCCAGTTTTTAGCAGTATAAGGTATTAGGAAATGTCCCAAAAGGTAAATAATTAATGCTAGAAGCCGTGTTTTTATAGTTATAAGGGTTGATTCCTCTCCAACTTTTAGTTAGATTTTCTTCCCCAACAAACTTGGTCTGTATAAAGGTACAAAGAACAACTCCGCTAATTTTCAATTAAATAGGTTAATGTGTTCAAATGTTATCGGGAGACATAGCCATCACAGACATAAAAATGTAAATCGGTAAAGTTAAACCGGTGAAATCGCTTCACTTGTTCAATAAATCAAACCACACGATGATGTTTCCAATTGTTTTTACACTGACAGTATTTGCTAAAACGCCTTTACAGGGAGCCAACAATACCAGCGCGCAAGCAAAATTTCCTACCCTAATTTGTTCCC
>CABFWB010000155.1:164712-292274 GCA_902151455.1 Timema bartmani | reverse complement strand
CCCCCCCCCCCTTTCAGACGCCTAAGCAAGCGGGGGGCCCTGTGTGGCCGCACCGTTTGCACACCCCTGAGAGCGGCCCTGGTAACGCCTCAGATCATGATATCAGCGATGCGGGTATGAATCAGTTGATGCGGTGTTTTTAAACAGCACCGTCCGGGGGCCGGGAGAGAAGGGTGGTCCGACCTAAAGGTGGGATCTGCAATGCTGAGTTTCCTCCCCTCCGTGGTTGTATCAATAGTAACGCGCTGTTGAAGTAGGTCTTTAAGGAGAAGTCGGGTCGGGTTCATTCACTCGGCCAAGATGTTCCTTGGCGTGTTGATGTGACCGGCGCGCCAATCCACGACTAATCGACCTACTTTATCTCTCTCTTTCTCTCTTTAGACTCGCACCTGCATCTCCCAGACACGGGGCCCACCCACACATGCTTTCACAGTTCCACGGTCAACTGGCGAGCATCTGAGGAAACAACTGGGCTTTCACGGGGTGCTAAACAGAGCTCACGAGAATCGCTGTCCCAAGAGATAATTTAGTTGCAGTGGATATCATCTCTGAGGGAACAGCATGATTACTATTAAGACACAGCGCTGTCATTTTCTTATCTTCGTGTGGTCAATCTCTTATATATAAAACACATTTTGCAACGCTGGTTTGTCGATATTGTCAGTAGTTCCTGCTTACCTCAGCGCACCAACTTACCAAATAGCTGAAATCGAGGAGATTTGGCAACAGTTAACAGATAGAGAAACCTTTTTTCCACAAGTCTTGCAGTTCTCTCGGTAGTGATATTCAGTCTAACTACGCCTAAAATGTTAGTGATGAGGAAGGTTGAATTTAGAGGAAGTGTACTCGCAAACTTTCGTAGAGGGAGAGTGTAAAACCATTTAGTATAAAAAATAGTCTCGATACCACCGAATGAGATTAGAATCCCGCTCTCCCCTAACCGGCAGTCCAGCCTATTTGCAAGAGTGACGCCTTGGATTATTCAACCACCGAAGCTGGCGTTCGACCCCAAAGTCAGGTTTGAAAGGGATTTTAAAATAATTATTATTAAACAAGCCAAGAATAAAAATAACTTAGTTTCTTTCGGAGATAATTTGTAAAAAACCAAGAAAAAAAGTACAATGCTCGATAATGACTAGTCATTAATATATTCATTTTTCTAACTTTTTATAATCGTAGTTGCCACACCTTAGCTCAGTCATTAGTACATCTGCCTGCTGAGATAAAGTTCCAGGGTTCAATTCACGTATTTAAATTTTGTTGTTGTTGTGAAATTGGGGTTTCCTCTTTCACAGTAATAGGGGGAGTCTGGTTGTTGTTTTTTTCTCTACACTTAAGCTAATTAATAAGTCGTGTGCTAGTATAATAATTTTGTTCAGAAAGTGCACGTTAAATACCTAAAATAATCATTGCTAAATAAACTCAATTTTATCAACCCCACATTATTGGGCACGTGAACTAAACGTCACGTCGGGTCATATAGTCCGGTTTATCGGTGATAGGGAGGTTAGGGTTGGAATCCTGTCCGGGTGTACTAGGTGTGGTTTTACATAAAGGATTTCCCACCCTCCTTCAATGCAAATATTTCCTCTACGTTCTATCATTATCATCCCTACCTTATTTTCGTAGCTCGTAGAGCCCCGATTGGTAGTAAGAAATACTGGTTTAAAATTCTTTAAAAAGACTATTTATGTTTCACAGTTCGTTTGATTTTATTCGTATATTGTGTCCTACTTCACCCTTAAATAATTACCTTGGTTGATTTCACTATGATGAAGTTAGTAAGGTACAATCTGATTTCATAGGCAGCCTCTTATTTTACCACTATAAGAGCTACTAGATCTACATTCACGTATTCATATGTCAAATCACGGGATATGCTGCTGTCACTTTTGATAGATACTATAAATACCAATAAAAAACACTAATAATATAGTAAAATGTTTGTATTGCTCCCCACTAAAAAATGTGTTTGTATTATTAAAAGTACTTTCCAATTAAAGTTGAATTTTTATTGTGTGATCGATTAAGCTAGGTGAGCTATCTATATTTTCAGGCAAACAGCGTACCCTCAATGAAAATTGACGCATGCGTATCATGCACGACTTACTGTAGTAGGTCGAGGTCGATTATACTTTGACGAGATGCTTCAAATAAAAATATATCGCATGAATAAGCGCTCACTCGGGTATTTTACTAACTAACCTTACACATACAGTTGGAGGGAAGTATATGCATACATTTCTTGAAGAACAACAGTGGCAGGGGCCTGAAGTGGAAGCATGAAATATATTTTGAAGCTATTGTGTCTGTACTTTTAGGGGCGATTTCAATTGATCACAAGTAGCGAGGCCCTGTTTTAACTAAAACTTTTGGTATTTCGTCTGTTTGCCCGGATGTTTGTTCCACGATGACTGAAAAATGCGTGAACCAGTTTTAGCGATATTTGGTGGGGATAGTCTTTGAACAAAGGCGGAACAACGTTGGTGTACAGGTGTACTGTTTTTAAATCTGCTTATCCGTTTCAATATGGCAGCCGTTCAAAAGGATTTTCGTTTAGTCGGCTTATCTCAGGGAATTTGTATCAATAATTCTAAGCAATTTATACGGTACTTAAAGTGTATTTTTATAAACTTTAATATTGCGAAACTGGCGTCTTAAACCACGTGAATAACGGTTATTCTTTATGAATATAATGTATTATTGAATAAAATATTAATTTGTTTTCTGCCAAACTTGATCACCAAGGAAATATATGAACATCAAATTTGAAAAAAAAAAATTATAGGAGATATTAAAATCTAAAGATAAATTTTAATACCGTAGTGTCGAAAATAATATGTAGATAGTGAGGTCTACTGTTCACAGAACTACTGGTAAGACTGTAGTAACGATAAGAACATGGAGGGAGCGAGGTCTACTGTTCACAGAACTACTAGTAAGACTGTAGTAACGATAATAACATGGAGTGAGTGAGGTCTACTGTTCACAGAACTACTAGTAAGACTGTAGTTACGATAATAACATGGAGGGAGTGAGGTCTACTGTCCACGGAACTACTAGTAAGACTGTAGTAACAATAAGAACATGAAGGAAGAGAGGTTTACTGTTCACAGAACTACTAGTAAGACTGTAGTAACAATAAGAACATGGAGTGAGTGAGGTCTACTGTTCACAGAACTACTAGTAAGATTGTAGTAACAATAAGAACATGGAGGGAGATCTACTGTTCACAGAACTACTAGTAAGACTGTAACAACGACAATAACATGGAGGGAGTAAGGTCAACTTTTAACGGAACTAGAAGTAAGACTGTAAGGGGGTACATACTCATTTTGTTTTCCAAAATCCCACCCCCCTGCAAAGGAACGAAACATTTGATACAACTATTCTAATATAGCTTATTTATAAGAAGATATTATGCTCATAAAAATAAGGTCAATTAAAATAGTATCACACTAAGACTTTCTGACACTTCCCGCCTGTGAAGATAAACGTACAAAAGAGAGTTAGGGCGTTTTGGCGCGTTATTTCCTGACTGTTTCTCGTTCCCTCGATCGATATTCACGCATGCGCAGCTATATATTCGATATTCCCACTGTCCAAAGTTCTTCGCGCACCTTATTCTCTAACATCTATTTCCGGGAGAACGGCTGGTTTCGATTTAAAGGACCTCCCTAACTCGGATCCCTCAGGAGTGATCTGATGGGAAAAGAGGGAATACCGTGACCTTGGTTTCGTGTCGCCCCATCAAACACCCAGTAAGGGTGGATCAAAATACGAATATTATTTCTTTCACAAATATTCTGTGAGTATTAATGTACGTAAAGGTTTGGTTTGAGTTACATGCAAGCCTGGGCAAGGTTTTACTTGAATAATGTGGGAAAAACGATAATTTGAATACAATTATATAACATATTCTTAAAATTTAAAAATGACACCTTGACAAGTGAATCGAACCCGGGAACTTTTGGCTTAGTACACCAATGCTCTAACCATTGACTTATCCAGGATTCATCCCGTGCTCAGGGTCATTCTTAACTCATATTTTAAGGGAGAGTCTATGATGGACTTAGCGGAAATCCTCAGCTACAAATATGTTATTGTATTATTATCACGAGCTATCAGATAACGCAGCCATCTGCGACTCGGTAGCTGGAATATTGCTGCCATTTGTACAATTATTAAATTGTACGGGATTGCATTTTAAGAATTAAATACCCTAAGCTATTAATAATGCTTTAAGTGGGAATTATTCCATCTAGATATCATATTCTGAAAATTGAAAAACGACATCTGGACACGGGAATCGAACCCGAGACCTTTGGCTTAGTACGCCAATGCTCTAACCACTGAGCTATCCAGGATTCGTCCCGTGCCCAGGGTCATTCTTCACTCATATTTTAAGGCATATATAAGGTTATATAACACAAACACATACACACATAGAGTCTCACTACACCGTAGGGCTGTACGCATGCATAATAACTAGTGGCCAAGCCTGTACAGATGTTTCCTTGATGTCACGCTTACTACAGGGACAAAATTAGAGGAGCTTTCCAAGCAATCGAGTGCAAGCTAAAGGCAACTTTTATTATATCCCGATCTCTGAGCTTATGATCTGTAAAATGAGACATTCCCCAATTTACTAAGATTTTCCCAAGTCCCACAATCTCCCATTCAACATTAAAATACTTACGGAATTATATATGTATATTTAGGTATATATATATAAATATATTCCACTCGCTAATAAGGTATGAATGAGGAATGTAGAATCTACAGGAAATGTACCCACATTAGCGTATTAAGAGAGTGGGAAGCCATTTACTAATAAAACACATCAAAAGCTATTCAGACCGGGATTAGAGCCCTGACATTCTCCTAACTGACAAACCAAACTAAAAAAGTGGATCAAATGTAATAGGCCTACTACTAAAGTTATTTAAAAAATAAATGATTAGATCTTGGTATAATCAATTTATTTCTAGGACCCTGAGTTTCATTCTACTTATGAATCCCGAATCTTGAATCCAAATCAAATTATTAAAAAACTTAATAAACATAATACGTTAACTTTCCCACATTAGTATTTGTTTTATTTTTTCACCTCCAATTTTGTTCACAATAATTCTTTAGTTTATATATATAAATATAGCTCTTAGCTAAACTATAACTTATCCTGTTATAAAGGGAATTCACATTCAGGAAAGTGTTAAATTAATGGTATTGGGTCTAGTAATTAGGTTTGTCTTATAATCATGTTGGTATGAACCAGCGCGTTTAAAACTCCACCCCCCCCCGCCCCCGCCCCTAGTCTTCTCAGGCTCCGTGAGGCAATTTAAGAATATTCTTTATTTGTTTTTCTCAATATAAATTAGCACCAGTAATTAGGATCGCCAATTTTTTCAAATCCAAGTAAAGTACATTTGCCAAAAGCGCAGCCAGAATGTTTGATGTTCTCCATTTGTTTTATACTTGTAAAATTTGACTGTCATTATTGAATGTTCATAATATTTGTGTAAACTATTCCAGGAGATCTCCAGCAAAGATTTCTTCTGGTAAAAGGGCTCCTTCCGTCTTAGAGGCCTGGAAACCTCTTCCCTAAACCACAAGTAAGCCAATAGCCCTAATAATAAAAAATAAAAAGAATCAGATTAAAGCATTTTGTTAAAAATTTCAAATCTGATATTTTTATAACTCTCAAATATACTTATAAAATAGTTCAAGAAACTCTAGAATTCGATGGACCCGTTATAGAAATAACAAATTAATTTATAATTTAAAATATATTTAAGTTGTCGGATTAATAACCCACATAACCCCTTTCGGTGGTAGAATGGTCTTATATGTCACTCTCGCGATGTAACTGACTGCCGATGACCGGAAGATCGGGGATAGAATCCCGGTTGAGTGTACTGAGGATTGTTTTTAACTCTCCCTCATCGCAGATGTGGATATATTTCCTCTAAATTCAACGTTCATCATCACTAGCACCTTAGTCTGATTAGTACCTATACGTATAACCCGAATGGATAAAAAGACTGAGTGGTAAACAAAAGCCCACGCGCTAGTAAGCTAACAAGAAGATATATTCAAAGCTATTCTAAACTGTACTAGGGACAAAACTCTACCAGAATCATAACTTTAGCTCACAACCATACATACGTTGGGCGTGCATATAGAGCAAGTACCTTGTTAATGAAATGGTAATGAATTACCCCCGTGGACTGGTTTAATCGATACTGGGGTAAAACAGTCGGCGACAAAGTACGGCTTGGCGAGAGAGTGTTTCTACACAAAAGTGTTTTCCTGGAAAACCGAATGGCTCACTCATAAATAATAAGTAAACATAAAAAAATGTCTCCCAAAAAACCTTTATTTAAAAAAACATGGCTTAGTATGGGTTAGGAAAGACGTTACATCTTCATATAAATAAAATAATATGAATATTTTGTTACAATTTGAACAATTTTTCAAACTTTTGGGAAGGTTATCATTACATCTATAAAAAGAAGAGATTATAGAATTAATCAGCGAGAGAGAGAGAGTAAGTGTCATTCTCATGTTAGATTGGACTGCCGATCACGGGGAGACCGGGGTTCAAATCCAGGTTGGGTATACTGAGGGTGGATTTCCTAAACAGTTTCCCTCTATCTCTACGCGAATGTGGGTATATTTCCTCCAGAACTCTACCTTCCTTATCCCTATTACATTATCGTTATTAATAAAATGATATAAACCTATCAGGTTCTAAAACTTGATAGAAAATAAAAAGTTTGTAAATTTTAAGTTTTATGAATAATTGTTTAGACATGGCTGTATAAACTTTGCCTTTTAATATACACAAAAGAGTTCAAGTATTTATAATAATTATGTAAGATAAACAGGTACTGAAATATAAATTAAACTCAGCTAAAACTTTATTAATATAATTTTTTAGCATTATAATATATCAATAAGATTAACGAGCCTGAGGAATATTTTCCTTTTTTTTTCAGCACAGCATCTTACTACCCGTTTGGGTTATATGTTTATATACTAATTATGTTATTGGTTTTAGGAGTGATGAAAGGCTATATTTTAGAGAAAGTGTACCCGCACTTGCGTGGAGAGAGTGCGTTAAAAACTGTTTAGGAATAACCACCTTCAATACACCCGACGGAGATTCAAACCTTAATTCCTTCCTTTGTCGGCGGTCTAGTCTACTGAGAGAATAGCGCGTTAGACCATGCGGACACCGAAGTGGGTGAGTATTTGTTACTCTAGAATCTAGATAAAGTAGCTTACTAATATATACGACGTGTAGATAAAGTATTGTTTTCTTGAAATCAACTGAAAAGGGTTTTTCAAATTATGAATTAAATTTTATGACAACATTTTAAAATATAATTTATCAGGAAACCAACCACCCTTGAATATGTTTTCCTCAGATAAAACTTAAAATTATTTTGAAAATAATATGATATACATTTTGAATAATTTTGAACATGTTAATTGTGTAAAACACTCTCCAGATAGCAAATACCCAATTTCATAAATGTAAAGTATACTATAAATATAAAAATGACACCTTGGCACGGGATTAGAACACGATGCCTTTCTATTAGTACGCTAATGCTCTACCAAGGAGCAATCCAGAGCTTTTCCGTATCCTGGGTCATTCATTCTTCACTCATATTCTAAAGCAGAGTCTGTGATGGACGCGTGGAAATCATCAGCTACATATGAGTGATCAATTAAGATCTTAAGAGCTATCAAATAACGCAACCACCTTCAACTCATAGAAATTTAGGCTGCAATTAGTACAATGACAACTGTACAAATGCGCAAATATGAAGGATTAAATAGCCAACTTACTATTTTCTAAGTACGGTTTTAGCCGCATCCAAATATCCTATTCTTTTAATTGAAAAATGAAACCTGGACATTAGAATCGAACTCGGGACATTTGACTTAGTACGCCAATACTATCCAGGAGTCGGTGATATGCGCATTAGTACAGTTGTCATTGTACTACTGGCATAATGAAGTTCTCCCGGTGGCTGCGTTATCTGATAGCTCGCGAGCTTAAATTGATGGACTTTTGTTATTTGTACTGCTAAGTAGTGTTGTTTAGTCATTTAAAAAAAATACATGTATAGCATTATGAGATGGGCTATCAATAACAAATTGAATATTTTTAGAATTTTATAAGATTTATTAGATAATCTCATCTTAGACAATTTTTCATTATAAAAATACATCGTGTCATAAAGACGATTTTGTTCAAGCGTGACCTAAACTTTCCGTCTCGTTTGAAAGTTATTATGAAACCTTAGCTAATATGAGACAGGAAATTAATAAATATTTTGCCTCCAAGAGGCTGGGTCAGATCAAAATAACTTTTTACTAATCTATTCCCCCAATCCCACTCGACTGTTTTTTTCCCCATCTATTCTTCTATCTTTTTGAGGATGAGACCATGACAATATTGTAATTCAGAAAGTAATGTAAAGGGCATGAATCAATAAAGCATATCCTTTTAAATTGAATTAATTTTGTTATTTTATTTTCATAATGCAGACCCTACTATAAATGTACCGTGTGTATGGATACATTTTATTTACCTTGATTTTCTTACTAATGAATATTTGGAGCACCTTTTAGAAAATACAAACACATTTGTTTGTAGTCAACGTTGATACTCTATTATTTGGTAATTTGACGTAAACTATCTGAACCGACTGATTATATCAGCACACGACTCCTAATCTAACTTTAATCTAGAGCAGGTTCAGCATTCAGCCCCCCGGCCGTTAATTCATCACTGTGAAAGGAGAACGCTCAAATTTCACCAATGATAAATTCTTCACTATGCCAACAAACTAACCCGGGAACCTTAACTCAACAGGAATACACTCTACTGACTGAGATTATTATTATTTTAGGGTTAATAGTAATATTTATTAAAAACAACAGAGACAGATCACATGACATGACGCATTAATATAATATGAAAGTAGATCCACTGACTTTTCTATCTTTCATATAGATATGGAAATCAAGATATACACGCCATAGTTTTAAATATATTCTATGTTTATGATTTGTTTAAAGCTCCTTATAATCACTGTGTTAGCGACCGACTAAAAAACCAAACAATTTCGAGATTGTTTTAATAAGAAACCTTTGTAACAAAACTAATTTCTACAAACCTAACTTTTTGTTTGCACCCTGTCTTACTACTGGTCTCATTTACCATATAATTAAACTAAAAAAATGAGGATAGGTAACGTATATTAATAGGAAATGTACCCGCATTTGAGTGGGGAGGGAAGTTAGATCATTAATGAAAAATAACAACACTTGCTGTTCATCTGGAATGGATTTAAACCCCGACCTCTCCTTCGGTGTCAAAATCCACTAGATGAATCCACCTACCCACCAGTGCGGGTTGAACCCAACTAGAGACGTTCATAATTTAATTCCGTACAATGATGGGGAGATCAGGATTTGAATCTTGGTTGGATGTACTCGGGGTGATTTTTCTCAAATGATTTTCCACTCTTCCTCCATGAAAATGCGGGTAAACTTCTTCTAAATTAAACGTTTCTCATTCCTAACACATAAACGTATATAGTTCATATGCGTACAACCCAAACGGGTAGTAAGACGTGGTGGTGAGGGGGTGGGGGGTGGAAGTTTGTATCTTCTCAATGAACGTGCTCCATTCTTCCATGTTCAATATATTTGCAATACGACCATTTCCACGGGACGATCCAGCGTTAATCACACCTAATTGTTGTTACCAAGGACTGAAAAGTGCCTCTTAAGCCCCTTAAAACCGCGTGTAATATTTTACGAGCCGTTAACGGGAGACTCGCAGGTCTCCTTCAATCCATCGATTGGGCTGCTCTCCTCCCCCTTTCCTCCTCTCCATCCCTTCTGACGACCGCACCACTCCCTTTACTCTCGACATTCATACGCCCCCCCCCCATATTCTTGTCCCGGCCTCAACGTTTGTTGTTGAAAGGTTACCAGGGACCCTCTTGGAAGTTGACTTGATCAAACAAGCTCCCCACTTAAAGACTGCTTGGTTCGACTCTTGAAACAAATACTTTAAGTGGGAGAGGATTTAAATCCGGTGCACACGAATGGCGGAACAACTTATCTGAGGTTGATAATACCTTTACACGAACTGCGGGGTGAAAATTAAATTCATAATGACTTTGTTCGAAATGGAAAATGGAGGTTAGGCTAGGGAAGGTTAGGTTGTGTTAGGTTAGATTAGGTTAGTTTAGGCTAGGTTATGCTAGGTTAGTTTAGGTTATGTTATGTTAGTTTATGTTAGGTTATGTTAGGTTATGTTAGGTTAGTCTAGGCTATGTTAGGTTAGTTTAGGTTATGTTATGTTAGTTTATGTTAGGTTATGTTAGGTTAGTCTAGGCTATGTTAGGTTAGTTTAGGTTAGGTTATGTTAGGTTAGGTTAGGTTAGGTTAGGTTAGGTTAGGTTAGGTTAGGTTATGTTAGGTTATGTTAGGTTAGATTAGGTTAGTCTAGGCTATGTTAGGTTAGTTTAGGTTAGGTTATGTTAGGCTAGAGGCTAGGAGGTGAATGTGACTATAGGTTGTTCCTAAACTCATGTGAACAGGCTGATAGGTATACTTTATTCCGAAATTCAAGTGCGCTCTTTAAATCAAACCTATAATTTACAGACGTGGTGTGACTATGAATAGTTACGTGAAGACAGAATTCTTCTGCAAGACAGCTTTACCTATCCCTTAATCTACTTATGAGTAAGCAACGTGCTCTCATCGTGAAACTTCTTTTTAGCATTGCGTCTTACTACCCGTTCAGGTTATACGCTTATGCACTAGTTACGCTAATGTGTTAGGAACGAAGAAGGTTGAATTTAGAGGAAGTGTATCCACACTTGTGTGGAGGGAGAGTGGAAAACCATTTTGGAAAAATCACCCTCAGTACACCTGATCGGGATCTAAACCCATCGGTAGTCTATTATATTGCGAGAGTGATGCCTTAGACCATGCGGCCACCGAATCGGTTGTGCAACTATTCGATGGATAATAGCTAGAGCAAGAACTCGGAAGTTTAGAACATAAATACAAACGGTCTGATGCGTCACTCTCGTGCTAGACTATATTTCCTGTCACGATCGGGGCTCGAATTCCGGCTCGGTATACTGAGTAAATTCTTTTCCTAGATAGTTTCTCACTCTAACTTCAGGCAAATGCTGGTACATTATTCTAAATTGGCCCTCTCTCTTACCTGTTCCATTAGAGTAATTTATTAATGCTTATAGCTCAAACGAGTTCTAAGACGTGGTAAAAAAAATACAGACATGTTTTTCTTTTCGGTCAATATTAATATTTTATCAGTAGGACCTACTAATCCATTCAATCGTCCGACATCTTAGGAAAGTCAGTAGCGCGTCTGACTAGAGAGTTAAAAGAGTCCTGGGTTCCACTCCCGACATAACAAGACTTATAGACTACCCTTAGTGTGAAATGTCAATAAGCTTGTTGGACAGTAAGTCTCGAACACTTTAGTTTACTCTAGTTAATCTATTTTATTCCTATTGAAAACTAAACAAGCCTGATTTTAATGGGATTTAGAATCCGCTCTTAAAAATGGGAACACTCTATGGGGCTGTAGTATGTCTTATAACAGTGATAAACTTTTGGAAAAGGCCTAGAATTCCGTAAAATTTTGAGTCATAGTTCCTAATTCATGTTTAGTAAGCAATGAATCAATTTATATCACATACTGACTCTTTTGAGTCAGAATAATAGATACTAAATGAACAAGTAAGTGATTACTACGAACATTTATCAGAAACGTCTGATACCATTAGGTTTTGAATATAATAGGAATTAATTTGCCTGCTTCGGTGGCCACAAGGTCTAAGGCGCTACTCACGCAAAAGACTAGATTGACGATGATGAGGAGATTGAGGTTCAAATTTCGGTCGGATGTGTTTAAGGTAGTTTAAAAAAAATTGTTTTCCACTCTCCCTCCACGCAAATGTATGTACACTTTCTATAAATATAACCTTTCCTCATCCCTAAAATCATTAGCTTAATTAGTACATAAGATTATATTCTGAAAGGGTAGTAAGACGAGTTGTTAAAAAAGAAAAGAAAAATAGGATGTTGGTAGGAAGAGCCTTTTAGAAAAAAACAAGCATATGTTTTTGCAGCTAACATTGATGCATTTCACTATATCATTAGTGTTATTTTATAATTATTGATAATTTCTATCAAGAGTGACAGCTGCAGATCTCATGTATTGACATATGAATACGTGAAAATAGATATTGTAACTTTTCTACAGTAGCCCCAGGGCTTCTTTGGTGCTGACTGACAGCTCACAGCTGACTTCTGACAGTTAACATTTAGGTATTTACCTAAATTTTGACTGTCAGAAGTGACAGCTGCTAAACACATGTTTTTTGTAGATCATATGGTTCGGCGTAGGGATACATAATTTGGTCCGGTAGCTTTTCAAAGCCGTCAGCTGTGAGCTGTGAGCTGTCAGTCAGCACCAAATAAGCCATAGGGCTACTGTAGCTATCAGATAGGGGCCCTTCCTATGAAAATTGGACTAGCTTCTATGAATCCAAACAATTAATTACCCACGTAGATGGTTGAACGGTCTAAGGCCTCATTCTCCTAATAAACTGGTCAGTCGATTACGGTAAGATCGGGGTTTGAATCCTGATTGAGTGTACTGAATATGTTTGTTTCTAAATGTTTTTCTACTCTAACTACACGTATATGTGAGTATCTTTTTCCAAATTCAACCATCCTCATCCCCAACACATTAGTTATACATTCGGGCATACGAGTTTAAAGATTAATGTTACTACGAATAATTTATTTCTCTTTCTTTTGTTAATATGAAACGGGTTGAACGTTTTGTTCACGCGGCAGTTTTCATTCAGTTACTGCCATCTATCGGCCATACTCTCAAGTACATGGATCTCTAAGGAAGAGATCGATGACTGGCGCCTCGCGGGGGGTCAATGTGGAGTGTTATACACTACTGAGACCCGCACGCTATTAGCGTTTCATGCACGAGTCAAACTTTACCCTGATTTGGGTAGGAAGTATTTTATGTAAGGACTTTTATCTTACCAAAAATACAAAGTGTTCCAGAACGGGCTTCTTACCAAAATCAGGGTATAGAATACCCCCTCTCACTCACGTTCCTCTCATAATTGAGGTTTAGTACGTCAGAGAGTCAGTGACAGTACTTGCCATACTTGTAGTTTAGTACGTCAAAGCGTCAGGGACAGTACTTGCCATACTTGTAGTTTAGTACGTCAGATAGTCAGTGCCAGTACTTGCCATACTTGTAGTTTGGTACGTCAGAGAGTCAGTGCCAGTGCCAGTACTTGTCCTACTTGTAGTTTAGTACGTCAGAGAGTCAGTGCCAGTACTTGCCATACTTGTAGCTTAGTACGTCAGAGAGTCAGTACCAGTACTTTCCATACTTGTAGTTTAGTACGTCAGAGTGCCAGTAATTGCCATACTTGTAGTTTAGTACGTCAGAGAGTCAGTGCCAGTACTTGCCATACTTGTAGTTTATTACGTCAGAGAGTCAGTGCCAGTACTTGCCATACTTGTAGTTTAGTACGTCAGAGAGTCAGTGCCAGTACTTGCCATACTTGTAGTTTAGTACGTCAGAGAGTCAGTGACAGTACTTGCCATACTTGTAGTTTAGTACGTCAGAGAGTCAGTGACAGTACTTGCCATACTTGTAGTTTAGTACGTCAGAGAGTCAGTGACAGTACTTGCCATACTTGTGGTTTAGTACGTCAGAGAGTCAGTGCCAGTACTTGCCATACTTGTAGTTTAGTACGTCAGAGCGTCAGTGACAGTACTTGTCATGCTTGCAGTTTAGTACGTCAGAGAGTCAGTGACTAGTACTTGTCATGCTTGTAGTTTAGTACGTCAGAGAGTCAGTGCCAGTACTTGCCATACTTGTAGTTTAGTACGTCAGAGTCAGTGACAGTACTTGTCATGCTTGTAGTTTAGTACGTCAGAGAGTCAGTGCCAATACTTGCCACACTTGTAGTTAAGTACGTCAGAGAGTCAGTGCCAGTACTTGTCATACTTGTAGTTTAGTACGTCAGAGCGTCAGTGACTTTTAATGATTCTATTCTAGGACAAGCACACAATAACATTAACTGTTTTGTTGTTCTTTTTTTTCCACACCACGTCCTATTATCAATCTGAGCTATCCACATATTTAAATTAATGGAGTAGGGGTAAGGAAGGTAGAACTTAAAGTAAATTTACCTGTATTTATGTGAAAAAAAAAGTGGTGGGACATTTATTTCTAAAAAACTCATCACACCCGACTGGTATCTGAATTGAAGGTTAACCCATTTATTGCACCTACTTGATGCTTCTCTCCGGGATTCGAACGCTACCTACACACTCAAATGCAGAATACCTTGACTGCTGCATTCTTGAACACGTCGTGGCTTGTAGTGGATAGCTCAGTCGTGAATCTATTTATGAGTGTTTGGATAAGCTGTGCTGTGCTATATCAAGGGAGGCTATTTTCATGGCTCCTTGAA
This sequence comes from Timema bartmani, assembly GCA_902151455.1. NCBI lineage: Eukaryota > Metazoa > Arthropoda > Insecta > Phasmatodea > Timematidae > Timema > Timema bartmani. Next base: position 277,686 of record CABFWB010000155.1, on the reverse strand, counting down.
ATAAACCTTTGTCTAAAGATAAAGGAAATGGCCCACATAACGCTCTTTACCAATGCACTATTCAACTATAGTGACGACCATTTAGTAATAACTGGAGATGGGTCGAATACAATATTTTACGAATCTAAATTTTCATTTTAACTTAGAATCCTTGATTTAAAATTCAAATCCGAATCAATAAAAAGTATGAATATAAGAAGAAATAGGAATATAGCTTAGTGATAGAAAGTTGAAATATATATTATTAAAATGAAGAGTTTGTTTGTCTGTTATGAGCATTACGTGATATCTACAGTAAGTAAAGGGGTGAAATTTAATAAATTAGTAGTCCCTCTGCACAAACATGAGCAACTTAAAGCTGGAATTTTAAATTTTTGATTAGATTTTTAAATTTATTAAAAATAGGGTTGTAAGAAAATAAACGAAGAGTTTTTTTTTCTGTATGAAGCAAAGAATAGATTTGCCCGGGGTAACCATGCAAGGTACTGCATAGCTACCTCAGGCATTTGTAGGAACTAAATGTTAGTTATTTTGTTGCTAAAATACACTTAATATAACATTCATACGTTCAGTTAAGTGTCAAATTAATGGCATGAATTCTCTTTGGTAAGTTTTTTCTATAATGTTGTTGGGGCTGAGCCAACAATAAGCAGTCTTAGAGCTCTAAAATAAATTTCAATTTGAAATTATTTAAAAAAAAATCAAACTTTAATCCTCGAATCTAGACTAACCTTGAGATTTCGAGGGTTTGAGGCTTCAATCCCAGGTAATAGCCTTAGCCAAAGTGACGAACCATTAATTTTTTAGTAAACTTATAATGTGTTTATATAGTAAGTCTGGTGAACAAATTGAAGTATATGTTGCATCACGGCTGTTTGTTGCCCAATTACTGCATCAACTTTACAGAAGCACTGGCTCGAACGTATTTAGGCTCATTTTACTGTTTGAGGTACAAGTCACATTCTTATAGTTGATATCCTCAGTGAGATTAAATACCTGATTAAACGGAAAAAATGGGACTAAGGGTAATTTTATTAAGATTTTAGAGTTTTTAAATAAGGAGCGCTATGAGATAAGATAGAATTTGAAAAGAAAAATGGTGATTTATTGGGTCACAAAAGTATGAGAATGATAAAGAATAGAATAAGGTTCGACAATTTTTAGTTATAATGTAGAATTGAAAATAGTATGTTGAAAAATATCAAAAAATCTTTTGAATTAAAATATTAGATACGGTTAAAATAACATAAAACACATTAAAAATTAATCACAAATACAAAGTTAGGGTGTATAGTGTTTGAACAATTAATCTATGGGCTTAGTAGATAATACATTTTTTAAATTATTTAATAATAATATATGTCAGTTTAAACATATTGTGAACATGATAATATTTGAAAGAGGTATATTTATTTTTATTGAATTGATTTCAAACTATATGAAACAATAAAATATAGCCAAGAAATTTTTTATGTTGACAAAAATTAAAATATTTTATGAGACAAGTAAAAGACAAAGTATAAAAGTATTTAATAGTAATTTGATAATCACACTTAAAATAAGTTTCACTTGATATAAAATTAACCAGAATTGGAATAAATTAATGTGCAGAATATTGAAAAAATGTTAAGTCAACATTATAAACGTATTTAGAATTTAAAAAAAGTTTAAAGTAATAATTTAGGATAATAGCTATTCATTTATTTCCAAAGTCTTATCTGAGATGATTACTGTACCTTGCTCCCTTATAACTAAGATATGTTTTTAAGGTCCACACTTAATAGTTGATTTGCCCATTGGTGATGTAAGCTGTTATCTAGTGGTTAGAACTATATGATATAGATACAGAGGTCCCAGGTTTGGGCCCCGGTGCGGCTTCCCTATATAAAACTGAGATTAATGGCCGGAGGATTCGTTGTGCCTACCATGTGACACCCTCAATCCGAAGAAGTTGGCAATACCTTTTTCCAATAGACGGCGGCCGCTTGGTCGGTATGGCTCGTTTTGAGGGCTGACGCCGTGGAGAGTGGTGTAAGTTGGTGATTGTGAGTGGTAGTTAGCGGTATCGGCTATGGGTAGGATTAATTTTTTTCCTGGTATGAGTGGGGCGGGCTGTGATTAAAGTATTATTTCGATTTGTGGGCGTTGGCGCGTGATGCTTGAGTGATTTGGTTATGGTAGGATTTTCATCAGACGTTGACGTGATAAATTGGACTGTTTTAATCCTGTCTTTACTCCTGTCACGGTTTTGTTTAGCTTATCATTGAAGCTTTATTTAAATTCGGGACAAGCTTTAATACATTCTAACATGATAAATATTTGATTCTTTTTTATTACTATAAAAATTAGTAATGGGTAGGTAATTTCCCCGAAAGGGAGACAGAACAGATGAAAGTTTGAGAAACATCGAGCCAGAACTCTCATAATGGAATAGTAAAAATCTATACTACATTTACCAGCCAGTGATATCACTACTTATATTGATAATAGTGCAAGTTTAAATTTTGCTTGTATCTTTTAAGTTGTATTATTAAACTAACAAAAGATTTTAGATTGATGTATGCGATTAAGTATAATGAGCAACCAAGAACCGAAATAATAGAACTGAGATTGGGAAAAGTTTCAGAATAATCCGTATTATTAAAATATCAACTGATTCACCACTAGTATAAATAGGTAGGTTGATAGTTTAATAAAATGGATCAGTTTGAAACATTTCCATGTTCAGGTTCTATCGTTAAATTTTAGGTTCTGAATTCCTAAATCCACTTGATTACACAAACAAATATAAAGCCATTTGGTCTTCATTCGTTTCATTTCTCTATAGAAATATGGATAGTACAGTCCAATTTTCATAAGAAGAGCCTTCCTTATCTAACAGCTAGAAAAGTTACTAGATCTACTTCAATGTATTAATACGTGAAGTCATGGGAACTGCAGCTATAATTCTTGATATATTTTATTATCAACATCTCTAAAGTAACTTAATAATGTTATCAGTGTTGACAAAAAAATAATGTTTGTATTTTAGAAAAGTTTCTTCCTGCCAAAATTTGGCTGTCCAGTAGAATTATTTTTAAATAAACCATAAAAACTAAATATATGGTTGCATGATCCAAGACGTCATTCTCGCAATATATTAGATTGGTGGTGACAGGGAGGTTTGGGTTTGGGTCTCGGTCAGGTGCCCACAGGGTGTTTTAAACAAATGGTTTCTCCCTCTGCTTGCACACAAATTCGGACACATTTCCTCTGAATTCTACATTTTTCAACCCTATCCCATTAATGTGAATACTTGCATAGTTTGGATTTGTAGTAAAATATTGCTTACAATTATTTTTATCAATTATATTAATTTTGTTGTATATATTTATTTATTAAGAATTATTGAACCTATTGGACCTACAGATTGGAACTGAAGACCTGGTAGAATTTTTAGTAACTAAATCTGGTTTGGAATTATATATATAGCTACATATATACATATATAAATGCACATATATAAACACACACATGTACTGTACATTACATATATACACATACACCTTGATTATGGTAGGAAGAACAGTAGCCTAACAACTACCATATAATATGGTTCCTCTCACTAAAATCAGCGTATATATATATATATATATATATGACTACTTCACTTTACGAGTCACCATGAAAATGACACTGTCCCATTGAAATCAATACAAGCTGATGAAGGGGTTGGGGGATGTTGGTGGCGCTCCACCGAGATATAAAACACAGATAAATGTTATATTCCTGGTTCAAACAATGGTTACAATTTTGAATTTAGTATTTTATATACTTGACTTTTACAAAACCAAATATGTCAATTTAGTGGGTGATATTACTATTTCATAAAGTATTTATATTTTGAAAGAGTTTGCTGTCCACAAAAATGCCCCATTCCTTTAAAATAACGGGATTAAATCCCGGTTGTTTCAACTAAGATGGTTTTATTAATTTACTAGTAATCATTTTCTTCAACTAAATCTGTTACCCCTTTAATAATTAGGCTTAAGCTAATAACACACCAATACCTATACAAGGATTTATAGTGTACAGAAAATATTTTAACTTTTTGTAAAAATAATAGATTAATAAAACTATAACTACTTCATTTAAAAAGCTTACAAAAAATAAAATAAAAGATTGCCATGTTAACACTTGGTTTAAAAAAATTAGCGCCACGTCTTACTACCCATTCGGGTTGTACGCAAATTTAATAAATACTCTAGTGTGTTAGGGATGAGTGAAGTTTAATTTATATTAATTGTACCCGCATTTACGTGAAGACAAAGTGGAAAACCCACCCTTAGTAGACTGGGATCTTCCCATCATCAGCAGTACAGTCTATAGCCGGAAGGGACGCTTTAGACTATTCGACCACCGAAGCGGGTATATAGTTTATATTGCGGGTGATAGTTTTAATTACATACAAATAAAGCTACTGTCCAAAATACAAACAATATGCCCAAAATGTCAAACATACCTTCATAAAATGTTAAACACAATTATTGTCATGCATATCAAATGAAATCACAAATACACAATATATTGAAAATACATTTAATATGTTATATTTAACACTCGAGTGTTTTCATTTCAACATACCAAAAATAATAGTATATTATGTATGTTTTCAAGCTGTAAAAAATTTAGTCGAATGAGGTTTAAAACCTTAGCATTAACAAAAACGAGTAATAGATATAATATGTTTTTAAATGTGTGACATTTGGCGTGAGTCCAATGTGCCAGTGCGGATAATATTTACGTAGTGTCCGCTTGACAGTATAATTATGTGTTGTCATTAAAAGTAAGTGTCGCAAGAGAATATAATATTATGTAGTTCTAAAATCTTTGTAAACATCCCCGTGATAGAATACCCACATCGGTGGTCTCAAGGTCTAAGGCGTCACTCTAGCAATACATTGGATTATTGATACCGGAAAGCTCAGGATTTGAATCCCGATGAGGATTATTGACAAGTTTTTTGAACATCCTAAATCATCTCGATATTTATACTGCGTTCTCACCTATGCTGATATTCTTCTTGCTATAAACAGTTGGGATATTACCGAAGAAGAAACGTAACCAGTGCTACTAAATCTTATAAGATTCTAAATTTAAAAGAGCTTATAAAAAAAACTGTAGTGTGTGTGGCCATGTAGTTTCAGACATTTGACTATGAACTTAGAAAGATAAAATTTAAGTACACATCCAACATAAAAAATATTTGTTTGTAAACGACTTTACCCATGCTATATTTGGCTCACTAAAAAAGTAAGGTATTTTGTATTTAATCATAGGTTACATGTCCTAAAAATTAGCAAAATGTTATACATATTGGTTTTTAGGCCCCTACACGTTCACTATTATTACTGCTTTTATTCAAACTTTGTATTTTAAAATATTGTTATCGCATCTAAGATTTAAAAAATAAATAAAAAATGTCAAGGTGAGGATGTAGGGAACGCGAGAAAGAGCAAGTGTTTTTGCAGTTCATATAGAAAAAGAGTTTTTGGCCAAAATAAATAAAATATTGCTCCAGTAGAAACATAGAGTTTAATTTTCTTCGCGTGGTGATATCAAAAGTTGTTGAATATCTGTCATGAGCATATTAGCAATTGATGAGAAACCTTTTAAATGAAGAGAAAAAGTTGTCATTAAATTCCACGAACCCCTTGACAAATATTCAAGAAATTTTAAGGTAACATTGTGAAGAAAATTAAACTCTATGTTTATACTGAAGAACTATTTGATTTATTTTGACAAAAAAAAGTGTTTTACTATTAAAACTGCAAAGACACTTACCTTTTCTCACGTTTCCTACACCCCCATCTTAGTACTTTTGAATGGATTTTGTACATAATATTTTATAATGTTATACACCCCATTTTGTTTGTATAAAAGTTTAATATATTTATTTTAATACATATTTTATAATGGGAATACGTGACTGCCTAGTTCGTCTCGTTTTCTGTAAGCAACATTCCTTGAATTTCTTCCCTAAGCCACATCGAAGACTATAACTAACTACTTAAACTAGTTACAACGGTGAATAAATAATCATTAGTTATTAAAGTTACCTTGGTATTTTACATTTATATCCAGTTCTGAAGAAGCATCATTTATACTAATGTGAACACGACACCAAATCCGACACCTTAGCTCAGTCAGTAGCATATCCACCTGATGATCTAAGGGTCCCGGGTTTGATTCCCGGCATGGCCGAAAAATGTATCATTGGTGAAATTTGGGTTTACCCTTTCACATTGATAATTTAACGGCCGGGGACTGGATGTTGTGCCTGTCCTAATCTTAAGTTAGATTATAAGGCTTATGAAGCTACGACAGGCCTAGCAAGCCTGTAGTAAAAAATATAGTATATATTGAATAAAAAGCTGACCCAGACCATAGGTTGGAAACAGTAATGGATGTAAAGTAAAGTAAAACAAGTCACCGCCGAAATTGAAGGGCAATCTCATGGAAATCAAGGCAACAAAAGAAGGCTGCTAGACGATACAAGTGTGCAAAATTTGATTATTTACTTCCCTAGTGTCAGTCTAGCAAAGGAGAACGGTAAATTCGTCTTATAGTAGTGGTGATTTTAAACCAGAGTTTATACGTGTATTTTCTTATTTGATGTAAATATTATATGAGGCATTTGACTAAAATTTAAAACTTAAACTTTATACAAACAATCTATTAAAATAATATCATCTGTCGTCATTCTACCGGAGGGAGTGCCAATTTGTGAATTGTTCCTTGCCTTCTTGAACAAATACGAAGATAAGAAAAACAAAATAAAAACGTATAGTTGTTGTAAAATTGGAAATGGTCTAATTTTTTCTGTGTGGCTGATGCCAGCTAATTTAAAGATAATGATATTATTTTTTGACACTCGATGGAATATGGGTAAACTAAAAGTTCTTCGCGAGTTTCCTCTTCAACGAGAAGTATGTTTCATCTTACAACAATAGCCTACCAAATCGACAACTTCAAAGTGAAGTGGGAATAATATTTTTGGTTGTCTGGAGTTATTTTCAACCAGATCTTCCAATGTATAAGACTATTACCGTTTCATTTACAAACATCCTAGTTTTCTTTCACCTCATAATTTCGACAGTTTAACAAAACACAGGTTAAACATAATACATAGCAAGGAACAACACATTTATTTAATTTTTATCGCATTTCAAATCAAACTTAAAATCAAATACTATTAAAGGGGTAAAACAATAATATCAAGTTGTGTTCTTTTAATCTCATCATTGTTGGTAATGTTTTAATTTTAAGTCTGCATATAGCTCATACATCTTTAGGTAGGGAATAACACATTTTAAGAATAACTACAATGTACTATAAAACACCAACTTTTTGTTTTTATCATTATTTACAAAGTAGTTAACATAGGTAAAACATTGTTTCTTATTGTATTTTTGTGGTCCCAAACAATGAATTGTTCTCCTTGTGCTATTCTTCCTAACTGTACCTTTCTTCATTATCCCGCAGTATGCTGAGAGTATAACACAGGTAATAAAGTGTTATTTTGGGAGTAAACTCCAATGATTTGTTTTAAGGCTCTCCAACTTAAGTCCAGGGATCTTGGTTTCACGGGGTTTACTCGTGTCATTCCTCACCGACTGACTTACTGGGCAGATAAGTTAAGGTTGTGTATTTAGTAAGGAGTCTGTCTGCTTCCCAGGGTGAATAGCGCATGACAGTTCCTCGCAATGACGGCTGGGGGGAGGTATTTTGTGTAAATTGTTATACATGTGATATTTTTTATGTTTTATTTTGATATGTGTTAGGTGGTTTTATTTATCTGCGTGGCTACTGGTTTATTGCAATATAGCAAATCTTACGTAGAAATAATACATAATATATTATTTATGCATACACTTAGCTAAAAAAATGGTGTTCATATTTTATTTGTAAAAAAGTAAAATGCTCTCATTTATAAACGGCTCTGCTAATTTCAAAGTATTTTTATTGTTACAAAATGTATTTCATAAAAATTTGAGCATTAACTTAAAAACTACCTGCTCCTCGCAATATACTGGACTGCCGATGACCTGGAGGTTATGATGCGAATCCCGGTTGGGGTTACTGAGAGGAGGGAGGATCCTACATTGTTTTCTACTCTCCCTCTACGCGAGTGCGGGTACAATCCCTCTAAATCCAACCTCCTTTTCTGTTATATTTTATGTACTTGTACATATGCATCTAACCCGAACGGGTAGTAAGACGCGATGATTAAAAACAAGCTAAAAACTAGGGTAATTCTTCTTAAAATAACCTACACAATAGTAAAAACATGAAAGAGTTTGTGTTGAGTTTTTCAAGGTATATGTATTAATTTAGAGTTTATTACGTAATGCTCATTTAAAATATAATAAACGAACACATTGCTTTATTTATTTGTAAATATACCTACTTAACATCTTCTGTAATTTGTAAAGTTATGTATATTTCAACTCGCTCTTATGTGCTATATCATTGTAAACCAAGCAGCTTCATTTTGAAACCATTATTATAGCTCACAGTTAGTTGACTACTGCGAACATTGTTGCCATCACACATATTGTAGATTTTAATATAAGTGTAATTAGCGAGTTTCAATCTCTAAGTTAATGAGATGTTTTAGGCGTATGACTCCAGTGCCATTAATACAGACTAATGATGTAGGGAAAAGTCTGTTAGTTCCAGATAACAGATTTAATTGTGCTAAAATTTGTAATTACTGGCATGTTGGAGAGGAGCTCAAAAACTCCAGTAGAATTCCCAAGGTAAGTAATGTTATGGTGGTGCATTTAATCTAGGAAATTAGCTGTTTTAAACATTTATATTGATCGGTTCTGAAAGATTAGCATTAATCTCCTGGAAGATTACGAAGAGCCCAATTAACCATTACTCCCCCACATCGGTGGAAATGCAGACTAAACTTCAAGCTCGTCTAATCTGGTTTTCTGCTCCAAAAAAAGGTATGGTTGGGGATGGCGGGGAGAGGGTCAAGTTTCGAATCCTATATGGGTTTACTGAGGGTGTTATTTTACTAAATGGTTTCATTTTACCTTTAATGCCAATGTGGCTAAATTTCAGGTGGGAGGAGTATAGAATGCCTCTCTAATCAATTTGTATAATTTTTTTTTGTACTTAAAGACATGAGACTAAAAAACGTAAGTGCTGTAAAAATATATTTTTTGGCATGTGTGATAGCTAAAATAAAATAAAAATCACTCTTAGTTATTTAGTAAAGGCTTGAGAATATAATAAAATGTTTGGCAAAGTCCGTTTTATTTAAAAAGCTATAATCTATTTTAACGACAGTTGCTATTTATAAATTGGCTAATATTCTTAGGAAATGTCTATCCTCTTGGTAGATATTAATTATAATTGTTTGAAATATATTTTATTTTATCATTGGCTTGATGGCGCTATCCAGACCTGCTCTAGTAATTTGGCTATTTTGAATCCCGGTCAGGTTGAAATTATTTAGTCCTAACGTGGTGCAAGATCGGGTGTTACAAAGGCAGGGCTTGGACACTCTGGGGGGATGTGAAAACACAGGGAATTTTCAAAATCTAGTAAAAATAATGGAACACTTGTTAATTTGGCATATTTAACTGAATATTTAAATTAGTAGGTCTTTGGATGGAATAAAAAGTGAACTGAAGAATTAAGCACGCTGATTCAAACATGTCTATCCCTCAAACAAGAAATAACCCTTTGATTGTATCGATAACCCTCTGATGATATTGATAGCCCTCTGATGATGTTGATAGCCCTCTGATGATATTAATATCACTCTGATGTTGTTGATAGCCCTTTGATGTTGTTGATAATCCTCTGATGGTGTTGATAACCCTCTGATGATATTAATAGCACTCTGATGTTGTTGATAACCCTCTGATGGGGTTTATCGCCCTCTGATAGTGTTGATAGCCCTATAATTGTGTCAATAGCCCTCTGATTGTGTCGATAGCCCTATAATGGTGTCAATAGCCCTCTGATTGTGTCAATAACCCTCTGATGTTGTTGATAACCCTCTTATGTGGTTAATAACCCTCTGTTGATGTTGATAGTCCTCTGATGATGTTGATAGCCCTCTTATGATGTTGATAGCCCTCTGATGATGTTGATAGCTCTCTTATGATATTAATAGCACTCTGATGCTGTTGATAGCCCTCTGATGTTGTTGATAATCCTCTGATGGTGTTAATAACCCTCTGATGATATTAATAGCACTCTGATGTTGTTGATAACCCTCTGATGGGGTTTATCGCCCTCTAATAGTGTTGATAGCCCTATAATTGTGTCAATAGCCCTCTGATTGTGTTAATAGCCCTCTTATGGTGTTAATGACTCTCTGATGGTGTTAATAAGTATATGATGGTGCTAACACCAGAATGGTGGCCACTTGCTTTAGATATTATGTTGTATCTTATTTTGATTTCGATTAAACTGTAAATAAGGACATATTTATTTAATATTTTATCAAGTTTCAGGGGTGCATTTAACCCAATAACTCCCCCTTCCTACGGTTTAAGGGTGTATTTTCTATAGATTTTTATCTTACCCTATGGCCTGTTACAAAAAAATGTTATATAGCATTTTTCTGCTCGTTTATTTAATACAACCATAGCATCTAAACCTAGTTTCTATTTGGATTTTGAATTTTGATTTCATATTTGAATCTTTCCTATATAATTATAAGGAATTTTTAATCAAATATGAATTCCATACCGATTTATACTCGAAGTTAAAATTCCTAAGCTTCCCAGAGGATTAACTATAATGAACTGATTAATTATTATTTCAGTTTTGCACTTTATCACACTAAGACAATACATTTTGGCTCTCAACAAAGTAATCACACTTTCCACATCACACTTACTCTCTCCACACGGTAATAACACAACCGTTTTAATAATGACGATCATAATGAAGTTGATTTATTACACTAGAATCACATCCCCTGTAACAGGGTTATTATTTCCGTCTGTTCGTTCCCCACCGCATGAATATTCAAACCGGCCACAAGAGGAAACAATTGATTTTTTCCCTATCTCTGTATTTATAGACCAAAGGTAGCAAACATGGGGTAGAATAGTTATCTAATGTTGAGAGTCGGAATGTTGATGGACTTGATCTTACGGTGGGACTCCCCTTCCACTTGGGAGGCTCTTGTGTAGACTTCTCCGGTAAGGTACTGTGTTTAGTTTGGTAGACAAAACTAGAGAATTTCTTGAACAACTTCCATTTACTATTTGCTTCCATACCCTTTTGATAGGGGCTTCACTTTTGTGATCGAGTGGTCTAAGGTCGGATTCGCCTATTTGTCTATCTCGTGGACATTCCTAGTCGATCAATCGCATAAGAAAACTTGGTCCTACATTGTTGTTAAAAGTTTAGATTTGAGTCTTTTAAACTCGCAAATACATAAAGTGCTTTCAAATTATATTTGAGTGTAATCAAAATTAGCTTGATCAGACATAATCGGTTATGTTTCAAGGTAATAAAATAGTTTAGTATGAAAATGTACACTTTACTCTCTATAAATATGGGGGCATAAGTATTTGTGGAAGGTTTGAATCTAAGGAATAAATATAAAATTTATGGACAAAGAAATAAGTTAATGTAGAGTGGATAAAAGATAGATGATCGCTGGACTTTTAATAAATTAAGTCAATTGGGGCCCAAAAAGTTTGCCAACCCTTGATCTGCGTCACTCTTTGTATAGACTGGACTGCCGATGATGGGGAGATCGGGGATAGAATCCTGATTGTGTGAACTGATGGTGGATTTTCCAAACTAGTTTACCACGTTAACGCGGGTACACTTCTTCTAAAATTAAATTTTCCTCGTTCCTAACACATGAAAATAGTTTGTAGATACGCGTGTAGTGTATATGCGTAGGGAGATGCGGCGACAAAAAATAAATAATTACATAAAATATTGGGTGAATATTTGTGCTGTGCGAGTGGCCAAGAACAATTTTTAGAGACACGCAGCACACATTCTTCCATTAAGTAAAATACTTACATAATAAGTCTTTATCAGTATATATTCTGGGTGTATTTTAATTGATGTTAAATAATTTAGGGGCGTATTCACATTGACCTAACAATCAAAAAAGTTCGTATAAACATGGCTCTAGAAACGTTTTGTTTCTGGGTTAAGAGGAATTTTAATGTTTAAAAAATATCAAATAATTAATAAACAATTAAACTAGACAGTATTTAATAGAAACGAACAAAAACACAAGGAAGAACATTTTGTTACAAATTCGTTCCATGCTGTGTCGTACTCTACGCGGAATGTTACGTATTTGCTCACCACTTCCATTTACAACAATAGGCTCTCTTAAAACGTCAACATCAGGCACAGGAGTTGCGTAAACAATTGACTTTAAAGGTAAAAATCCATTGGGTTCAAATCAGGTGATCAAGCAGGCCATTCAATGGATCCCTCGTGACCAATCCATATATGAGGAAAACGGACATCCAGATACTAACGAACTCTCCAAATAAAGTTTGCTGGGGCACCATCGTGCATAAATCACATTTTTCTTACGACATCCAAAGGTACTTTGTCCATCAAATAGTGCAATTCCTTTTGAAGAAATTACAGATGAACGCCTTCTGTCAGATGCGGAGGTAAAATAATTGGGGCCTATCAAACGATTATGCACGATTCCAGCCCAAACGTTTATAATGAACTTATGTTGATATTTGTCCTGCCTCGCTACATTTGGGTTGTCTTCGCTCCATATGGTTGTTATGGTAGTATGGTAGTTGAATACTCCATCTGTGTAAAACCAGCCTCATAAGTGAACAGGATAAATGTCAAGAAATGTAAGACCACAGCACTTTCTTCGTGGCAGAAAGTCTGCTTCGGTAAGTCCTTGCACCATTGGTGATAGGGTTACAGAAGGTTTTCGTGGGGAGTATTCCAAATATTCTTATGACTAACTCCTTCCCTTAATTCAACTCTTCTTGTAATATCTTATGGTGGACTTTCATCTATATTACGAAGAACTCATTCCTCAAGGTCAACATTTTGTACCTCTCTTAGTCTTCCAGTGTCCAAGGATCTTCTCTCAAATGAGCCCGTTGATGGTGTCGTGTGAATAATATTAAATAAGGTAAACGCATGTCGGGTTATCTTTCTGAATAAAGTACAAGATATCTTAGTGCATTCCCATCTGCAAGAACATAGGTGTAGTGTATGTCAAACATTTCACTCACCGAATACATTAACTTGACTATTTCTTAATCCGGAGTAGTCTGCAGTATTTTCCACAACTAACTGACCTCTTTAAACAACAAGAAAAAAGACCAATCAGCAAAACGAAACACGTACGTACATTATTACCAATTCAAAAGAACAAAGATGGCATTACGTATTAATGCAAATTATTCATTAAAGCAATTTGGGTTGATTAGCTATTTAGATAAAATCTTAAATAGTTCTAAAACTAATTGTTTCTGGACCCATGTTTATATACAAATTTTTTATCGTTTGGTCGATGGGAACACGCCCCTAAAATATTTGACCCCAATTAAAATACACCTAGAGATAGAAGTCTATCAAGCTCGAGATCCCTGGCTTAGTGTGACAATTCTCTACCACTGAGCTATCCAGGGTTCATCCCGTTCAGCTCTAGCCGTAACCTAAATACGATTTCCATATTTTAAGCTTCGCTATTCATATACAATTGATTGTACAAGTGTTAGTTTTCTTCCAAGTATATTTTACTCCATTACTGTTTCCAGCCTATGGTCTGTGTCAGTTTTTTATTCAAGCCGTATATTTTCCCCTACTGGCCTGCTAGGCCTATCGTAGTTTCATATGCCTTAAAAAATATCTTAAGACCTCTTTTTATTGAGATAGATCTATGACCTGACTTCTTACAATTTAATTCATATATCCTAAAGTTATTCCCATTTACAGTTTAAATTCCTTTAAAAGAAATACAATCTAGTTATACTTAACTTAAGACTAGGACAGGCACAACATCCAGTCCCTGGCCGTTAATTTATCAATGTGAAAGGGTTAACCCACAATTCACCAAATATAAAATTTCCGGCCATGCCAGGAATCGAGCCCGGGACCCTTATACATGCTACCGACTGAGCTCAGGTGTTGGATCCTTCCTCCAAGTATATATTGTTTTCTAGTACTTGAAGAATACTTTATTTGTACAGTATCTAAAGTCAATCTTACACCCTGAAGTTGTATATAAAATAAGATATAACGTAGGCCATAAAAGGGCTTTAGTAGGTAAATAGAGTAGAACTCGATCTACAGTGGGACGTTTGGATTAAATAGCGTTCCCTCATGTTTACTGCCTTCGAAACTAGGTCATTTCACTGCATGGTTACGTAACATTATTTGACTTTACGAAGAGGAAACCTCAGAGAATATGAGTTTTATTCCCAGTAGGGGCTCAACCTTGTTGTGCTTCAACAGATGGCCAAACTTCTCTCGGATACTTTAGCTGAAGACTAGTCAAGTTGGGAAAATATATTACCACCGTTCTGGATGCCCGGTTATATAGAAAGTCTATTAGACATAGGTACAAGACTATAATGACCCTATGTGTCTGATAATTGCACAAAAATTACAAAACGTCAGAAGTATCGCTGGAATTTACTATAGACCCTGTGATTTGAACGAGAAAGAAAGTTGATTTTTAAGCTGGGAACGACGAATAGTATTTAATTTCTTATTTGAGATATTTAACGTGAGCTTTACAAACCGACTTATTATACAGGATTGCCATGCAACTGAAAAACCGCGAAAACACGGGTTAATATTGCAAAATATATTTAAAAATACTGGAAAATTTGTTAATTTGTTAATTATTTAACTTAGAGCTTAAAATAGTAGGTCTTTGGATGGTTGAAAAATTGAACTGAAGAATTGAGCACTTGGACTCAAACATGTCAAACAAGAGTTGTGAAGCGATAAAATATGTATTTCCATATCAGTCATAAACTATCCTGTTCCAAACATAAACTACTATGACTTAACATTGGTCAGTTTAATGAAAAAAAAGTATTATATTTTTCTTCAATCTAAGCTGCCCGGAAATATGGAAACTCCTTCAGGAAAACATTAAAAACACAAAGAAACCGGTAGTAAGAAAATAGTGGCAGTCCTGTTATATCAGCACACGATTCATAAACCAACTAATATCCAGAACTAATATCCAGAACTAATATCCCAGCCCCCCAGCCGTTAATTCACTGTTGTATTAGGGAGAAACTAAATTTCACTAATGATGGATTTTTCGGCCATGCCAGGAATTGAACCCCAGACCGTTAGTAGACAATCACTCTACTGATTGAGATAAGGCGTCTGACAAATAATAGTAACATTAATTTTCTTTGCTGAAACCTTAATTTTCGCCCTGAATGGCGTAGTAAAAATAATGTAATACAAAATTAAATAAATTCCCCAGCAGAAAAGATTTAGCTAGGGACAATTCGTACTGTTAAACCAAATATAAATGTAAAAGCATGTCAATATGTAATGAAGTATATGTATATATGTACTGTACATTATATATATAGTACCACATTCTTAATCCTACTACCCGTTCGGGATATACGTGTATCTACTAAATACGCTGATGAGTTAAGAGTACTGAAGGTTGCATTTAGAGAAAGTGTATCCATAATTGCGTGTGGGGAGGGTGGAAAACTATTTAGGAAAAAATCCCTCAGTACACCTGACCAGGATTTGAATCCCAATCTCCTCGTCATCGGCAGTCCAGTCTATGGTGAGAGTGATGCCTTAGACCTACCGGCCACAATGAACAATATAGAGTCAGAAAATAACTATAAATTATATTAATGATTTTGTCTGCTTTAGAGTGACTCGGAGCGATTATCTGTCAACTCTCTCTCCCTCTATGATCTAAACTACGAGCGAACATTTCAAAGCATGTAACATTTATATTCTAAAACTTATTCTCATTCTGAATAGATAGTAAACATGCTTTGATTTGCCCTGACCATAAAAAAAATTGCATGTTTTAATTTAGGGACATATTTAAACTATTTTTAGGGTGTATTTTACATATTTAGAAGAATTTTGTAAAATATAGAGTTAAATAAAAATATGTATATTTCATACTAAAAAATATATAGTAAAGAGTAAACTTTTTTGCAATGAGGGTAGCTAACATTTTTTATTGTAAAAACAACAAAACATTTCTTACTTCTTATAGTAAGTTTCGAAAAAGCCTTTGTCATATTTTTTATAGCATTTATTGACATTCTTAGGGTGTATTTGAATTCATATCTAACGTTTTTAGGGTATGAACATCATGTATCTAATAATATACATACATAATTAATTTACTCAAACAAGTACTTAGAGTTTCGTAAGTACCATAGGTCCATAAAAGTATTTTATGAATCTATATGCACCTTGTTTGTTGATATGAACCTACATTGTCTTTAGAATGTTTCAAGGAATGCATCTTTATGATACAGCCCACCCATTATGGACGAACTGCTTTTCAAAACTCATACTATTTCAGTTGTCACCCATTTTAATAGACATGTTATAAATTCACACTTTAGAGAATATATATAAAGACCCACATAGGCAAAATATTCATTTTCAATCTTAGGTTCCTGAAGAAAGGGTACAGTATACAACATTAATTATATATCTAGTATATAACACATTATATATTTATAAATGAGTAGTAATACATTTTATAATAAAATAATTACTAACTATTTTACTGAATAAAATTCATTTCTTAAAAGAAACATAAACTTTAAAAATCGAATAATAACTCACCTTTAATAATTAATTATTAATAATAACTTCACATAATATATCTCCCAGTAACTTTAGAATGAGATTCATGCAAGCTTGCCAAATGATGTTGTTTTAATAGTAATAATGATAATAATAATAATAATAATAATAATAATAATAATAATAATAATAAACACGTCAAATAACGTGCATTCATAATCGTACACACAAGCAATATGACTCGCTTAGTTGTGAACAAGAATCAAAGGAGTCAAGTCTCATCGTGTCGGTTTTTTGGTGATGGGGAGATTGGGGTTAAAATCACAACCAGGTATATTGAGGTGGTTTTACCTAAATAGTTTTCCACTCTCCCTCCACGCGGATTCTTATATATCCCTCCTCCCCCACACATGTGGGTAATCAGGACGGGTAGTAAGACATGGCGTAGAAAATAAATAAATAGAATAGGCCTTATATCATTTATAACAATACAGGGGGCATTCATAAATCACTTAACGTTTTTGAGAGGGGGTGAGCTCTTATATATACGTACATTGTGGTACATAGGGGGAGGAAGGCTCAAGGGTGGATCCAGGGCCTGTAGTCAAGGGGGGATTGGTTTTCATAAAGCTCCTCCAAATATAAATTTAACTAAACAAGATTTTAATCAATTATGATTTTAATAATAATAATAATAATAATGCTTGTTTATTACAAATAATTTTGATTAAAAAGAGGACTTTTAAGAGAAAAAAAAATTGATTAACAAATTTATAATTTTAATACAAAAATCGTTAAACAAAAATTCACTGCCACAATAACCGGCCCCATGGTGTGGTGCTTAATTCACGTGGCTACGAGCCTGGGAATCCCGGGTTCGATTCACGGCAGGTACTTTGGGTATTTCTACCTTAAGGGGAATTATCCCAATGGTTACCAGTGTTTGGTTAGTTAGGCTTAAGTTAGGTTAAGATTCACACAAGCTCCACAACTTCATAAACACTATCACCACATCATATTATTTATTAAGTGTGCGACGTGTAGACAACTTCCTGTAGTGTATCCTGAGCAACGTTCTGTGCCACCAGTGTGACTAATAGTCTACACATAAGACAACCGAACCTGGATGTCATGTCCCTCCTATTTATTATGCCATACGATATAAAAAAGAGAAAAAACTGTCCAGATAAAAGTAATGCATATGTACGGTACATGGATATAGGATGTTTTAGTAGGAATAAATAGAAAAAATATGTATTTTAATACAAATAATTAGTTATCTTACTAAGCTTAGTAATCTAATTACTGGAAAGTTTAGGTTTCAAGTCACTTGCTTTTATGCACCTTAGAGATAAATTGAAGGTGTTATTCATTAGGTCATGTGGTAGATAGGGTGAGGGAGGTGTTAGTAATTAATTATTTACAATATCAAGGTATTGTTTTAAATATTTTTGATTATTTTCTATGCCCCCATCGCCCACCCCCCTGTATCCGCCACTGGTGTAGGTACGTACATCACAGTGTTACGTAACACAGATCTTATACATAAATTATAATTTTGAAAAATAAAATATTAGCGCTACGTGGTTTATAGATTACCTCACATAATATAATAGTATTTATTTAATACTCAAACCTCATACTGCTCATGTTACCGTCTCTTTAATATAATCCTAAATAAAACGTTGGCCTGCGGGGGGATAAGCGTAGTTTACCCCATTCGTGTTGTGGTTAGAAAGGTATATAACTCTTAAAAAAAAAAATATCGCCATCGCCGTTTACGTAAGGGCCATGGGAGAATTTTCTGAAATGTGCTACTCATAAATATTTCAGTCCTATTTCCAAGTGAGTCACTGGTTCTCTGAAGCAGGTACACCACAATATCAACATTTGATACGTCACTATAGTATAATACCATTTATTGAAGTTTAGGCTAATATATTAGGCCAGTATTTCTCAAAGTTTTGGTAAAGGAAGTTTATCAAATGAAAGTTATACACACTGTTTGAAAATAATTCATGATATAAATATTTTTCTAGGCAATTTTATTTCATTTAATACAGATAAATACAAGACAAAAATTAATTCATTGAATGAAATATTTTTAAAAAAATCATATAATATCATTGAATTAGTAGGTAAGAATTTTTTGGTTATTTTTAACATTCAAAAGTTCATAATTATTCTTGATAAATATTTGTTCAGATTTGTTGACTTAAGGTTGGTACAGACTTCTTTTTCAGCTGCTTCGGTGGCTGCATGGTCTAACGCGCTAGTCTCACAGTAGACTAGAATGCCGATGATGGGAAGATTGAGGTTAGAATCTTGGTCGGGTGTACTATGGGTGTTTTTTTTCCAAAGTAGTGTTTCACTCTCCCTCCACACAAATGTGGGTACACTTCCTCTATTAATACTACCCCCATAGTCTTTAAAACCATTAGTGTAATTAGTACAAACGCGTAGGCCTATAGCCCGGACAACGCGATGCAAAAAAGTAAAAATAGATATAATTTCTATATGACTTGTGTCTACCGAGGAAAGAAATATAGGATATTATGGATATTTAATATTTTGTGTCATATGTGATCAACATTCTTTAATTCACTATTATTATTACTAACCTCCCTTGGATCTTGCGGACCACACTTTGAGAAACACTGTATTAAGAACTCAAAAATTAATTGTTAAACAATTTTATATTAAAAATGATAAACATACCATTCAAGGATATGTGTACAACAATATGCGCTCAACCCGCTTCGGTGGCTGCATGATACAAGGAGCAACTCTCACAATAGACTAGACTGTCGATGGCGGGGAGTTCGAGGATCGAATCTTGGTCTGATATACTGAGAGTGCTTTTTCCTAAATTGTTTTCAACTTTCTCTCCACACAAACGTGGGTACACTTCCTATAAATATAACCTTCTTAATCCCTAAAACCACTAGCGTAATTAGTACATAAGCGTATAACCCGAACGGGTAGTAAGGTGCGATGCTAAAAAAATATGCGTTAAACTCGCATAGGTGTTGAAACTATCTGGTATACTCCATTTAACCTTACCTTGATAGATTAAACTATGGTCATATCTTATAAGCTACTCCATAAAGGAATAACGTAAGGTAGGCTTAGTAACACACATGGTAAATGAAAGGCACATTGTTTTTTGAAATAGTTATCTGTTTCAAGATAATAACCGATCAAAAGTCTTTTAGTTTAATAGATCATCACAAGTGATTTGAAATAAAAATCAATTAATCCAATACTTTTTACTCGACACAGTAAACATTTCATGTGGAAAGAATGTCAACTACTTGAAGAATGAAGGGGGAGACCAATGATACACGATGTCAGTCGTTATCTTTACGTTCTGGCGTGTACACTCCGGTCAGATTACCGAGGGGCGCGCTTAAGTTCGATAGTTTAGGACTTTCAGTAGCTTTGTGTAGAATGTTTTTACTTTATTTCTACCTTTCTCGACAAACATTACGGATACCTAATCAACTTTAAATACAAGGTACTTAAAGTGTTTTCAAAATGGCTTCAAATAGGCGTGGTAAATCAACTAATCACAGGGTAGGACTTATGTCCAATTTTCCATTTGATACCGACTGTACTAAACCTCTATGGATATTCCTATCACCCCTTCTCCTTTCATACTCTAGAGTCTAGAGCAGTGGTCTTCAAATGGCGGACCGCGGTTCGCATCCAGACTGCAGATACATTTTTTAGGACCTTAACGAGATAACGATGAATAGAAGAAATGATGCTAGTTCGGTGGTGGGCGGGTAGTAGATATGGAAGCCCATCAATAATAAATAAGTAAAATAACTTAAGGAAAGAAAATAACGTTTTTGAATTAGTATAGTCCTATAAGCCTTGAACTTGAGTCATTGTTAAAGTTTTGCTGGACCGCGGATGTATTTCGAGTTTTTAAAACGGACTTCCATCCAAAATAATTGGGGACCCCTGGTCTAGAGCGATTACAGCGCTTGACCACAAGATGCAATGTTTTCTGTGTTAAGTAGTAGGGCACATGTTCTAATTCGACATATATTGCAGGTCTGACGTCTTAAACCACATGACCAATGATTATTCTCTATTAATTTAATGTACTACTGAATATAGTATTAATTGGATTTTTGTGAACATGAATATCAAAGAAATTAAATAGTACATTGCATCGTAACAACATGTTCGCTGCTTTACCTAAAAACGGAGATATTTACTAAAAAATTCGTAAGATTAATGATTATTTTTGATAGTGTATGGCATTACTGGCGGGGAGGAACATATCAGCAAGTTCGGTTGAATGTATGTAGACTCTTCGGCGCTCTGGTTACACTGAGCTTTGCCCAGGGTACATCTAGCCAGCCAATAATTTCAAGGGGGGAAGGGAGGTTTGTTGGACCCATCTCTCAATTGCTGGAAGCTAGAAAAAATTATAAATGATTAACATCTCTAGAAGCTATCTGAAGTGCTTTTTATGATAACACAGCCCCCTAATTTTTATTTGTATATTAATTTTGATATGGTTTGAGCGATAATAAATAAAGCCATATATATTTTGTTCATACAATTTCGGGGGGGGGGGTTGAACTCCCAAAACCCCCGGCTACGGCCTTGTCTACACCTATGGAGGTTGTTTACACGCCCGCAATGAGATGATGTGATATTAAATATGAAGGTGAGGAAGCATTGGGAGTCTTAAACCTAACTTAAGCTTAATCAACCAACCCCTGGTGACCGTCGAGATAATTACCCTTAAGAGAAAAATACCCAAGGAACCTTCAGGGAATCAAACCGAGACCCCCGGGTTTGTAGCTAGGTGTACTGGCCACTACACTACTGGTCCGGATATGAACACATATTAAACATTGTTGCAGAAACGCTCCACCGAAGACATATATGAAATACTATATTTGTATACTGTTACAGGAACAAAATGAGAAAAAACAGTTATGATCAGCAAAGAATATTACAAAAAAATTCCCAGATGTAAATTTTAAAATAATGTTTGTCAAATATAAAAATTTATTGCCTTTAAAAATATATATGTCCAGTAAAAGGTTTTAATTTTTTAATAGTTTTACAGTTTCTCAATGCGATGCTAGCTACGGTGATATGATAAAAATTGGACATTTCTGCCAGTGTAAAGCATCCTTAAAGTCATTTTCATGGGAAAGTATTAGTTTTCAATATTAAACATTGCCTAGATATTAATTTTAATGATAGATGTTCGAGCGGATTTCCATAAAATAGATTTTTTTCCTCTCTGTTTTCCATTCAGTAATCTACCCTAAATTATATGGTTAGATAAATAGATATATAATTCCAAAAACACCCAAGCTTAAGCTCCCATTGGTGACTTTCAGCCTATGTTTGTAACAAAGAACCTTCTGCTGTCACTCATCAGTTATCTATCACCTCTCCTACCGTGGATGAGCTATACCAAGTTTTATCACCATCAGTAGGCCAAGTTAAAGGTCTCGCAACCATTACTTTTTAAGTTTAAAAGGGTCATGAAACGCCTACATTAATTTGATCAAAATTAAAAGTTAGATTTTATGGTCGATCACAACATTATCTCAACCCTATGGACGCTAGAAAGTAAATACTGTGCCAACTATACATTTTAAAATGTGGTAACGATAACAACATGTATGAAGCGAGGTCTACTGTTCACAGAACTACTAGTAAGACTGTAGTAACGATAATAACATGGAGGAAGTGAGGTCTACTGTTCACAGAACTACTAGTAAGGCTGTAGTAACGATAATAACGTGGAGAGAGTGAGGTCTACTGCTTACAGTATCAGCAGACGTGATATAATATCTAACCCTTACTACAGTGATTGTTGTGAAATGTTGTACAAAGATAATTCTTGTCTAAGAAATATAAAATTATTCAATATTTTTTTAAAAATAAAAGCTAACCATAGACTCGATGTTACGCACCTAACCTCAAACTACTATAGTTTGAGATCGATTAAATAAATGTTTTATCAACAATAATTATGTATAAATTCGTAGCAAGAATTGAAGACATTTACAAAGTTTTACGTAAAGGAGTTTCAGCCTATTTGGAACGTCACATTTTATAGGTAGTTTTTGTAAACTATAAAATAACATATTTCAAATGAAACCATAATAGTAAACTCGGGATATAGACTCCTCTAAAATATAACTGGTAGCGATTCAGATCCGATTGATTATTTATTTAAAAAAAGTAATGAGTTAAAATTGGTGGGTTATTAACGCCGGAAAGCTCACGATTACAAGACACTCAAAGCCACAACTATCTTACATGCAAATATTTCATACCCACATTGATGGGAACGACGGCTAAAATGTCAGCCCCGGCTGGTATGTTTAGTTGATGATGGGAGTTTAGAGTTCAAATCTTGGGCGGGTGTATTTAGGGCGCCTTTTTTCTCCGAATGGTTTAACACTCCCCTTCTTCGCGAATGCGGTTACAATCTCCTACCACATACGTTCCTATTCAATTAATGTTAAATATTAAAATAACCCGGATGGGTAGTAAGACGTGATGCACTAATAAAGCAACTATTTCCTTTTGAAATGCTGACACTAATTGACCCCTGCTACCATCCTTGGTATCTTCGAAATCTATAGACAAACTCTTAGTCAGAAAGCCTCAACACTATCGTCAAAGGCAGCATCCGATGAGTGGTGTTGTAATGAGTGTAACGAGGCCACCTCTGTCAGCGAGAAAGTACCAATCGCTTTCAGGCCACACAGCTTAAAATACAATGGTCAATATCGTTTTCTGAAACTACTCTTGTCTTACTATGCCTATACTCTCTTTTGCCCTTCACCTACAACCACTATTTGTCATGCCAATAAGAAATAGGGGTAATTTAACTTGAAAACTTTGTATTTCAAGGTAAAGAGGAAAGCTCGCTGATAACTCTTAGATATCTTGACATATTCTATTGTGAGACTATCATAAAATTACTGTATTTGTTAGAGGAAAACTAAATCTAGAGCCCTTTTTTTTAATCAAGCCTCGTCTCATAGCTACGCAAATATGCTTAAATGTAGTTGAAAATGAGCTAATATCATATTTTCAAACATTTTTTCTATTAATAAAACTCAAGCTGAAGGGTTGTTAAGGGAAACGAGCCTTGTAGGAATCTTACAGCTTTACTTTGGCGTGAACCATATTTTGAAATAACGCATCTTTGAATTAAATATTGCGCTAGAGCATAACGCCATGCGTGATCATTTATAATTTACCGAGGTCCCCTTACTACCACGGCCTGTTAGTTTGGGTTCGATACCATTATGGTTGTTTGAGAGAGGGGGATATTTTTGTCAACAGTGTGGTTTCAAACACTTTACTCTCGGGAATGTTCGTGTATTACCTTAATATTCATCCTCCCGACCCTGTTTCTTTAAGTTAGATTAATTATCTACTGGTTGTATCAGTATGGGATCTAACCTATATACGTTATCGCACAAAGAGTGATTAGTGAGGGAAGTATAAGCTGCACTCGACATTTTTAAGCTTGGTACAAAGACGAACCACGAAAGGAATTTAGGGGTCATCAATGAACCACGTAATGGTGTTGAGAAGCGGGAGGGGGGATGCAGAGGGGAACTATAAAGTCTGCATGGTGTTACATGGGTGTGAGGGTGGGTACATAACATTAATACATAATACAGGTCTTATACTCAAACATATATAATGTTAAAAAAATATTATATTTTATAAATAAAACAATACCACAGATTGGAGGGGGATGTCAGGCTAAATGTATACTTTGAGTCACGTGATGGGAGGGGTGTCTAAAAAGGTAAGAACAAACGTTACGTGGTTTATAGATGATTTTTCATGTGTTAAACGTTTTTGAAAACATTCAGAGTTAGGGAATAGTTATTACATCGTTTGAATTATTGTATCCTCTAGATTAAATCTAAGACGTTTACTTATCCTTTAAATATGATGGCTCAAAGGGATAGGTCTATTGTGAATTTAAATTGGACATATTCGTAGAATTTTGTGTGCAATCAAAGCTACGTGGCGTACAAGAAAATCTACGTGGTGCAATCAAAACTACGTGGCGTTCAATAAAAGCTTCGTTGTGTGTAATCAAAGCTATGAGGTATGCAATAAAAGCTATGTGGTGTGCAATAAAAGCTACGGTGTGTATAATCGAGTCTATAGATTGTGCAAATACAATCACAGACTTTCTCCTGGTCAGCGGAAGGGGTATGAATTCCATCAATCCAAACGTATTTTCCCCTTATTCGTCACTCCGTCTCATCTGCTAAAGTAGTCGTCAATGTTTTGTTATGTTGGTATGACGACGCAAGCCGACCCAACATGCACCTATGGTCCCAAAGGGGCGTGGTCACCGCCCGTACGTCACCAACGAGCCAGCCAGCCAGCCGACCCGGTCATGGAGAGCAGTCTGACTTCGCACTCATAAATCCACCGTCACAAGATTATATTGCAGGGAGTTGCTTCACTCACTTCCAACCATACGTCACAGAGATGGGAACAAAGATTCGTAAACATTTGATCAAGTAACATTTCTTACACATAAACAAATGATAAGATTCCACAGGAACCAAACATTTGATCAAGTAACATTTCTTACACATAAACAAATGATAAGATTCCACAGCAACCAAACATTTGATCAAGTAACATTTCTTACACATAAACAAATGATAAGATTCCACAACAACCAAACATTTGATCAAGTAACAATTCTTACATATAAACAAATGATAAGATTCAACATCAAACAAACATTTGATTAAGACCCAATTTCCCTTAGACATAAACTATAATTTATAAATTAATACAGCTCATCCCTGAATAAGATAAAATTGAGAGTTAAATTTGTCTCATCTTGTGCCCTAAACGCAACTCTTTCAAAACGTTGTGCCCAAAAGACTCAAGGGGTTTTTGGTCATTATAATTTTTTGAGGTCCCTTGAACACAATATAATTATAATAATTTTCATAACGTCTACCCTGAAAGGTTGAAAATTATTAAGCTTACCTTAATGAACTATACGACACAGATAATAAGATAGAGTCTTAGTGTAATCGATCAAGGTTCAAGTGTAGTCGATTAAGATAGGTTTTCAGGATATGTGGGGGAATGTGCTTTAATAACATGTTTAAACTTTCACATATTTATACGTCAAGTAATATTATCTGCATATGTCACTTTTGATAAATATTATCAATACTTACAAAATAAAACTAATAATAATATAAAATATTATCAAATTTGACTGCTAAAAATATATTTGTATTTTCTAAAAGGTACTCCAAATGTCCATTTGTAAGAAAATCAAGGTATACATACATACATACATACATACATACATACATTATATTATTAGAAATGTGTATATTTTCTTAGTACCACGTCTTACTACCTGTTCAGGCAATACGCATATGTTCTATTTACGCTAATGAACTAGGGATGAGGACAGGTTTAATTTAGAGGAAGTGTACACGCATTTGTTTGGAAGGAGAGTGGGAAAACATCTAGGAAAAGCCACCTTCAGTACATCCAACCGTGATTCGAATCCTATTCTCCCTGTCATTGGAAGTATATTCTATTGCGATAGTGACGCCTTAGAACACTCAGCTAGAAATGTACTAACGTAAATGTATATTTGTATCATTCAAAAATATACTTCGACAATGATAACCTCGATGCAAGTTCTTAAGAGAGCAATGTATATATATATAAAATTTATATTTTTGTTCCCTGTATCATAAATACAACCAATCATATACTTTCTCTTAAGTGTGTATGGATCCACCATAAGCAATGCAACTCTTAGCAAATCATCCATCCAACTAAACGTAAATAATTTGAAAGAGAGTTGACATCTTATGAAAGTAACTTTTCATGACTGACTGACTGACATAAAAGAGGGAGGGTATCATGAAACAAAGAGAGATTAATGACTTGCATTGGCCCGCAGAGACATGACGTATCTCTACTAGAGAAGAAGAACCAAACTCAAATAACAAAAACTGACGCAATCAAACAAAATAAAATAAAGGGAAGACTCTGTTAAAATAGGTCATCTTAAATTATTTTTTTCAATTTTTCTTACATCAATCATCGATGTTTGGAAACAATAACACAAAACGCACTTTTTAATAAATATAGTAATGTATTTTTCATATAAATATTCATTCTTGAACTTTGATAAACAATTTGCTACACGCAGTGTCGTGTCGTGGAATGTTGCCAAGGTAAGCAGAGTTAGTTTAAAGTGTACTTATGGAATAAACTCCTCACTCAGTAGAACACTCATTTTGACACTTATCGACGAATATACTATAGATGAAAATTTTCCTGTAAATTTTTAATAGGTGTATTTTCCGCAGTGATGGATTTTGACTTACTAAGCGGGCTAGGGGCGTGGTTAGGGGATGCGGTGCCTAGAGCTTATTACATATATACATACATCCGGTAACTAATATGTTTTGGGACAAGTAAGGGATTACGGGTAGGGAGAAAAGCTTTTTTCAAATACTCAATCCACTCTTAAAATCATTTTTATCATCTTATAGCTGATGATAGATTGAAAATAAAATCCAAATATAATGACAATTATTGCAAATAAAAATATTTTGGTCATTTTCACTTCGTTAAATTTCAAGGAAGGGGATGTAGTCATTAAGGCTTTGATTATAATATTGGAATATTTACATATCTGAACCACAATAGACCTGACGATAGTAATGCATTCAATTACCAAACCGTGTAAGTCGATACGTGATAAAGCTCTGTTTAGTTAAAGAACTGTTGTCATCAAGCGTAGTCTGCTAGGCGGCCGACTTAACTGACCTAACCAGTATATGGCGGTATATGGGGGAAAAGTAAGTTTATTGGAATATCTCTACAGCTTGTATATGAAAAGTGATAATTTTTTTTCATAATATAGTTTGGATTATAACAAATACGTTGGCATTATTTAATTTCTACATTTTTTGATAAATACATATTGAAATATATTTTTACAATATTATTATGTTTAGCTACCTCCAAGAATTTTAAACTCCTACTACTTACAAACCCACTTGCCTAGGTTGTGGATTATATAAAAAAAAATCCAGTAAGTACATATTTTCAAAACGCTCAAATACATTGTTGTGATCAATGACATAACAATGAGTACAATCTATATTAATAATGCATTGTTGACTGATCATACATAAGAGGGTCAATGTGTCACATTAATAAGCGAGATCAATGGCATAAACTAAAGTTTAGTCTTTACAAAAAAAATTAAATATCATTGTCGTGATCAATGACAGACCAATCAGTACAGTCTTTATAAAATAAACTTAAATATATTTTCGGGATCAATGACATAGCCAATAGTGTTCTTTACAACAGTTCGTGTCCGACACCTTAGCTCATTCGGTAGCGTGTCTCTCTACTGAGGTAAGTGTCCCTGGTTCGATTCCTGGCATGGCTGAAAAATATATTGGTGAAATGTGGGCTTCCCCTTCAAAGTGGTGAATTAACGGCTGGACGTTGGGTGTGATGTCGGTTATAGATTTAAGATAGTTAATAAGCCATGTACTGATATAATCAACCTTAATAGGTTCAGAAAGTTCACGATAAATACCTCAGATAAATGAAAAAAAATTACAACTGTTCGATTAATAGCAATTCATTTAAGTCTACAAGTAGATTGAACATATTAATCTAAGGAACAAACAATTATCATTATAAAAACAATTATTGTAAATATCTTAAATATTTTATTTATAACACGCGATTTTGTTGTTTGATGTTCTGGTACTTACTTACTCTATGAAATTAGGAGCTTGAAATCTCATTGCAAACCTTACAAAAGTACACCACTTATCTCTATATAAAGCTAGCTCTATTCAGTCCACCTCATTACACCCTATCCCTATATTGAGCTAGCTCTATCCAGTATACCTCATTACACCCTATACCTATATTGAGCTAGCTCTATACAGTATACCTCATCACACCCTATTCCTATATTTATCTAGCTCTATCCAGTCTACCTCATTACACCCTATCCCTATATTGATCTAACTCTATCCAGTCTACCTCATTACACCCTATACCTATATTTAGCTAGCTCTATACAGTATACCTCATCACACCCTATTCCTATATTTATCTAACTCTATCCAGTCTACCTCATTACACCCTATCCCTATATTGATCTAACTCTATCCAGTCTACCTCATTACACCCTATACCTATATTGAGCTAGCTCTATACAGTATACCTCATCACACCCTATACCTATATTGAGCTAGCTCTATACAGTATACCTCATTACACCCTATACCTATATTGAGCTAGCTCTATACAGTATACCTCATCACACCCTATACCTATATTGAGCTAGCTCTATACAGTATACCTCATCACACCCTATACCTATATTGAGCTAGCTCTATACAGTATACCTCATCACACCCTATACCTATATTGAGCTAGCTCTATACAGTATACCTCATCACACCCTATACCTATATTGAGCTAGCTCTATACAGTATACCTCATCACACCCTATACCTATATTGAGCTAGCTCTATACAGTATACCTCATCACACCCTATACCTATATTGAGCTAGCTCTATACAGTATACCTCATCACACCCTATACCTATATTGAGCTAGCTCTATACAGTATACCTCATCACACCCTATACCTATATTGAGCTAGCTCTATACAGTATACCTCATCACACCCTATACCTATATTGAGCTAGCTCTATACAGTATACCTCATCACACCCTATACCTATATTGAGCTAGCTCTATACAGTATACCTCATCACACCCTATACCTATATTGAGCTAGCTCTATACAGTATACCTCATCACACCCTATACCTATATTGAGCTAGCTCTATACAGTATACCTCATCACACCCTATACCTATATTGAGCTAGCTCTATACAGTATACCTCATCACACCCTATACCTATATTGAGCTAGCTCTATACAGTATACCTCATCACACCCTATACCTATATTGAGCTAGCTCTATACAGTATACCTCATCACACCCTATACCTATATTGAGCTAGCTCTATACAGTATACCTCATCACACCCTATACCTATATTGAGCTAGCTCTATCCAGTATACCTCATCACACCCTATCTCTTTCAGGTTCATTCTAATATTATCGTCCCATCTGCGTCTAGGTCTCTTTCCAGTGGTCTCTTCCCATTGGGTTTACCAGTCAATACCTTAAACAAAGTTCTAGATTCTCTCATTCGCGCTGCATGTCTTGCCCACTGTAATCTACGATACTTGATTATCCTAACAATGTATTGTGATGAATACAGAGTATGTATTTCATCATTATGTAACCTCATACACCCTCCAGTATTTTCATCCTATTTTGGACACAATATCTTCCTAAGCACCTTGTTTCCTAACACCCTAAATTATTTTTTGTCAAGTAAGGTAAGAGACCACGTTTTACACCCATAGAGAACAACCGGTAAAATTATTTTTTTGTTTATTCTGAGTTTTACATTTTGGTACAAGCAAATTAAATAATTTATTACGGCAAAAATATAACATTAACTAAATAAAAATCAATTAGAACTTAAGTGACAAAGTCACGAGTTTTTTTCAGCTCCCAGTTAAATCATTATATTCGATTTAGCCAAACTCTTATTTTTTTCGTTTTCTGGTGCAAAAGGTATTAAATAGAATCTTTCATCTTCTTTCAAAAGTACAAAACTGTGTAGAAATTTTTAGTATAAGATGAAAATGTATCATTAGAAATAGATTTTCCATAAGAGACCAGCAGTCTGCCAGTAGGTCGGTGCCAAACGTGGAAGTCACGTGGGTTAGTCACAGCCCACGGTTGGTGGAATGTGCCAAGACAATAGTTGTTTGTATTTACAGAGCTATAATATGTGAATGTAAAAAAAGAATTGTATTCGCCTTTATTGATTTATTTGAACGTATTTAATTGGTTGGAAATTTTTTCTCAGAAAAAAAATGAACATTTTAAAAAACGTAGGATTTTCCATCGCATATCTTGATAAAATACATTTCTACTGGAGTTATGTAGAGCAAAGCCTATTTTGACTGGTCAAATGGGGACAGAGTGGGGGATAATTTATCACAGATACAGTTTTAACCAGCTTTGCGCTGGGTATAGCCCGGACTGGTAATAAGACGTGGTGGAATTAAAAGTTTTGTGCACCCTGGAAATACTTCACACCACGCCAATGGTTTTAGATAATCAGTGTTTGCCTTTTTCAATCAGGCTTTTAAAATATTCTATTATTATATTTTCAAACTAAAAATAATATATTTTATATCACTACATTTATACATTGGTGGGGGAAGAGGGTAAAGAACACAGGGAAAATTAAACGTGAAACTCGTATCGGTGGACATGCGGACTAAATACAGTACCAGGCTCATCTAGCTATTCTGATTTGCCGGTGACAGGTAAGTCGAGGTTTTAATCGCAACCGAGTGTACTGAGGATAGTTTTCCTAAATAATATGTTAGTACCGCGTCTTACTACCAGCTCGGGTTGTACGTCTATGCATTAGTTACGCTAATGAGTTAGGGATGAGGAAGATTTAATTTAGAGGAAGTGTACCCACATTTGCTTGAAAAGAGAGTGTGAGGAAACCATTTAGGGAAAAAACCTACAGTACACCCAAACCGGAATTTTAACCTCGATTTTTCCGTCATAGGCAGTTCCAGTCCATCGTAAGAGTGACGCCTTTAATCTATTTGGCCACCGAAGCGGCTCCCTGAATAGTTCTCCACCCTTGTAAATGCGGATACATTTACTCTCAATTATACCTTCCTAGTTCTTATTTCACTACCGTACTTATGCACGCAGTAAAAAAAAATCTATTGTGGAAGAAAAAAAAACTTTTTACCATGGAAACACCGCTTGTTAACATTGGACTGACCAAAACCAACAAAGAAAAGCTATTACCGTTTGCGGATTTTGTTTTGAAGAACTACATTCAACGTTTTCATTAATTTAAGATAGGCCCTATTTAACGTGCACTTTCTAAACCAACTGCTTTTATCAGCACACGACTTATAAACTAACTTAATTCTATAACAGACACAACACCCAGCCCCTGTCCGTTAATTTATCACCGTGAAAGGGGAAACCTACATTTCACAAATGGTAAATATTTCTGTCATGGTAGGAATCAAACCCGGGGTCATTTAGCTCAGTAGACATACACGCTACTGACTGAGCTAAGGTAGTTGGTTGGACTCACTTGATAACATCACTGCGGGAATAATTTCCATGTTACCACGTTATGCAGTGGTTTTTTCCCTGTGCGCTTTCGAACCATATCTTCGTCCGTTTTAATATGAGGTTTCTCTCTATTGTGCGCTTTGAATGTTCTGTGCTTCAATCCCCGACCTCATTGTAGATGACAGTCAAGTTGTTTTCTAATGTTTCACTCGGTCACCTCTAGGGACGTTGGCGATTGTTCACGCTGACCCATGAACCGTCAGAAGTCCTTCACGAGCAGAGGGTGTCATCTGACACTGTCATTGTGATTGATAATGGATGTTACGAGAGATGAATGTGGAACGCCTGATGATGAAATGATGAAACGAGGGTGGGTGGAAAGTAAAACTTTCACCCTTCCTACTTTATCGTACACAAGAGGGTCGATATCTCAAGGGCGATAATCCCTGCAGAGGCTCGAGATCTGATAGGAATCTCCGAGATTGAATCGAGGCGCCTCGCCCTACCACCACCACCCCTTTCCAAATCAGCCGCTGTCGACTTTGTTACATTTGTTTATTGTTTGTGTTCGGAGATAGCAAGTTTCTTTATGGAACCATGACTCAATACCATTAATCAAACTTTTCCCTCGTGGGACCAAAGCTTTGACCCCATTTTATTAAAACAAAAATCCCCTTGCAATGTCAAAACTTAAAATTGTGTTAATCTATTAAAGAGTTTTTAAACCGGTTTTTAATGTGTTTTGATATTTTAAAGTTTTAGATCCAAAAGAGATTTTTGGGACTAAATGTTAGTATCATCTAGTCTGAGTTGCCAGTGGTGGAGAGGATGGGATTTGAACCCGGGAAGGACTTTTCTCCTATAATTTCCCAATCTCCCTCCACGCGAATGCGAGTACTTTTACTCTAAATTCTACCTTCATTCTTATTAAACAATCGAATTTAACATGTGTTTGGACTAGGTGGGTAGTAAGACGTTTCGCGAGGAAAAAAATAACTAAAACTTTTAAATAACAGGGTGGCTTACTGAAAACGCTTAAGTCATAACATAACACAATTAAAGCATCTTTATTTAAATTTCTTATGAAACAGAACCACATAAAAGTCTGCGATAGCTTACGACGTGTGAGAAAAAGACCGTCCTTCAATCGACCCCTATTAATTCCGACAATTCCGTTCACGCCCCACTATAATGTGTCATGTATGTTCATCGCAGCATGTGTGCAGGAATGACCTGGCATCTGACGCATCATACGGGCGATGAGAGGAATACACAACGCATAACTTGAAATATCATCACATAAAGTAGTGAGGAACTGCGAGAGCTGAAAACTGCAAGTGTTACGATCACGACATCACGGTCAAGTATTCATGCTATGGCTGGGCTTATATTCATGAATAACAGTGCATAGTGCGCAAGAATTGTACACTGAAACCCAGAAGTCTGAAATTCATAATTTTCAGAAAATGGAGGTACAAAAACAAAGTAAAATTATATATATATTTTGTTGGATAATAAACTAAAATTTAAAAGAGAATTGTAGGATACAGTGATAATAAATGCTTCATATTTACATGTCGTTCTCAATACAATTTATTTTTCTGTTGCTTAAATAATTATGGTAACCTAAAAATATATATATAATACTGTAAATTTACAACTATAGTACGTGTGTATTAGTTAAATAAGTGAAAATGTTATAAATATTTTCTACCTGTAACTTTAAATGTTTGGAAATGATCTTGTATCCCTAAGGACCCATCCGTATTCTTTACAAATACAGATTGAATTTGATTTAATAGTAGGCCTATAGGTAAAACTTAAATTAGGTTAGTTTCAAGATTTAAAAGATATATTTTAAGGTGGAGATATAAGGAGAACGAGTGGCTAGTTTAATTTTCTTCACATGGTGATATCATCAGCTGTTGAATATCTGTCATAAACATTGCAGCATTAAATGATAAACATTTTAATTTGAGATAAAAGGTTGTCATTAAATTCTAGGACACCCTTGATATCACTATGTTGTAAAAAATCAAACGCTTGTGTTTCTACTTCAGTAATATTTGATTTATGTTGGCCAACAACATGTTTTGTTATAAAAATATTTTCCCTTAATTAACGTTCCCTACATCCTCACCTTAATTAACGTTGTTTTTCGAGTTAGCCCTTAAGTGAAGTATTTTTAAATACGTTATCTAATAGTGCAAATCGATTAGGCCATTTTATACTAATAAACGTCAATCGATTTAAGTGGAAATGTTTACACTTCTTCTCATTATAAACCTTTGTGTATTTTTCTTATGAATTGTGGACTGTATGTTATGCACTATTTACTGTTGGTTATGTGCTATGCATGTGTATAAACCTAGCCTAGCACGAGTCGGCCCCAGTGCTGCCGTATTTGGTTAAAACTACACTACAAAACTATGCGCTGTTTATCATTTGCTAATAACGTGCTCAACATCTCAAACAGTGGCGTGGAGGGTTGCTGGAGTAAGTACAGATGTAAGATAATTTTGGAAAATCTTAGTGTTTTTTTTCCTGAATAAAATTATAACTAAATACATTTCTTACTATAAAGCAATTTCAGTGATTCCAATAATTCTATTCTCACACTATCGTATCGATAACAGCGTTTAGTCATCGGTGGTTGAGTGTATCACCAACGTAGGGTCAGATCTAGACCAGATATGTTAATTATTATTATTACAATCATAGCTTTAGCGAGTAAATCCCCTGATTCTGGGATTTAACGGTCTGAAAGTTTTGCTGAAAAATGTTCCTCTCTAACTGTAATTAAATATATAATATCATTGCTATAGGTTAAAAACAATTTTAGGTGTGTAAGAAAATTTAATTTGCCAATCGGGTGGAAGGAATCTTCCAGATAACTAGTGTATATATACCTAAATGTATAAATATATATATATATACATTTCTAAGATATATTTGGAGAAATGCTGGGACGGGAGAGGAGGGTAGGCAAATTTCCAAAACTAATACAGACAATTACTTCTTTCTGTGGGATAAAACTGAAATTTGGCAAACGGGCTTAGGGACTATTAAGGTCTACAAATAAAGGTAAATTACGAAAAATCTTAAATCTCAAAATGTAAATCAGAAGAAAAGGGGAGGAGTGGAGGTGAGGGGGAGGATGGATGACATATAAGTAGAAAAACTTTTTAGGGTAGAGGAAAACTAAATTTGCCAGTAATGTTAGAATGATCACTCCAAATATCAAAATTAGTGTTATATATTCTCTCTTTATACGTGCATGCTGGTGAAATGGAAGAGGGAAGGGGCCTCGAAATTAAAAAAAAAAAAAATACTTATCAGTGTTGTAGAAGATTTAAATTCGTCAGGCAAGTGTTAGAACTACCCCAAACTGCAATGAAGATTTGAACATTCTTAAATTTTAAAATCAAAGCCCAGAATATGTAAAAGTGATTTTGTCAAAGTTTCCAAAAATATAAAACACTCCTTGGTATGGTAGATAATTGAATTTTTTTTATTAATTGTAAAGGAAAAATCCAAATAACCAGATGAGTTTGAACATTTAAAATTTAAATTCGATTACGGGAAATGGTCAGGGTTGTAAATTTTCAAAACTAAATTTATCAAACCCTTATAGTTGTGATAAGAAAAATTTAGATTTCGTGTGATGGTAAAGATTTCACCCCAAAATTAAAACTTTTAAAATTAAAAACTAAATATGGGAGGGGTATTTGTGAAATGTAAGGTAAGAATTAAATTTCAAAACTTATATAAAACACCATACTTAGATATGATATGAATTAGAAATTTCTCAGGTACCTAAAAGCTTATGAATGTTTTTATTATTTTAAACTCAAGATCTATGTTCAAGGAAAGCTAGGAATTTAAAAAAAACAAAAACAAATATACCTTTCTAAGTGTTAAAAAAATTAAATACTTTCAAGCATTTAAGATAAAAATCAAAAAGATAGACACTTTGAAACTTCAAAATTTGTTTGAAAAATTTTGGGCTCACAATTTATTATAATGATAGAAACAACTTCTCAGTGTGGAATAAATTAAAATTTGGAATGTAAGTAAATATATTTTTCAAGATAACTGAATGATGTCTGAAAAATAGAACTTCAAAATTGAAAACTGAGAAATGTAAGAGCTCGAAGTTGATACATTTATTTTAGGTGTGGTTGAAAATTGAAATTTTGCTGGCACGTAAAAGAACCATATCAGAAAAGCAATTAAATATTATAATTTAAAAAATTTGATTGTTATGAATCGAAAAGTGTTGTGGCTAGAGGTTAGGGGTAGCTTTAAACCCCTCCAAAGCTATTAGAAAATATACCTTTCAATGTGGAAGAAATTTAAATTAGTAAAATTAGTAAAAAGATAATAAAATTGGAAATTGCTGAATNAAGGTATGATCTATAAATGTTTAAACCAATTAACAAAACTTTATGGTGCTTAGGTAAACATTGCGTTTATTTGTGCATTCAGTTTGGGTATTAGGTAAGATTTTTTCAAAGCTTAATTTATTATAATATTTTATTGATTGCAATAATTGCCTTGGAAGTGCCATAATGGGTTCAAGATTGTACAAGAAAAAACTTTGAAAATGTTGGTAGCCGGATGTTGAACATTCTAATTTGATACAGTTTTAATGCGGTTTACCCGAATGAAGAATAGATCAAACAGTTAGTCAACAATTTAATTAAAACTACTTGGTACTAGTAATAGGCTCTAGCTGATATATATAATTAAAAATAATATATATCGCCTATGTTTGATAAGTCAAATGGGGACCTGAAAGGAGAACATATCGCAGGTACATTTTAAACAAACTCTTCTTACTCTAGAAACAGGACAAAAAATTGGCTTTGACATAAAAGCTCCGAAAATACGGATATTGACTCGCATTATTTTCCATCGCCCCTTTATAAACACTATTTCAGAATGACTACTAGCACGACGTCTTACTACCCGTTCGTGTTAGTCTCACTTATGCACCTACAGTTTAACGTGGGATCCGAACCACGGTAGAGGCCTGGCATTCCACACATTCACAAGCTATGATTAATACACATCTTGTCAGAGGTGAAGGAAGGGTTTGGCAATCAGATAAATCTGTGCCGGGACCAAGGATTGAACCCCAGACACTCAGCACAAAAGTTTGACACGTTACCCCTAGACCACCAGGTCACACCCAGAATGACCTCACGGTTTAGGGTTGTCTCATGAAGCAGTCTATGGTCCACTGGTGACCGGTAGTGGTAGTTATGTCCAGTGAGCAGAAAATGTGTCTCATTATCTACTAGGTTTCAACATACTAGTAAACTGGTCTGGTGGTATAGTGATAATAGGCTCTGATCTGACTGCCGACCTAGAGGTCCTGGGTTGGATTCCCGGGGGATTTTTATTGAAAGGGGAAAGATTCCTATGGTCACCAGGGTCTGGTTAATTAGGCTTGGATCAGATTAAGATCTTCATATTAGGGTGGGATGGAAGGGGATGCGAGAAAAGACCAGTGTTTTTGTAGATTTCATAGAAAAACACTTTTTTGGCCAAAATAAATCAAATATTTCTCCAGTAGAAACATAGAGTTTAATTTTATTTTCATGGCTACCTCAACAGTTCCTTAATATCTGTCATGAGCATTAGATGACAAACATTTTAAATGAAGAAAAAAAGTTGACATTAAATTCCATGACACCCTTGACAGATATTCAAGAAATATTGAGGTCATCATGTGAAGAAAATTAAACTCTGTTTCTACTGGAGCAATATTTTTTTTTTGCACCAAAAATGGTTGTGATATAAAAACTGCAAAAACAATGGCCTTTTCTCACGTCTCCTTCCAATCTACCTTAAGATCGTCATATTCACGATCATCATCCCCTCACCTCATCGGGACATGAAAAGGATGTACGATTATCACATTCGAGTGTCTCCTGGACAACGGTATATTAGTACTTGCTAATCTTCCCACAAATTGGGCTACGAGTGATGTAGCCCAGACACGGCATTATTATTAATATAGGAATATATTATGCTTTACTGCCAGAAAGTTTAGTTATAGATTGGCTTGTCCTATACTTATAAGGTACTGTGCATATCGAAAGCTACGATATATCGATAAAATTATATCGAATTATCTGTGGTTTTTCCATATATTGCATTAATCTGGGTGAACTGAAGCAGTGTTTTTTTTAATATAGCTAAGCAAAAATAGATTTATGAAATAATGTTGTGTCTGAACTTCTGATAGATTTATGTTAATATGATAGTAGAAACTACTCGGTAAGATCAAGAAGGCTGATGTGCTATAATACTACTATTCACCTCTTTTCACTTTTTAGCGTTGTCTTCAGCTGTTGAAAATAGAAAACAACTTTAACAAAAAATAGTAAAAAAATTGACTTGGTTAATAAAAATAAAGGAAAAAAATTGCTAATTTTATTTGATTCACAAGCCTCATTGTAGTTTGGTGTATGAAATATATCGATAAGTTTATCAATATATCAGATACTAAATTATTGATATAAATATATGCATTTTTTTTTATAAATAATTCAATGCATTTTTGATATCGATATTTTGTTGCAATTCCTAGCCATATGGATGCATGCGAATACAAATAGTTTCCGGTGAAACGTACCAACGATGAGCTATGGACGCTATTGCCCTAAACCAGTGTTTATCAACCTGAGGGGTGCATGGCATATTTATTAAGGATACATGAACATAATTTAGTGGTGGAAGCATTTTTTATTGCTCCAAGTTAACCTAATTTGAACATCATACAAAGAACCGTGGTCTTTGCAACAATACCAGAGCTTTATTATGGTATGTACTCTACATTTTGTATTTTCAATAAAAAATATGAATTTTGTGTTCTCATTAATGTTTACTCTCTTTTTTTTAGTGACTAAGCTGCAGTAAGTTCTACTTATATTATTACATGTGAAGTTTATAAAAGTGTTTACTGAACTTTAGTGTTTATATTGATTTTTGTAACCTGACATGTAGAGTACACTCCGTTTACCCTGAAAGGTAACCACAATATATTTCACTATGGCCCTATCTTACAAGTCGCGCGATAATGTAACCATGAAAGGTAATATTGCTGCCTTTCGCGGTAAAGGAAGTGTACAATATTTAACCAATTATGTTTTAAGGAGTGTTGTAACACCTTTCTTTTCATTTTAAGTAATTAGGTTTCAAAACACACCTGTAAGAGCAGGGAGAATGACTCTAGCTAAACGATTAATTAATTTAAAATGATAAAATTCTTTAGGTAGCCTACTGGAGATATGGGTTCACAAGTGACGGGGTTACTTAACTTTAAAAAAAGGGGGAGGGGGTTTAAAACCACTGATCTAATCCAATCGGCGTGTATAACATTGGAGATTGCGCCGTACAGCTATTTTGGCTACGTCCACGGGTTCTCGTGTTGTTTAGACAGAAAACGCATGGTTTCAGATTCCCTCCTTGCCTTTAATCATGTCACTCTCTTATGGATAGTATATTTCCTTTGTACCTTAAAAAATGAAACTTGGAACATCCAACTGACATTATTTAAACGATCGTCCTCTCAAAACTTGGCATTAGCGCTCACAGCTTTCTCTCACTATATCTCTCACTATCTCACAGCTTTCTCTCACTCCTGCGAGTGCCATAATAAACTGGAAGGGTCAGCTGTATACAATCTAATTTTAATAGGAAGGGCTTTTAATAACATAGCAAAAAAACACATTTATGGTGTAAACATCAATATTATAAGGGTGTGGGAAGGCCACTTTTTAAGTGCGAAATACACCTTGAAATAAGGGGGGGGGGAGTTGAAGTCAAAGATTAAATTAGTGTTGTTATCACATAACACTACTTTTAAATGATGTATTAAGGTGGGAATATAGGAAACTCTAGAAAAGGGCAGTGTTTTTGCAATTTTTATAGAAGAAATTTCCTTGGCCAAAATTAATAAATTATGTTTTCAGTAGAAACATAAGAGTTAAATTTCCTTCACATTAACAGTTGACTATCTGTCAAGGATGTCCTAGAATTGAATGTCAACTTTTTCTCTTCAGTTAAAAAGTTTGTCATCAAATGCCGCTATACTTATGAAAGTACTGTTGATATTACCGTGTGAAGAAAATTAAACTCTATGTTTGTATTTATTTTGGCTAAGAATGTTTTGCTAAAAAACTGAAAAAATACCTCCTTTAACTCGCTTTCCCTGCATCCCCACCTTAAGCACACTTAGCTAAAGAGAAATATTTAGATACAAACACAAAGCTTGTTATTTTCTTTTATACTGATATATTTGAATTTATCCAGGTTTACGTTATAAAGTAGATGCCATATAGTCACTAGTCGGTGTTAAAACACTGTTTAGTAGCTATTATAAAAGTGACAATATTTAAAATACGTAATATTTAGTGAGATATTTCAATTCTGTTCATAATATGTCGAGATTTTCTTCTTCCTTAGAAATGTTTTAAAAATGCGAAAGTTATTGTGGGTGTTGAAGTTGAAGCGAAGGATATTTGGCCTTTGGTATTTCGAAGCTTGGCACAACCCTACCATATTAATAGTGTTATTTTATAGGCATTGAAAATATGTACCAAAAGTGACAGCTGAATATCACATAGCCTGATGCATAAATAAGTGAAAGTAGTTCTAGTAACGTTTCTAGGTGTTAGATAAAGTTCTTTCTATAAAATTTGACTGCACGACACATCCAAGCTGTTGCCACCACACACTGCCATAGTATTGATGGTACTTATTTCTCTCCCGCAAAAGCACAAAGTTGGGTGATAATTTAAAATTAATTGATAAGTTAAAAAATGTTTGCCAAGCAAAATTTAATGAGTACGCTATTTTATAAGTTGCAGTAGTATAAATAAACTTTGAGTTTCAATTGTTCCAGACTAAAAAAATACTTCTCATTCATTTAATTTGACTGAAAAAAAGTATTCACATATTGACACAAAGTATTCTTGTGTTTCAGTTACAGGTTACAGGTCGGTAGTGAATTAACTGCCGGGGGACTGGGTGTTGTGAGAGTTCTAGGATTAAGTTAGTTTATAAATCATGTGCTGATATAATCAATCTGTTCAGATAGTGCGCGTTTAGTACCTAATATAAAAATATATTTCTAAAATTAGTTTCGCCTTTTTTTTTTTCCAAATCCATATCACTACCCCTTTGGGTCATAAGCACATTAATTACGTTAATGGAGAGGAATGAGAAAGGTAGAGCTTAGAGAAAATGTGCGCACATTTCCATGGTGTAAGATCGTAAAACTATGTACCAAAGACCAACGTCATTACACCCAACCGGGATTTGAACCCAGATATCTTCGTCTCGTCATCGGCAGTACAGAGTACTGCGAGTATGTCGCCTTTGACTAAGACCATGTGACGACCACCGAAGAGAGTTGTCTTAACCTAAATATACAAAATGCGAATTTACAATGTCTCTCCCTCTCTACGTGTCATTATTTTTAATTTAATCGGTATTTTAGTCTATTTGGAGCCATCTCATTGAACTGATAAACTATTTACAGAACGAACAATTATTCATATCAATCAGCATCCTCATCTCGTGAGCACACAACACGTGTTCGTTTCCTCACACGTGCAAACAAACGTAAATAAACAGTTTGCACAAAGTTTCTGGAAGAGCCGGTTGATTTAATGGAGTCGTGAGTGAAATTGTGACTAGTGCATTTCTAATATAATTCGGATGCTGTTTGGATATGTAGAGCTAATTATTAATGTATGTGCCTCAAAGTAAAGTAGGTAATTGAAACTAACTTGTTTTACAGGAAAGGTTTAATCATTTAAATATGATTTTTAATTAAACTATCCACACAGTAAAAAGTACTGTACATTTTTATTTATTCGAGGTGTTTAATGTGCAATCGCTGAACCAACTAGGTATACCAGCACAAAAGAATTTCAATGAGCGAGAGCTGAAGAGCCTACCGATTTGACCGGAGAGGGTATTTTCACATAACTTCAAGGGTTATTTTACATGCCACAATCGAATTGAGACAAACGGCTTTATTTACCAAATCCGTCAACGCCGGCTGGGCTTAAACCCACGAACATCGGCTCCTGAGGTGAACACTTTGCCCCGAGACTACTAAGGTCGATGTAAAAAGTACAAACCAGTAAGATATCAGGAACATAAAATGTGCTAACAATACTAAATTAGGGCCTTTTCACACTGAGACACCAGTGATTGGTCTCAAAATTTATTAGTTTGAATTGTAGATTTTAGAACTGGTACACTGCAGTGTCTAACCCAGTCACATGTGACGAACTGTGTCCGGGTGAGTCACCGCTATATATACATTGATTTCAATAGGAGCGTTCACATTGAGACATCGACAGCAAACATTGAGTGTGATTCTGACAACTAGCAGCAGGCAGTCTTTTGTTGATTCGACGTCAAACACACTGTTGTTTTTCTTGTTCTATTAATAAGCTTAGATTCGACATACACCTAAGATTTATAAAATGCAGCTCAGTTTGTTGGCACTGAAGTGTTGGACACCGGTGTTCCACCAGTGTTCATCAAAAGCACCGGTGACGGTTTAAAGAGTTTCACTATGGTCAAGGTAAAACTGTAACCCTTTAGGGTAAACGGAGTGTACTTTAATAATGTTGTGGAGGGAAACATAAGTTGTATGACAATAACGAAACAAACAATCTGAATTAAAGGGTAAACCATATGGTTAAAACCTATATACAGTAGCCCCATGACTTCTTTGGTGCTGACTAACAGCTCACAGCTGACTTCTGACAGTCAACATTTAGGTATATACCTAAATGTTGACTATCAGAAGTGACAGCTGCTAAACACATGTTTTTAAAGATCATATGGCTCGGCGCAGGGATACATAATTTGGTCTGGTAACTTTTCAAAGCCGTCAGCTGTCAGTCAGCACCAAAGAAGTCATGGGGCTACTTTATTAAATACAAATGGTAGGACACATAATAATCCACCATATCAGAATCAATATTGTCACGTAGCTCTATTTAATTAGTTCCCAATTCCTGATTCCCAATTCGGAAAGTTATTAATCTAATATATGGTCGAAATAATACATAGTGGAGAGTCTTAAGTTTTCTAAGGGCGATATTATACTTTCATATTTATTTTATAAAAGTGCGTTTACATTAAAAATCTATCAAATATTATTTACATAATAATATGTCATACAAAGATTTTACCAAACATTTTCTCTATACATGGAGTTGACCTGGTGGTCTAGGCCCTTCCTTCACCTCTGACAAGACGTGTATTAATCACAACTTGTGAATGTGTGGAATGCCAGGCCTCAACCGTGGTTCGGATTCCACGTTAAACTGTAGGTCCCTCATTTCATCTCACAATCAACCTACCATTACACATTAGCGTAAGTGTGT
The DNA here is from genome assembly GCA_902151455.1 of Timema bartmani. Lineage (NCBI taxonomy): Eukaryota > Metazoa > Arthropoda > Insecta > Phasmatodea > Timematidae > Timema > Timema bartmani. Next base: position 234,193 of record CABFWB010000155.1, on the reverse strand, counting down.
ATAAACCGAACGGGTAGTAAGACGCGGTGTTAATAATAATGATTTTCTCTATAGAACATGTGCTAGGTATTCATAAAATATCGCGAAATTTGGACATTGTAAAGAAGTTGAAAATTTATTTGTAAAATATGGATATAATGTTTTCCTATACGAAACATACGACCGCCTCTATGTTCTAGTAGTCAGAGTTCCTGGCTACAGATCCAGAAGTCCTGGGTTTGATCCCCGGTGCTTCAAGATTTTTCTGTGAAGTAGTGAGTTTGGAACGGGGTTAACTTAGCCTCGCTTGAACAAATGAGGAGTTACTTAAATAAAGAAGTAAGGGACCCGGTCTATAAACTGAGATTAACGGCCGCAGGGCTCTCTGTGCTTACCACATGACACCTTTTGTCCGTAAATGTTGGCACTATCTTCGCCAACATGCGGCGGCTGCTCGTTTAGTATAGCTCGCTCGCGGGTTGATGCCATAGAGTTTTTATACGATACAAAATCCGCATTCATATAAGTCAGTGTGCCCAGTCAGGATTCGAATCTCGACCTCCTCGTTACCATAAAAACATATTAGCCAAGACTAACGTCATTTGATACATGTCCTTATGTCCTCTATCTCAAAATAATACGTCATTTAAATAAATTTAAACTATCATCTTCGATGAAAAATCGACCTGAGATGAGATTTAAAAGAGTTGTCTTAAACTTGTCTTGCTAGACACATAATTTTTAAAGATTCCAAAAACACACTTATAATGTAATTTTTTGGGCCTTTGACACTTGTGAAGTGTTTTATCTTGAGCACGTGTGAGTTTTGAAACATTCTTAATGTCTTAACGCTCGTGTGTACCCAGTCCTGATGGGAAACTGGGTCAATATTTGTAAGGGTTAAATCATCCCCCTTGAAACAACTCTACGGCAACCCCTCAGTTTGACGTGCACCTGCTGAGATTTACATCTTCCTGTGTCTACACAAGTAATGGCTCCAAGAGCTCTTTTATAAAGAATATTATTAATAAACCAGCATGTATGAAGATTAGAGTAGACTTATTACTATTATTATTATTATTATTATTATTATTATTATTATTATTATTATTATTATTACTATAGGGGTTTGCAAAGGTCACTTTTTAAATGCGAAGCAAAGTCGAATAAAAGATTGTTGCTGTTGTCACATAAAACTACATTTAACTTTCAAATTATCCAGCTAAAGAGATTGATTTAGAGAAAAAAATTGGTAAGGTACACCCCAAAGACTTTCTCTCTCTTTATTCTTAAATTAAAGATATTTATTTTAAAAAAATCGTTAAATTTGCTAAAGGAAATAATATTAATTTTTGCAAAACACTCCACGAAAGTGAATAAATGTAATAATATACACTGTTACATAAACATTGAGAAAAGGAGAGCATCTCTGTCTACTTAAGAGCATAACAATCAGTTTCATATTTAAAAATGCTTCATAAAAATACGTTTTCTTATAGCTAAAAAATTATTGGTTTAAGAAATATATGTTCTAGATTAAAATATATTTAATTTTAATACTACAACTTTACAATGATAATTTATTTCGTATTTCAAATAGTTTAGGATATATGATCAAAATTGGAAATTTCAGCTTATGTAAGGTGCCCTTAAATTCATTTTGTTTATAATGTTAAGCAATGTTTGTATCCTAAATTTAATAAAAATGGTTAAGAGTAGTAGTTCAGAAAATCGATTTTTTCCCTTTTTGTCCTTTAGTAAAATACCCTTAATTTTAAGGTTGGATGTATAATCCCAAAAATTTCTTGGGGGAACTCTACCAAACCCCTATATACCAAATTTTAACCCGATCGGTAAAATGGTTTCTACTCTAGTCTAAGAGAGAGACAAACAAATGGCATCGCAAAACTCATTTTTTCCGTTTCAGGGGGTCATAAAACATCGACATTTATCAAAATCTCACGTTTGATTCTTTTTGACGATCACTATACTCCTCTCTTAGAGGGTTCGAGATAAAGTAAAAAGCATATTATTTTAGGCCGACACATTTGAATCGATCTATGATTATGTATATATTTTATTTAATCACTAGTCAGTGCTAAAATAATGTTTAGTATATATTATAAAGATAAATATATGTTGAAATATGTAATATCAATATTTCAAATCTGCTCACAATATATCAAAGTTTTCTCTTTCTTTTGAAATGTTTTGAAGATGCGAAGGTTACTGTGGATGTCGAAGCCGAAGCAAAATAGATTTGGACTTTGACCTCGACATTTTGAAGCGTTTCACACCCCTATATGATATAATGATGAATATGTGTTGAAATATGACACCTGAACACGAGAACCAAACCCGGAACTTTCAATTCACGTACCCAGGTGTCATTTGTTGACATCTATTCCACTGAATATTTGTAAAAACCTGCTATTGGTACCAAATATTAGTTTAATATGTGATGACTGATAATTATTAGGGTAGTAATATTATAAGAGATACCAAACGTCTATAAAGAAAAGTATGGTCAACAATCAAAACAAGGATACTAATAGTTTCACAGAATATTTCAATTAAATGACAATTATGTACATTTAAATGTGTTGTGTTTTTAAAATATCAACTTCTTTAATATTTATGTGTAACTTTTGGGGGAGATTTTCATGGAACCAAGTCTTATGCTTGTCCCAATATTGACAAGGGCGATAAACACTATCTAACATAGTTGTAATCCACATTGGTGGATGCGGGGGCTAAGGTGTCATTTTATTTACCTCGTCTGTCTTGGTTTTCAAGGACGAGGCGATCGGGGTTTGAATCACGGCTGGTTTAAATGAAGTTTGTTTGACATATGGGGGTTTTCTATCTCTTTCTATCCACGCAAATGTGAGTACATTTCCTCATCTCTACCCCATTAGTTTTAATACTCGGATATCCTAGGCGTATAGTAAGATGTGGAGCAGAATTTTTGTATATAGAAAAAAGGTTTAGATTTACTATTTAAACTAATATAAGTAATGTTTATCTAGTGCTGATATATAAGTTACAGTAGACATTAATATATTGTTTAACTACTACATAGTAATGCACGAATTTTTATTAAGATTACCAATAGTGTTACGTACACTCAACCTAAAGACCCAGGTTTGACTTTGACCAGACTCACTAAAGTGTTTTTCAACATTCTGGTTTACTTTTCTCCCTTAAGATGAATGTGGATGTGTTTATTTAAAATTGACCCTGCTTCGTTTTGTTAATTCAGGTAATTGACTCTATGAAACCGTTGAAGCTCAGAGCTGATAATATAATTGATACTATAGGATGTCCCACACGCACGGCATTTCAAGGTCTGTGCGCACCACCAGCCACTATGCATAGTTTCAACAAATAAACCTTTACCAATCGGCGAGTGGAACTATGAATAGAGGGCTGGTGGCACACATTTCAAACACAAGACTCTGAGATACCGGGTTTATTTGGGACACCCTTCATAAAACACAACTAAGGTGACGTGTCATTTTAGTCATATGTTTCAATATTCTCAAATGAATGTTTTGTAAAAGGGGGTACACAACTTCCCTCGACCAACTAAAAAGTCTTCACTAGGGAAAGGTCAGCCCAAATTTGGTTACTGCATTATCGAGTGGTACCTCCCTAATAATTATCAAATAAAACCGCGTGTTTATGAACTGTTAGTGTGGTATTAATTATTGGCGCTCGCTCGCCTACAGTCACGTGGTGTGGTGGGGGGTGAGGGGTGGGCACGCTAGGACTGGAGCCAAATTCCTGTTCGGGCCACGGACAGAGGTGTTGCACGAGTCAAAATATGATGCGATTCACTTCCAGAGTTGACACTAAGAGCTCTCTTTCTTCATGCACTGAAAATTAAACACTACACTTTACTTTCTTCACTAGATTAACTCGTTAAAGCACAAGAACATATGCTACAGGAGTGACAAGGAATTTTGACTGGTCTTGGATAAAATACTGTCTATAACAATATCTCAAAGAAAATTTTAGGATTTTATATTTTGATATTGACTGACTACATCAGCACACAACTTATAAAAGAACTGAATCTAAAACAGACACAACATTCAGCCCCCGGGCGTTAATTGATCACTGAGAAAGGGAAACCCGCATTTCACCAATGATAAATGATTCGGTCATACCGGGAATTGAACCCAGTGTCCTTAGCTCAGTTAGCAGACACGCCACCTATTGAGCTAAAGTGTTGGGCGTTGGGTAAATAGCTAAATAATTACAGCCTCACTTTATAACCAAACACTTTTATTTTAACTCCATGTCCTACTATACTAACCGTTCAGGTTATACGCGTATCACTTAATTACTCTAATTGGTTTGGGTCCAGTAAAGTTGTATTTAAAGGGAGTGTACCCACATTTGCGTGGAGGGAAAATGTAAAACATTCAGGGAAAACCACCCTCAGTCACCCGACCAGGATTCAAAACCTGATCTTCCCGTCATCGGCATTCAATTCTATTGCGATAGTGACGCATTAGACTGTTCTACCACCGAAGCGTGTGACAAACCAAATTAATCTGCTGCCTATAAAGTATCACAAATTGATACGTGTCCCCAAGATCAGTACTGACGCTGGCATCAATTTCAATTGAGTTAAAAATGACAGCCTTGACACAGGAATCGAGCCCGGAACATTTGGCTTTGCGCTCCAATGAGCCACAACCACTGATCCATCCTGGCTCCTTTCGTATCGGGGCCTCTTTTCACTTTTTATATTCGACGAACCAGAATGGCTTATTGGTAGAGCGTTTGGCTAAAGGTCCCAAGTTAGATTCCCGTGTCAAGGTGCAATTTGCATTTAATTCAAATTAATAAATGAAATTGATGGTATTGGATTATTAAACATCCTACTTTGGTGATCGCACAGTCTAGAAAACCACAATCACAATAGACTGGCTTTACAGTGACGAAGAATGTCCAAGTTTGGAATCTTGGCTGGTTGTTTTGTCACAAAGATTTATTATTGTGTTTTCTCCATCCCCTAGATCCGTAAACGTAGGCTCATTTTTTATAAGTCACTCTTCCAACCTCTATCTCTCAGATTAAATCGTTAATTACCTAAGGGCAGAACGAACCAACAAAATGATAGATTAAAATTGTCTTTTTATATCAGGTATCCACACGAACAAGTAAACTCCGAAGCAATAAATTCATTAATGAACTTAAATAAAATTAAAACATTTACTTTGGGCACTATTCTTGACCATCAAGTTCAGTTCCTTGCAGTGACATTTATTTTTCTTTGGTCTGATTAAATATTTCTGAGTACAAGCTTAAACAGCTAAGACTTAGTCCACTCAAAAGATAACTTAAAAATGTTTGATAAAATATAGTAATAAATGTGCACCTATTGTGTAAAAAAAAGGGGGCTTACTCACAAAATGTATATTGCTCAACAGACAAGAAAGAATGATTTTTCAAACATATTATTTATCATAAAATTACTTATTTTAACAAGTTACTGCTGGTTACATATATAAAGTAACAAATCGAGAACTAGCCTATGCTAGTATTATTATTTTAATTTTTTTAAATCATATTATAAATCTATAAGTTAGACCTATTTTACAAATTAGATTTAGAGGACAAATTTGGGGCCAAATAATTTTCTATGTGCTAAAACATTGCTATATACAAGATTACTACACAATTTTTATAGATATTTATATTTTACATTAAGAGAACATATTTATGGAGAAAAAAGAAAAAACCTATTTTTGTAATCACTAACAATCAAGTCAAAAATAATAATAAATAACAGTTATTATGTTTTGCTGAATGATATAAATCTGAAAGCAAAGATCATAACTAACGTCATACTGTGAAAATTTCCCACGCTAGTTTCATTATGACAAAATGGATCCAAGTGGTGAATTATACAGTTTAAAATACCGTTTTTGGAATGATCAGTTAAACAGCAAAAAAGAGTATAAGTGGCAGATGGACTCTTTTAACTTAGTACGAGCATTAAAGTGTGTTGCTTACTCCCTCTCCTATAATCTCTTGTATTGGACATACACTTATCTCTGTCGTATCACGTAAAACACTTATAAACGTTTCGATGCAGCTAACCCATTTCTCCTAAAAGGTTAGTTGACCCCTTTTTACAAAACAGGTGCGTATCGTTAGTAAAATAATGTATTTGTGTTAGATGAACCCCAAAATGTTTACTTTTAAATATTGTCTTATAATACTTCCTATTCAATACTTTGAATTAATCAACTAAAATGGAAAAGGAAGTCGATACTAATGTATATGGCCCCCAAATTTCTTTTTAAAAATTTTCAAGGGTGTTAAAAGGATTTTTATGTTGAAACTTGTGGTCTTACATATGCTTTATTTGAGATTTATTTGTTTCATTTTGATTATTCACTTGTAACAAATATTGTTTTTTCTAAGTTTCGACAAGCTCACACCAAAATTAACTTGAATGTTTACCTCTTTTCATGGCGTACTTGTGCTTGAACATTATTCCTTATTTAATGTACTCACATGGCTGTGTCATCAATAAAAATCTATTTGGTCTGCACTCCAAACATATATTATACCTTATAAGATGATTAAGAAAACACATAATGTTACTATACTTTACAGTAGTTTCATTGAATTCTGTCTCATTATGGTGATATACATTCTAAAACAGACAAACACAGTTCAGGTATTTGTTAAAATTAGGAAATTATTTCTAAATAAAATGGAACTGCAATAATAAGCTGTGGCTGCATTATAAAATCAACACCCATATTTCAAATAAGCCCTACATTAGAAAATCATCACCCGTGTCTTAAGTCAGTCCTACTTTAGAGAATTAACACCTGTCTTTTAAATAATCCCTTCATTAGATAGTTATCACCCCTGTTTTAAATAAGGACTAAATCAGAAAATTAACACCTAAATTTTAAATAATCCCTAAATTAGAGAATTATCCCCCCCTGTTTTAAATAAAGCCTAGATCAGGAAAATAATTACTTATCTAAAAAAAATTCAACCCTACATTAGAAAATTAACCTCCATATTTTAAATAAGCCCTGCAATAAAAGATAATCACGTCTATTTTAAATCACTCAACTATAGACAAATCACTATCATTATCCTTTAGTTTTTAGACGTTCAGAAAGCCTTAAGTGCTTAAGAGGTTTTAATATTTAGATTTTCTTGATGGTTCAACGTTTAAATAAGTTGTAAGTATTTCCTTGTTTAAAGACTACCTCAAACTGTTTAAAAGATTGTAGTTATTTCAATATTTCTTTTCCATCATTGTTTAGGTTTATATAAATTTACTATTTCTTATACGTTCAAAGAATCATCCTTGTTCAAAAGTTAAATAATAATACATTAATTAATATTAGCACCACGTCTTACTACCCGTTCGGGTTATACACACGTTAATGTGAAATGGTAGGGTGATTGTGAGATGAAATGAAGGACCTACGGCTTAGCGTGGGATCCGAACCACGGTGGAGGCCTGGCATTCCATACATTCACAATATGTGATTGATACACGTGTTGTCAGAGGTGAAGGAGGGATTTGGCAATCAGATAAATATGTGCCGGGACCGAGGATTGAACCCTGGACCCCCAACACAGAGGTCCGACAATTTACCCTTAGACCCCCAGGTCCCCTGCTTTAAATAATAATTAAAATAAAATCATAAATATAGAAATAGAATAATTTGTTACAATTTAATCATTCCTAATAATAAATACATAATATACAACATTTTAAATACTAGTAATATGTATTTCCTTAACAAGGTGTGTATACTCCATTCACGGTATGAATTACTCTCCGAAAGGTCTTTTTTCCTGCCAATATCCTACTATATAATAGTTTTCTGTTAAGGAAAAAGGCCTTTCAGAAAACAATTCCTACGCTGAACAGACTTTAACCTTCCTTTACACTGAAAGGTATCAAGAATACCTTGCTTGGTTCCACTATGGTGTAGTTTATAAGATAGCGCAACAATGTAATATGTCAAGGTAAAACTGATTGATATCTTTCATCAGGGTAAACGGAGTGTACATATCCTCATCAATGTAGACCATATGTATTCAGTGTATGTAACTTTTGTATTTTTCATATTTTAAAATCAAAATATATTATCATACATACAATAAAAAAACATATTAATTTGGAGGGATCATTCCTCCAAATTAATTAATTTTATATATATATCAAATACCTATCCAAGATATCCACATATTTACACTAACCGGGTAGGGATGAGGTAGGTATAATCTAGAGAAAGTGGCATTTGCATGGAGAGAGAGTAGAAAGCCATTTAGTTAAAGATCATGTTTACTACACCAGATCAAAATTCAAGCCCGGATCTTCTATCACCGGCAATTCAATCTATTGCATGAGGGACCATTTAGACCATGCGACCACACTGATACGGATTATATAATGTTATTTCCTTGGTTGACTTGAAAAATAACTTAAAATTGTGAAGTTCCATCCCTGTGGGTTTAGCGGTAAGATTGGTCGATTTACAAGTATAAGGGATTCTTGTTCACTACCATGTGGTTGTGACAAAAATATTTACTATTTTAATAAGAATTCATCCTGCTACTAAATTAGTAAATATCTAGAAATTAGAGAGAGCTGGGTAAGTTTAATATCACTGCTCTAGACTAAGTTAGTAAGTCTAGTGCTGGTATGTCTTTAGAATATTCATTTAAATAACACAGTAAATAAATTCATAACAAAATGTTTAACCAAACACACACAAACATTGTATGTGAAATGTGTACACTAAGTTGAACCTTGAAGGTAAAAGTCTTACCTTGATAAAATAAACCATGATCCTATCTTATAAGCTGTGCCATAGTGGAACAATGTAAGCTGGCTGCCTTTCAGTTTAAACGAAAGGCAGATTAGTATAATGACAAAACCACATCCTTATATTATATTAGATATCGCATATAATCAAACAAGTCTTTCATCATTGGCAGTTCCCAATGAGCCCTACTATGAATAATATATTAAAGTGTTACATTTAGGTTCATTTAATCGACGAAAAATAGTGTTTAAATGTAATGCCTATGTCAATATTATTATTGGTTTTTAAAGATTGACTTAAAAGTTAAGATAAATCTTTAAAATAAAACAACAATATACGTATACGTATTATGTAAGCACGTTTGATGCGACTAAAGAATCTGGGGTATGAGTTAGTCCACTTTTTTTTATCTTTCTCGGGCCAAGTAGAAAATGTGGAAACGCAATATTTACGAGGTATTTATTGCTACCACTTAGAGGACACGCCAACTATACCACAAAGCTTTTTCTTTTTTGTCGGTGGATCTTTTTGTATGCTAATGCCAGTAATATCCGAACATCTATTCTCCTCGCCCGTTTGATACGTCAGGAGATGCAATCATACAGGACCATTATGCCAGCCAATCAATAAGGATAAAATACTCTCGTTTTTGGTCACGAGAACAAAAGCCATTACTGAAACACGAGCAATTGAAATGAATCAACTCACTTCACTTTGTAAAATCTCTTTCACGAATTTCTTTCGTGACCTTGATAACAAGATTTTGTTTGCCTGTGTCAGAACAACATATAATTTGTATGTGGAGTGGGGTTATTTTGTAATGTAATTTTTATAAATTGTAATTTTTGAACACAACTATACATATTTAAATCTGTGAGTCGTATTCAGTTCTAAGGCATTTTTTTGTATCAAACAATTCATATCTAGCACATGATTTTGCTAAATATGGTAATGATAATGTTATATGTATTAAGTTATTTATTTGGGTTAAACTATCGAAACTTAACCTGTACATAGTTAATACAAGATTTGTTTTATTTCTATTTATTTCATTCGTTTGATTTATCAATATCGTTATTAGGCGTTGAGTTAAAAAAGTAAGACAATGTATGCGTAAAAAGTGCAGTTGACAGTTAGCTACAAAATAAAATTACCACGTGTACCAACAATCTCGATTTAAACCCCGTCATACCTCGACTATTTTAATCAACCATTTACCAAAGGGACTAGTTTTTTTTAGTATTTCTTGTCTTGATAAGGGTGATAATAATTTAATATATGGACTAGATAGTCACCGTGTGTATACATATGTATAAAAATAGTTTTAGTGATACATTTTTGTAAATAGTACTAGTAATTATAATCTATCACTTTTTTTTACAGATACTCATGCAATATTATTTTTTATAAAAAAAGACACATCCCTTTACAACCCCACAAAATGTTGCACCCTAACCTATTAAATGTCTATAAGTGTAACTCACCCTCCAGCCACTAATATCATCTGCATCTCGCAGGTGTCCGTGAAACTTCTCCCTCCCCCTACCACTCACATCGTGACAACACCGGCCATGTGTGTCACATGGTAGGTTAGTTAGGCACACACCCCCCTCATAGCGACACCCCTGATCACCTGGATCACCGTCATTATCAGCATCATCATCTTCATCCTCCAGGAAGATAGCACCCCCTCGCCCCCACTGACACACACACACAAACACACGTGGAGTCGAGCACACACGTCAAACCGTTCGTGGGAGTATAACCATGCACGTTAAATACCTTGAATGAATGGAAAAAAATGAAAAATGAGTAGAACCATAGAGGGCAAGGGGGTGTAGAGGGGGGTGATGACAAGCGACGAGACAACGAGTAAAACGTTTGATAATTTTTAAAAAAACTCGTGCTGGGGTATATTTTATCTCCTCTCCCCCTCCCCCTTTTGAGAGAAGAAGTCTAGTTGGTACAAAACAAAACACTGGCGTGACGCGCGACTTTGGCCCGGGACGGAGAGAAACAAGATTTTCAGTTCTAGTTGTGGCTAGTTGCCGGCAGAGGCGCGGTAAAAGGCGGGCCCACTGCGCCACATGGGGGAAGCCCGACGCTTGCTTGGCGTCCACGCCAGAACAGAGTCGATAGCAAGCGGCACGCGTACCAATCGCGCCTGCACGGAACTGAGTGTTGGGGTACCAACCCCCACAGACAGGGAATACGTCATGAAACAGCTGAGCGCCTCGCGCTTGGGTCGGGTAGAGTTTGTTGGAAGGGGGAGGTTAAACGCTTTTAAAGCTCCACGACCCTTATGTCTGTGGTGGTTTGTGAATGTGTGTGTGTGTGTGTGTGTGTGTGTGTGTGTGGTTGCCTACTATAAAGTACAATAATTATTTAAAGAGGCTAGCATATCTTGAAGCAACATTATCTATTATATAGGGATTAAGAATCCCGTGAAGTACAGTAATTATTATGTGGGGATTTGAATTATCATAAAATACCATAATTATTATATGGGGATAGGGACTCCCATGAAATACCATAATTATTATGTGGGGATATGAACTCCCATGAAATACCATAATTATTATGTGGGGATATGCACACACATGAAATACCATAATTATTATGTAGAGATATGCACACACATGAAATATATTAATTATTATGTAGAGATATGGACTCCCATGAAATACCATAATTATTATGTGAGGATATGCACACACATGAAATACCATAATTATTATGTGGAGATATGGACTCCCATGAAATACAAGAATTATTATTTGGGGATATGCACACCCATGAAATACCATAATTATTATGTGGGGATATGCACACACATGAAATACTATAATTATAATGTGGGGATATAGACTCCCATAAAATACCATAATTATAATGTGGGAATGTGCACATCCATGAAATTCCATAATTATTATGTGGCGTTTCTTATATATATATATATATATATATATATACATATATATAATGTATTAAAGAGGCCACCACTGTTATATAATGCATTAAAGATTGGTCTGCTTGGGGAAAAAAAGCTATTCATGAACTTCCTTTAAATTATTTATATTTGTAAAAATAAATATATGTTCTAATTTATCATGAAAAACTATTCCCAAATACCCATTTTTAACTCAATCACCAAGCCATTTTCAAAATATTTCCAATTTTCTAAAATTAGTTTTAAATAAACTACCCTTAAGTAATTTATTTTAGAAAAACCAACAAACATTATTTACTATCATGTAGAACAGTCTCCAAATACTAATTTTGAACCAGAGCCCGAATTTTGATGAACTAAAAACTATCAAAACATGACCGATACAATGATCTAATAATTATAAAAAATGACTCCAAATTTTCAAAAAATTACCTTAAAATATGAACAAAGAGGTGTAATAAATACAAAAGATTAAATCAAACACGTGCTTTAAAAATGTAAACAAAAAAATTATCCATGTACTGAAGTCTTTAACAACTGAATCTTGCTCTGGTAAATATAATATTGATCTACAAATATCTGTTTCAGAAGTAATAGCTACCCCCATCCAACGCAACCCTCTCTAACCTAGTTGCAGTGTCTCACCAGGAACGTGTATTTTACAACCAAACAAGCAAAGAGGATACAAAGCTGACGACCTACATTATCTTCTCATTCCTACAATTGGGTGTTGGGATATTTTATGCATTTATTACATATCGATAGCATTATTATCATTATTATTATTATTGTTAGCACTGCGTCTTACTACACATCCGGGTTATACGCACTTACGCTAATGTGTAATGGTAGGGTGGCTGTGAGATGAAATGGAGGACCTACATTTTAACGTGGGATCCAAACCATGGTAGAGGCCTGGCATTCCTCACATCCACAAGTTGTTAAGAGGTTAAGGAAGGGTTTGGCAATCAGATAAATCTGTGCCGGAACCGATGATTGAACCCCGGATCCCAGCACAGAAGTCTGACACCTCATCCCTAGATCGCCAGGTCACCATCGATAGTATTAAAAATATACTTAATCAACAAGAATGCCTTAAAATTATCCCAAAATTACTATAAATGGCTAAAAAATTACTTTAAAAAGACGATAACCAAGAAAAAATTACCTAAAACTCTAAAATTACAAAAAATTACCTATAAAATAGACATTTCTACAACCATGTTCTCATGAACAGATTGCAAGAACTTATGAGCATTTTCTGTGATGAACCAATAAAATGATGACCTGTCATCAAAATCCGGGCCCTAGTAAGAACAGTTTTTTAAAAATTCATTTTTTTAAATCAGTCGTCAGTAAACCACATTAAATAGTTTTTTTAAGAAACACACATGTATAATTATTTATAATTTTAAAAATCTCAAGGATACCAATTTTGAACCCAATCGCTACACCTATTTCTTAAAATATGCACTTTTTAAAAAATAAGTCATTATTAAACTATCCCTGAACAAATTTCCCCCCAAAAATACGTATACAGTGTTATTTCTTTAGGTTAAACACACCCTAGATATTAATTTTAAACGAAATTGTTAAAACCATTTTTGAAAAATTTGGGACTAAAAAAAATCACTTATCCGTAAACTACCTTTAATTTTGAGGATAGAGCCAAAATAAAAAAACTCTCCTAACTTCTATGTCATATAAATATCAAATATGAACAAAATCTATTAAAACGATTTATATCTGTGGCCAGAGATGGACAGACAGACAGACATACATGAGGACAGACATAATCGTAAAAAACACTTTTTGGGTTCGGACACACATAAAACATAAAGATTCATCATAATATAGAGGCCGAAAATTTTCACGATTACATAAATTTCACTTGATATGAAAAAGTAAAAAGAGTAAAATGTTAATTTGGAGTGTAGGTGAGTTCATACTATCTATCATGAAAAATCTGAATATGTAACTGCATACCATTCTTTATGGAAATTTTTCATCGTCTTGCTTCTTGCTTCTCTTCCCCTGTTTGGTTATAGTTAACCCTCTACCCCTCCCTTAGTTACAATCTCGACCTAGTGTCATCTGATGACGTCACAAACACAGCTGCAAGCATAAGCCATTGAATAAAGAGGTAAGGAATATACATGGTAATTGTTAACCTATCATAAACCAGAGTTTTAAAATCACACATATCCCAGAATAAATGTCATAAATTTAAATTATAACATAATATTTATACCTGTCCATACCATTTCTCTTCTGAAAAATATATATTTCTGACATTTATTAAGTGAACATAAAAATAATTATTTAAATGTGGTTTTACTGAGTTGATATTTTTACCGTTCATAAGATGAAATAAGCTAAACATACATGAAATAAATAACTGAAAAGTATTGACAAATAAATAGGGAATTAAATATATTCACAGTTACTGTCATTTAAAAAATACAGTATTGTATAGCGTAGTTAAATAATAAATTTATATAATTAAAAATTAAAAATTTTGGAAGTGGTTGTTTAAAAAAGATATTAGTTTAAAGCTCTCAACTCAAACATTGTTGATAAAACTAGAAATGTACACAATTTTTTTTAACTTATGGATGTTTTTATCCATACTTTAGATGTATCCAAACGTACTGGTGCTAAAATGAATCCCTTCCCTAGTATGACGTCAGCGCTATAATTTATTCTAGCGCAATACGAAAGTCAATACTTTGATTAGAATAGTAGATCTATAGAATGATTACTACACCAAAATAAAAAACTACTTGAATTTTAGTTCAATGGATACACATCAATTTGACAAAAATAAATAATAAAAATAATACTAACGATTCCGCAACCAATCAAATTTAATAAAAGAATGTCAAGGGGTTTTCTATTAATTTAGCTGACGTAATACAAGTAATAATTTTTATTGTTTACATTTTTATACCATTTTTGGATCTTATTCAAAGTAGGATACTCTTAAAAGTTCTCGTATTGTAATTCAACGGATCATAAATTAAAAAGTTGCGCAGTGGGCGCTTTTCCAAACATCTGTAGCGGCTGGAGTCGATTTCGTTTCTAGAACACCGCATCGGGCATATCTTTAAAACAAGGATAGAACGTTTCCAGCCGGTTCCCTCACAATATTTCCCGTATAGTTTTAAGAAATACATTACACACATTTTGTAAACATTTCAACCATTTTTAGATTTATAGCTATTCCCTCTCACAAGAATTAAGTAAAAGGACCAAGGTGAAAACGTTGCGTCTTTGTGTTCCCATGACCTCACCACCTGGTAGAATGAACTAAATCGGTGATATTTGACCTTTTTTTGTTCGCGTACTCCCAGATATAATTTATCTTCAACTCTGTACTCTCAAAGGTTTTTCTTAGCACCGTCTTACTACCCGTTCGGATTGTACATCAGTATACTAATTAGGCTAATATGCTATGGGTGAAGAAGGTTAAATTTAGAGAAAGTGTAACCACATCTGTGTGGAGGGAGGGTGGAAAACTACCCTCAGTACACACGACCGAGATTTGAACCCAGATCTTCCCGTCATTTACAGTCAACTCTATTGTGAGAATGACGCCTTGGGCCATTCAGCTTCCGAATCAGGTACCCCCCAAATTTGTTGGTGCGTGATGCAAACTCTACATGTTCTGTAATCTACATATAAAATATATAAAACAAATTTGCATCTAAAATAATTATTATATAATAAGTTTTAGATGAGAAATATATATATATAGTTTTTTATGTTCCCCCTAAGATATATTTGCTTACCCCAGGTTGAAAACCACTTATCTAACTAAGGTGTCACTTTCATAATATACTTGACTGCCATTGTCGGGGCGATCAGATCTCAAATTCCGTTCGGGTTTACTGAGCGTGCTTTTTTCTAAATGGTTTTCTGCCCTGCTCTCACGAATATTTGGGTAGATTACCTCTAAATCGCTTCCTTACTTATCACTATCTCATTAAAGTAATCAATATATTTGCGTACAACCTGAAAAGGTAGTAAGATGGGCTGATAAAGAAATACTAATACAGTCCTGTCAAGTATTTACTGCCTTTGCAACAACCTACGATGTTTCACAGTGTAGTATACACAAATAATTTATACTAATAAAGGTTTTGATGAAATATTTCATAATATAGTTTAAATTAGAAAATAGTTAGAGATAAAAAACATTTTTCCGGCATTAAAAAGCTCATTTTAAACAAAATAATATAACTACAATAATATATTTCTCACCAGACTGGATGCACTGGAATATTTTCCCCGCTGTTCTATGTATTCTCGCCAGGTGAATATGGGTAGAGTTATTTATCTCCTCAGCCTACTTACTGTGAATATAAAATTGGGTTTTGTGGTATCGTTACATTCATAATGGTATTTATATTACAACAATACCACCAAGTGAAACCTACGTCACCACACAAAGTGCCTAGCAGGAGTTTGATAGATTGGAGATTCCTACATAAATATTATAATGGGAGTATAAAATAAAGGAATATCGAGAAATTCTAGTTAAAGCATATTCGTTCATGTGAGCATAGATTAGGCATGAGCACAAACTAAACTCTTTGAAATAATTCGTGGAGGCCACCAAAACATGGTTATGTATTCAATAATATACAACACGCATACAAATAAGAATATAAATGTGTAAAATATAAATGGTTAATCTAAATATACTTAAAAATGTGTAGACACAATTTAATTAGCTTGGACACAAATGTTTTCTTAACGAACCAAAACACTTTTTTTCTTAACGAAGCCAGCTTATATATATAGTGGTTTAACACTGTTTTAATCCAAGGTATATTTTTGATGATATTTAATGAATTAAAGAAATACATATGATGTTTTTGGAACTGTTTTTATTTCAATTTACTGCCTACTAGAATCTGTAGACCTCGGGTAAAAAGTGTTACAGACAAAAGTTGCTTGTTTTTTTCTTTTTGTAGAATACAGTTCTGTAATAAAAAATACCAGTTTCAATTTGAAAAACAATAGGTGACCTTGAAATGACCTTGAAGACATCCACTAAATAAAAAATAAATGTTGTCATTTTGTCAGCGTCTCAAACCCAAGAAACTTTGTATGAAACATTTTTTTCCTTTAATACGTTTTTTAAAGATATGTCACTGTGCCAACTAAGCAAAACCACCCTGTATATATATATATGTTTGGTAATAGTAAAAAACATTTCCTGGTAAATTAAATTGTGTCTACACATTTTTATTTTCATTTGGATTAGCCACTTACATTTTAAGCTTTTATATTATTATTTTTGATGTGTTATATTTTAAAATAAAATATCACCCTTGGACACGGTAACTGAACCCAGATACTCAGGATAAATGTCGCAAGGCTCTACCATTGATATGCACAGATTCGTTTGGTGCCTGAAGTCAGATACTGCTAGTACTGAAGTGTTAAAAGTGACTTACTTGTATTTAACGATACCATTTTTTTAAAATTGTTTCCTTGTGTATGAAACATCTTTTTATAATTTACTTTATGCTGATTACAGATATGTATGCAGAATATTTCTATCACCCTCGGTTATAAAGAAAACTGCAGTTCAAAAAACTTGTATTTTTTTATTTAGCCTATGATTTCCGTTTGTAATTAGTTTCAGGCACATCCCCGATAATACTTCAGCCAATATGTTAACATTTCACTTTCCTTGGTAATATTTTTTTCATAACAGCATTGACTTGGTGAAAAAACGCTCCCCATGTTCGTCACTAACTTCCCCAAGATTATGTGGGAAAAATCCAAATGTGAGAGTAAAAGTGAATCTTTAGTGACTTGTTGCACCCAATTGTTTCATACACCTAAATGAGTTTTCCCACGATTTCCTAGTAGTTTTTCTGCTTTATTATTTCCCAAGAAATTGCTGGATACATCTTTGAATTTTTTCCAAGCTGCTGTTTAAACTTAATTCAGAGTAGAATCAAAAGTTTTATCTGTGGTAGGTTTCCTTATCTATGGACAGACAAAAATCCCTTTTATTTTTTAATCACTCAATCAGGTTGGGGCAATTTCTACTGTGGATTTAAAAAAAACTAGGACTATCTTTCTTCATGGCCTTGACAAAGTTTTTTTTACAAAAGCAAGTTTTATATATGAATTGGTGGTAAGAATACGTTTGCGGAATTAACTAAAGGATTGTGTACACAAAAAAAAACTCCCCTTGGGTCAGTTTATAACGTTTATCCCAAAGTTTCACTGAGTAGGGATTGTACTTGGTTCGGTCATCCTATTCACAAATAAAACAGCAATACTTTATATAGGTATCCTAATCTCACGCTTAATAATAATGGTATAATGTGTTTCTACGTATAGTACAACAGTACTTTTAGTCTATTTCTTCAAATAGGCGTTTCAAGTTTCCTTCATTCTGCAATGCATAATAAATTGGTATGGAGGGATGTTTGTGACCGCTGTGAAGAAGAAATTCTTCTATACTATGCTTTGATGAATCAATGAAAAGTTGCCACTAATCGTAATGTGATATTGTCCTGCTGAAGCCATGAACTTGGGAGATTAGATGTGATTCATTTGATGTAGAGAGCTGAGAGTCTCGGTTGTTTATGTTCTGTCCCATATAGACCAGACCATCTTCATTGTTTTCATTAACAATGGTCCATGTCTTAGGGGATTTTGAAACTGGCAGGTCTTGACTGTGAAACATTGGTCTGATCGCTGAAGGCGATGATGGATATTGTATACCATATTTAGATTTCAAGAAAATTCCAGATTTCTTAGTTGAACAGAAGTAACAGTCTGTCAAATGATCTTTTTGCTCTCGCCAGATCATTGCTACAGCAAACGGCATAGAATTCCAAGAACCTTTCAACCATCCTCTCAAATACACTGTACAGCTACTACAAACAATTTGAGGAGCCCAAGGTTTATCTTGGTCATCTATTTTTCCCAAGGTAGAGCTCATATGCTTTCTTGATTTATGGTGCTGTAGTGTTGCGATTAGATTGTACAGTATAGTCACTACACATATGCCAAAAATTGTCTACAACATTTTCATACTTTCGAGGAAAAATTAAATACAGTCATAACTCAAATATATATGCAAGTACACTGAAGGTTTTCCAACTCTTGACAGTAAGTAGCATATAGTATAGTCAGTTTCACATAATTGATGAACACTTCAATGTATCAATTGAAAATTTACTTGTTTGAATATGTTAATCTAAAGTAAATTTCATCTAAATTGCTGCCTGACTATATCACTCATATAAAAAAAATATCCCGTTGTTGTTTGACATGAAAATATAAAATATGATGATAAAATATTGTATTTTATTTGTAATGTAATTTAGTAAAATTAAAAATTGAAATAATAGAGAGGTCGAATAATAGTGACAAAATAAATAAACCAGACAATTATCTAAATATTTATGATAGACATTATTAATAACTGTTTAATTTATTTTATCTGTGGGTGATAACAAAATTCAATTTTTAAATTCATAATCAGCAATAAAAATAACACATCGAAATCATGTATTAAATATCAGGAAACAAAATTGGTGGATAGCAGTGTTATTTTTGTGCAAGGGTTTACCCATCCAAACAAACACTAAATTTATTTCTACACAAATATAATCATATTAATTATAATCAGTCATATTAATATTTATAATGACGTTGAAGATAAAAATATACAAATTAATAAGATAATTATTTCAAACGTTAATTTTAAAAATACATCCATTTACTCAAATGTTTTAAAACTATAATAAAAACCCATTGAAAACCAACATTTTCAACAAAATATTTTTTGGTCAAAATTAAATTTAACTTTCAAAACTTTCAGCATCTTAACATACTAAACAACAGACCAAAGTTTTTAGGTGTTATCTTACACTAAGTTTTCATCACATGCTAAAACATACAGATCAACGTCTATTTTCTCTGTGGTGATTGGTTTTGTTGGAAAGGAATTATATTTATATATTTGGGGACTGTATTTGAAAATAATCATTCCTCCTCTCTCCCCCCCCCCCACTCCCCGCCATTCTTAAGCTAATTTTAAAACTGAAAAATTAATAGTAAAGAAAATTGTATCTTATAAAATATGTATTTCATGTAGGCCTATTGTTTCGCATAATTTTCATATATTATAAAAGTTATTATATCTACTTTCGTGTATTCATAAGTCAAGTCATGTGATCTACATCTGTTACGTTTGATAGATGTTATCAATACGTATTATATAACATCAATAATTTATTAATATGGTGTCAATTTTTACCTCAAAAAATATGTATTTTTTAAAAGCTCATTTGTATTTAAACTAGACTATTCATCTTGTAAAAACTAGAGGCACTATAGACTACAAGTAGTTCTATTCTGTATGATAAATTGCATACACAATCTATCTCACGGCGCATCAATATTGGACGTCTTGTAGCAACTACTAGCACTATAGACTACAAGTAGTTCTATTCTGTATGATAAATTGCATACACAATCTATCTCACGGCGCATCAATATTGGACGTCTTGTAGTAACTACTAGCACTATAGACTACAAGTAGTGCTATTCTGTATGATAAATTGCATACACAATCTATCTCACGGCGCATCAATATTGGACGTCTTGTAGTAACTACTAACACTATAGACTACAAGTAGTGCTATTCTGTATGATAAATTGCATACACAATCTATCTCACGGCGCATCAATATTGGGTTTAATGTTTTTAGCACCACATCTTACTACCCGTTCGGG
Organism: Timema bartmani; assembly: GCA_902151455.1. Taxonomy (NCBI): domain Eukaryota; kingdom Metazoa; phylum Arthropoda; class Insecta; order Phasmatodea; family Timematidae; genus Timema; species Timema bartmani. Next base: position 213,661 of record CABFWB010000155.1, on the reverse strand, counting down.
CTATACACATATATAATAATTACGCTAATTTTCTAAGGATGAATAAGGCTGAATTCATAGAAAGTGTACCCACATTCTAATGGTGGTATAGCTGAAAACCATTTAGGAAAACAACACTCAGTGCATCCGACCGGGATTTGAACTACTTTATCTTTGTATTTGGCAGTCCAGACTATTGCAAGAGTGACGCCCTAGACCTCGGGACCACCGAAGCTGGTAATTAATTATTCTCTACAGATAAAATAAATCGGAATACTATTAATTAATGCGGTAAATAAAGATAATAGCTCAAGATAGTGATAGGTGGCGTGTTTATTTTAAGTTCAGCCATAAACTTTAGAATTCCTAATGCCATAGAGTGAGTAAGTAAAATACAATTTACCGAGCGCAACAAGGTCTTGTTTTAACTTGTCTGTCCGTCTGAATGTTGTTTCCACGATAACTGTCAAATGCATGGACCAATTTTAATGAAATTTGGCAGGGACATTCTTTGAACCTAGGCCGATCAACGTATGAACTGTACATGGCTCTTCGATCTGGATATTCGTTTCAATATGATGGCCGTTCAAAAGGTTTTTTTGTTTAATAGCTCATCGCAAGTGATTTGATTTTAAAATTTTAACCAATCGATAGAATACCTGGGGCGTATTTTTTTTTAATTTTGACATATATTGTGACACTCAAGACTGGTTTCACACCAAAGAGTCCTTAGTTGAGTCAAGTCTCATGGAGTCTAGTCCCATCTGACTCTAGAGTCAAGGCCTAGTGAGTCAGACTCACCAGTTGAGACAAGTACATATTGTATTCGATAGCACGATGGAGGACCAATACCGTTCACACCGGCGAGTCGAGTCACCCCGAGTCTAACCGAGTTTAGGCGAGTCAAGTGTATTATTTCCACGTGCTTTTCATAGGCTAACCTCATGGACACTGGATACCTCATTGTTCTCGTTCAAGAGAATCCTTCGATTTATAACCCGTCCCATCCCGAACATCGGGAGAAAAATACAGTTTCCGCTATTTGGAAACAAATGTGAAAAACTACCAAAGATGCATCGATTCACATTAAGTGGGTAAATCCACATTAAGCTGCGTCTACGCCAGCGTCTCCATACATTTGTATTTATAGAAACCTCTAGGACTGCATCAATCTTACACGAGCTCTTTGATCAAGCTGGGGGATTCAATGACTCGACTCACTAGGCCTTGACTCTAGAGTCAGATGGGACTCGACTCCATGAGACTTGACTCAACTAGAGACTCGTTGGTGTGTAACCAGCCTAAGTCTGAAACCATGTGAGCAACGGTTATTATTTATAACATATAATATAGTATAATTGGTTTTATGTCTAAATTTATTACCACGGAAAAATATCAACTTCACTTACAAATATAGATAATGGGAGATATTTCAGATTAAAATCTGAAGAGAAATGTTAGGACTGTAGTAACAAGAACCTGACACAATTCATGATGTACTCTATATTTTAATGATGGGGGGGAGGTCTACTGTTCACATAGTCACTAGAATGGTGTGTTAGCCTTGTTTAGCGTGGCAAAGCAACCTTTATGTGCTTGCGACCATCTAAAGGGTGCCGAATCGTTCTAGCTAAGCTATCGGGAGAAAGTACTGCGCTGAGCAGAAAGTTATATCGTCATCACTTCTGGAGCAAAGATTACTTTTTCCCCAACGGTGAGAAATGTTATCTATCGTCCGTTGATTGGTCCTTGTGAATGAACCAGGGCTAAAAGCTATAAGCCTTCATTCCTCCAAATGATTGCGCTCTTTCCATGTCCTATCGGATAGCTTACAGTCGGATAGGATCCGCGGGATATGCAGAGCGATAGGAGGAGCTCATCAGCATCGCAGTTTTCGTTCCGATGGAACCTCTCCGTCACTGCCAGGGCCACTCCGCTATTAGGGGGGAGGGACCAAATTGATTCCATTCTTCGAGGGCTGACTAAGATATTCACACAAAATGTTTAGTTATAAGTAAATACAGTCCAATTTTCATAGAAAGAGCCTTATCTGACATCTAGAAAAGTTACTGGATATAGTTTTACGTATCTGTACATCAATTTATGTGCTATGAAGCTGTCACTTTCAATACTTATTATCAATATCTATAATATAGCAATAGTAAAATGTTTTAGGTCTTTACCGAAAACAAAATATGTTAGTGTTTTCTAAAAGTTTATTCTTATCAAAATTATACTGTAAATATTGGGATGTGGGGGCATGTCATAAACTGTGAGGAAAATTACATTAAAAAGATCTTTAACTAAGAGAAAAAAAATATTCATGTTAAAGTTTAATTTAAAAAAAATCATTCTATTCTTTTTTTAAAGAATGCTCCACTTATTCGAATTTATCTTGTCTAATAAGATAAACTGAGTTCTTGAAACTACTTGAGGTTTAAATGAGTGTATGAATGAGCATGTGAATGTCTTACAACTTTTTTGAATATTCCTTTATTAAATTGTATTTCAATAAATGTAATAGTGTATGTTGTATTCAACACTGGTTAAGTGGAAGAGAAGGCTAACGCCTTTACTTCGCCAGATAAATAAAGGTTATTATTATTATTATTATTATTATTATTATTATTATTATTATTATTATTATTAAAGTGTGAATGAGCTAAAGACACAATTTTTTTAGTTGTACATGTGCAGTTTTATGTTACTGGTTAGTCAGTCACTTCAAGGTTATTCACAAGGCTAGTTCTATGTATAATCGTTGTCTCAAATATGTTAGTTTTTGTAATCAATAAAACCATCTTGTCTATCACAATTAACATCCTGGCTATTTATTTAGATATTCAATACCTTCACCTACAAAACACTCTTTTTTTCATATTAATAAGGAGGGGAAATAACACCACTAAACTTCTTATCTCAAGGTAAAGAGGAAATCTCGCTGCTAATTCTCAAATATCTTAAAATTTTATGTTGTGAGCCTATCAAAAATTACTTTATTTGTTAGAAGGCTCTGTTTAAAAAGTCGTTGAAAAGGAGCTAATGTCGCATTTTCACACATTTTATTCTATCAATAAAACTCAAACTATAGGGCTGTTAAGAAAAAAGAGCCCTGTTGTAATCTTTATATTTTATTTGGTCGTGAATCATATTTTGAATCAACCCATCATAAAATTAAATATTGCGTTGAATCTGAGCGTCTGCATTGCAATTTCTCGCATACCAAGGTGGTTACCTTAAGCTAAAATAATTTTATCATACAATTATTTTGTTTTTTTAATTTCATTTAGTAGTCTATTCAATAATGGCTTGCATATTATTTACATAGATTTATTAAGTGATTTGTCTTATATTTCTGGAATATTCTTAGTTAAATTCTTAAGACATGTTTATTTGTATTTGTCTTTTACATCATCAATAAATATTTAATCAAGACTTAATTTTTACATGGGTAATTTAGTGTAATTTATATTGTCTAAGTCCCAACACATTATCTCAGTTTGTAGAACGTCTGTCTACTAAACTAAGGGTCGTGGGCGCAATACCTGACATGGCTAAAACATTTATCTTTGGTAGAAAAAGGGAGGGTTCCTTTTAACAATGATGGATTGATGACTGGGTGTAACGTCTATACTAGAATTATCAGGTTAATTTGTAAGTTGTGTGCTGATATAAACAGTCAGTTCAGAAAGTAAACCTTAAGTAATGTAGATACAGTAGTAGAACAATTAGATACCATTTTCATGGATTGGTAAAGTTTGGACTTTAGCAACAAATTTTAATTTGTTGAGGAAATTTTAAAAATGCATAATTTGTTCTTTATTTTTTATTTGAGGTATTTAACGTTCACTTTCTGAATAGATCGGTTATATTAGCATACGACTCATAAGTTAATTTAAAACTAGAACAGACACAGCAACCAGATCTAAAAACATTAATTCATTACTGTGAAAGAGGAAAACCTACATTTTCCCAATGATAAATTTTCAACCATGTCGGAAATAACACGCTACTGACTTAACTAAAGTGTCAGTGTATCTCTTAGTTGACTAGTTATGTATTCATAACATATTTTTAAAGGTGACTCTAAAGTGAATTTATTAATATAAACCCACTCCAGTGAAGCCGGCCGATAATTAAAGGCTTCGCTCTTGGGTAAGAGTCAAGCACACTAACCAATAGAACAGCTTTGAAGGTCAAGGTAGATAGATGAGTCTTCTTCGCAAGATCAGCCTGCTACATTCATCCTTCTCCCTTTATTCTCACGTAAGGATATGAAGCATCACTTACCTGTTAAAATATAACACATTATTAGCCATGTAATGTTTCTACAGTATTATTATTACATTGTGAAATAAAACTACCTTTGTTAATGTTTATCCTAAGTCAGTAAAACATTTTACACTAAAATGTACACAACAGATGACTATATTCAAATTAATGATTAGTTTAATTCAGTTTTTGTAATATATTATATACTACTTGCCTTTTATACCTTATGAAAATCTTTCCAGAAAGCTCACATAACCACTTTAATTTTATATAAATAAAAAAACTTCAAAAGCTTATGAAATATATGTTTAATTTGTCTTAAATAATGTCTCTTTGATAAGGGAATCAATGTTGGTATTTTTTAAGTTAGTTAAACAAGGTGTAATAATAGACATAAATAGTAAATAAACCAATCTTTTTAACAAACAACAGCCTAAGATTTAAGGCCATCCCTTTCCCTGTTTGGCTACTATTTCTAGCTTAAAAGTGCGTAGGGTTTAATTCTCCATAATATAGTATTTGCCTTGATCAATTTTTAAAATGCTAATTTTTCACTCCTCAAAAACCCTAGTAGACTGTTGAGTATGTTCTTTAATACTACGCCATTTTGCAACCTTCGAAGGGGAATGTCTTGTATGGATAAGAATGATGCGACGCAAGACTAAGCTCTGATCTGGCCAATGAAACAACTTATTTTTATCGTTGATCTATCATCCTATGAATGTTCATGAATTCATAGGTAAAAAAGATATAATTAAAAGTAAATCTTGTTAAAATATTATAACCTCAGTTTATATTTTTCCTTAGTGATCGGCGTCTTACAACCTGAGATTGTGTATCTCAGGCTTCGGTAGAGGAAGGGAAATTTAGATTAGGTACACCCACATTTTCATGGATAGAGAGTGGGAAAACATTTAGTAGGAGTGTGTGAAGCTCACTTTTTAAATCCAATTGAAGTAGAAGTTATGCTTAAAACATGCGATGCAAAAACGAAGTCGAAGACAAGGTTTTCTTTGTGGTCCCATAGCACAGCTTTAAAACATATTTATATGTATTTTTTTATCTGAATTTATGTATTCTAATTTTTATAAGAAGAGCCTTACTTATCTGACATCTAGAAAAGTTACTAGATCTATTTTCAATTTTTTTTTTAGTATTTCTAGCCTTTTAGCATTTTTAGTATTTTTTATCTGAATTTATGTATTCCAATTTTTATAAGAAGATCCTTCCTTATCTGACATCTAGAAAATTTACTAGATCTATTTTCACTTATATATTTTTAGCACTTCCCGTTCGGGTTGTACACCTCTGTAGTCTACTAACTACACTTATGGGCTAAGGACAAGTAGGGTTGATTTTTATAGGAAGTGAATCCCCATTTGCGTGGACGAAGAATGGAAAACCCTCCTTGTAAAAAAAACCGTCTCAATAAATCTGGCCGGGATTCTAACCCCGATCTCCCCATCATTATCATTCCAGTCTATTGGGAGAATAACGTCTTAGCCCATGTGTCTTGAAGGGGGTTACTTTCCCTGATTCATACGTCAGAGCCCTAGTGACCACACTGTGTCGACGAGCCTATAAACTCTCACAATAGCACATACGTTAGATCTAAAGTTCTAAAATTGATTATGTGTTGAAATAAGTTATATTTGGTCAGTTGTTTTAAATCTGTTTATAATATATCGTTTATATTCTTTCTTTGATATTTTTAGACGATTCGCATACCTCTACCATATAGTAAAAACCACCTTAGTATCCCCGATCAGTATTGAAACCCTGACCTCCACGTCACTGACAAACTCAAACTGTCCGCGTGTCCACCCCATTTAGATTAATATTGTGTTACTAGCTTCGTTCAGTGTAGCAAGCGATGGTTTGCCTTGCATCCTTTTAATGTTGTTTTCCAAGGTATTTATACCAAGCTTGTGTTTTGACGTCACACGATTGAGTCACTTATGCGCATACAACCATGAATTTTGGTGAGCCAGGCCTTCCTCTAATTTAATTTTGGCAACACTTGACAGAGAAATGGTAGTTCACGCTTACTTTTTTCTCTCTCTTTCCTTTGCATGTCGGGCTCACTCTTCAGCTTTTGATGTCTTCATGATGAGTGCTACCGCTCATTTTGGGAAAGTGATATTAAAATTGGACAGTCACTTGCAAGGGCAGATATTTATTATGTTTTAACTAGTATTTAAAACAAGGTGGGTATTTATTTTTAGTCTTTTGGTTTAGTTTTCTAATGTTTTCGAAATGTAACTAAACACAGTAGTGTGGTTTTTAAACAATAAAATATGAAACATTATATTAATTGAACTTTCCTAAATCCTTGAGTCAGGATTTTTCTCACATTTAAAACATTTTAATCGGACAATTTTAATATTTAATTTGTACTAACCCTTACTTGTACGCCTTACTACCCATTCGGGATATACACTTATGTACTAATTACGCTTCTGTGTTTTGGATGAGGTAGGTTGAATTTAGAGGAAAGGCACCCACATTTGCGCGGAGAGAGAGAGTGGTAAACAATTTGGGAACAAACCACCCTCAGTACACCCGACCGGGATTAGAACACCCCGAATTCCCCCGTCATCGGCAGTTCCAGTCTATTGCAAGAGTGACGTCTTAGAGCTGTGGTTGGCAACCTATGGACCTCGAGCAGGATTGGGACCGCAAAATGTTTAGCAAACAAACAAATTGTGTTCATAAAAATATACAAAAACTTGATTGCTATATGAGAAAATATAAAATTGAAAAATTTTTTTCAATTTTTTTTTTCAAAAGGGTCCCATTAATTATTTTAGCCCATAAGGCCCACTATATAAAAAATGTTGTTGATCCCTGCCTTAGACTATGTAGCCACCGGAACGGGTCCATTTATATCCATCTTCATCAACCGTTTTCATATCCTCATCGGTTGATATCAAACTCGTCTAGTTTATTTTGCCTCTAAAATGTAGGTCAGGGTTTGAATCCATACTAAGTGCACTGGGGATTTTTCTCCCACTCTCTTTTCACACAAAAGGGGGTATATTTCTTCTGAATTCTACCCACTCATTACTACTTCACTAGTTTAATTAACTGTGGTAGCTTTGACGAAAATTACGAGGTGGTTAAAAACATAAAAAGGTATATTTTATAGTATTGACCCAAATATTTCATTTAGTTCAAATTAGGTATAAGACTCTCAACAAATCCCTAAGGACATTCGAGATTTATCATATTTGAAATTAAAAATAAATTTAAAAAACAACGTAATTTGAACTACAATTTGTTTTAGAGCTCTAACATTAACTATTGATGTTCCAGCCCCGTTATAATTATAATGAAAATTAACTAGATCTCATATAATGAATTAACCGCTTACTCAAATGTTTTAATGTTATAATAAAGTTAATAAAGCAAGACATGTTAACAATTCCATACACACTAAACAGAAGAGCGTTCACTTTCTAATAATAAAAATGGTACAATTCTAGTCTTAATCAGCACGCCTTGTGACATTTGAATTATTATTAGAACTGTTAAACTGTTAACTGTAAAATAATGTTCTACCATTTTTCAAATTATATTTTAAAAAGCAAGAGTAGTTTTTTTAAACGGTACTTTTCTTCCGGTAATGGAGTTAAAGTAAGTAAATATATCTGGTAAACTTTATATTTTATAATGACCTTTTGTAAAAGTAAGTGATACATTCCCGAATGCATTCCCCCAGATCATAGGTCGGGCAGCGATATATTATATTGTAGATGTATTTAAAATAGTATGTATGTATTAAGGATATCGTACTATCTTTCGCCAAAGATAAAATATCACGTTTAAAAAATTCAGCTTGAATATATCTAAAATTATTTACTTGCTTAACGTTCGACCCAATATTAGCACAGTTTTGTTAAATTGTATTTCAAATTAAATATTTTGCAATTACAATCAGATTTTGGTTTTTATATGTGTGTACCCTTAATTTAACTTGAACCTTGCTTGGTTTTACTATGATACAAGTTTGCCTATAATGTAGGGGCCATAGTGAAACCAGTCACGGTAAGAGAAAACCTTTCATAATAAATGGAGTGTACATTTTAACAAGTGTAATTTAATATCTAGTATTATTTTTTATTTTACTCTGTAAACATTAAAAAATATCTAGTTCACTTTGAGCAAAAATTAGAGTCCAAAAACTCTTATCTGTTTCGGGAGTGAAACTTGCTTGTACCAAATTTTGAAAAAAGTTATTTAAAATTATCATTTATTTAAAAAAGAAAGTATTTACACTAAACTCACGTTTAAGAAATTATTGTAATGCAACGAGGATTATCATTTTCAATAACAAAGACACAATCTAAATATAAAATAACTTAAGTTATTCGGCTAATGTTTGGGCGCTATTAAGACAGGGTTCCCGATGCCATAAAGAAATGGGTTGAGATCTATGAAAATGTATTGAGCTGTATATTTGCACAAAAATCTCAAAATGTCTAAACTGCTGCTGTGGCATTATTTGGACGAGGAAGAAAGTGAACATGGACAATATTTCACCTGAGTACAACTCGTAATAAATATAAAACATTCTTTAATTTTCATTAAGAAAACCAATTATTTCTAAGCACTGCTTCTTACTACCTGTTTAGGTTACATGGAAGTATGTACAGTACTTATTACGATAATGTACAGTAGCCCCATGGCTTCTTTGGTGCTGACTGACAGCTGACGGCTTTGAAAAGTTACCAGACCAAATTATGTATCCCTACGCCGAACCATATGATCTGCAAAAACATGTGTTTAGCAGCGGTCACTTCTGACAGTCAAAATGTAGGTATATATCTAAATTTGGACTGTCAGAATAATTCAGCTGTGAACTGTCAGTCAGCACCAAAGAAGCCATGGGGCTACTGTACTAAGGAAAAGTAAGGTTGAATTTAAAGGCAGTGTACACATATTTTCTTGGGAAAAGAGAGAGAAAGAATGAAAAAACCTATGGGAAAAACCACCCTCAGTACACCCAACCCAAATTCGAACTTTAATCTTCCCTTAATCGGCAGTTGAAAATCAATTGATTACTAATAATAGTTGTCTTACCCGCACTGGTGACTACGCGAACTAGATGTCAAGCTCATCTAGTCTTGTTCTCCGAAAGGTCGGGGTTCTAATACCTGAGGGTGTTTGATTTCACTCCATGGTCTCCTAACTCACCTTTCATGCGAATATTTCCTCTAATATATACCTTCCTAATCTCTATATTAATAGTGTAATTAAATGCGTATATCCTGGATGGATAGAAAGACGAAGAGATATTTGGATGTAGTTTTTAATAAATATTTGTGCTGAGCTAATGAATATTAGCTCAGCACAAATATTTAACCTTGTCACTTTTCGAGATATCTGCTACGCGTCATGAGCTACCGTGGAGTTTGGACGTCCCTTGACCTAGATGTGAATGTGAATGTGTTTTTCGAGGTCATCGCTAATAAGCTTCATCTAATTCGAATGCAGTGATTAATCACCTCAAGAAAATGTAATGTTGGGGCTACATACGCTTCGTGTTGCCTCATTCTTTCTGTGCTCTTTGCGCATGCACCTATTCCGCCCTTGGTGCCCGCACTGGTCTGCGCTGTAGCCGTGAGACGTGATTGGCTGAAACCTATTTTACCTTTCCCTGTTTGGTCTCAATCGGGAATTTTATTTAATATGCTGTATGAGCAGAATAAAACACAGAACTTGTAACAATTTACGACTAGTCGGATGATTAACTGTCATTTTTCTACATCCTAACTGCAGCTATCCATCTGAGTTGGGCCACGACGTAATGAAGTCAGACGGAGTCACCGTTCGGGTTTCCCAAAGGTAACATCCCGCCACACCGGGATCATCTACATCTTTTCGTCAACCGCTGGTGCACTAGAAGTGCGCAGTGTACCCTATCGCTGGAACTGGAATCATGCAGCTCACTCAGAGCTGATTGTCAAGTTCTAGTCAGCCTATGCACTGACTGTTTTTGTAACCTGTCTGTCTAGTTTCTGTCTACGTTTGGTTTGTATTGACGCTCTCCAGGCATTGTATCTTTTATAATTAAATTGAAAATGTATTGTGATTTGCCATGAGTAGGTTTATTATCAGCCCTGCATATTTGCGAGTTGTGAAGCGCTTGGTTTCTTTTGAGCCAATCACCTGGATATTAGATGTTTATTTGTCATGAGCTAGTTTAATTAATTTCATGGAGATGCTACATGAGTCAGCTAGGGCAGATTAGTTCCATGAACATTATACTGTATCATGGTAAGAGCTTTCACTTGTGTTACTTTTCATGCTATGCGGCTTTTCCGCACCTGTTAGAGAAATGTTAGATAGCATTTATGTTTATTAACAGTTGTTAGTAAGACTAACTCGATAAGTAGCGTTATATTTGTTATGTAGCTATTCTCTCTGTATAATTTCGAGGGGAACATCAGAACTCACTATTCGGGAGTGGCTGTTAGTTTTTGATGACATAATTGTGTCTGTTGGCCTTCATAATGTTGTCCTGTATTCTATTATTTAGGTTTCTTCTATTTAACTATATATAGCATGGCCTGTCCATGCGTGGCCTTTGTATCTCTCAAGATAGTTTATTTGGTGCCCAATAAACGGCCTCCTTATGTCCAGCGCTTGTTATAGTTGGACTACTTTGGTATACCTTTATGTTAAGTTTTGATCGTGAACGTGGTCACTGTCATCCAAGGCTGTAGCTGCGATTCCCTAATTGGGGCTAACTATCCCCGATCTAGAGGGACAAGGTTAGCACCTCCTCATAGTGACCTTGACGTTCACTCTGTATATGTTGCCGTAAAAAGGGGATTTAATTACTTATATGTTTAATGCCACTGTTACAAGGCTTTTTATGAGTCTAAGTAAGCATACGCTGAATGAGTAAATGGTCAAATGTATTGGGGTACCGACAGTATGTCACACAAGCTGTGCGTTTGGGCTAGTTCTTAGGGAATTTCTTAGATGTTGCGATGTTGTAGATGTTGTATTTGGATACAGGCAAGTAGTTGTCATGGTTTACTCGTAAATAATTGGAAGCCTAGATGCTGATCAGCGACTGTAGTTAATCTAAGTTAATAACTGTTATCTCATAGGCCTGTGCTTACGGGACTCATTAGACTGGGTATTATGTTTTCATCCTGTTATGTATTTGCTTATTATTGTACTTATTACTATTCAATACTTTCCTTCCAAAATATATTTAATGGAAAGGATGAGGGAAATAAAATGAACAAATCATATGTATACTAATGTACTGTCCTTAGTGACTTTTCAATAAAAAAATCTCTGTTACCATTGCATTTCTTCCTCTATATATTTGATACCTTCTCTGAACCTTTAGGGAGGGTACATATTTTAAACCTTGGTCAAAGATTACAAATCACATACCACCGATCAATACAGTCCAAGTGCAAGGAGCCTTCAACAAACATGTCAAAGGCCAAGAGGACCCTCTGACACGTCATTGCGCAGCCGCTAAACGTTAGTAGCCCCCCTGCCCCTCTCCATTGCGCTCAGGACAAGAAACAAGTGTTGGTCGCGGCGTAACTGACAGCTGACACTAAGGTGGTGAGTACCACGGTGAGCTGGTATTTTCGTGGTTGGAGGCTATTTCCAAAATCTGCCACGAAGCAACTGATTCGAGAAAACTCATTTACAGTTTAAATCTAGAACAAGTACAACACCCAACCCCCCCGGCCGTTAATTCAACACTGTTAAAGGGGAAGCCAAGGTTACATTTAGAGGGAATGTACCCATATTTTCTTGGCGGGAGAGGGGAAAATCATTTAGGAAATACACCCTCAGCACACCCCATCGGGATTCAAACACTAATCCCCCCCCCGTCATTGGCAGTCCAGTCTGGACAGATTATACTTTTGGTTACCGTACCTGATATATCCAGGGCACCACGATTGTAATAAATAATTCACTGGTGATTATCTTCACACGTGACCCACTTCGGTGGACACATGGTCTAAGGTGCTACTCTCTTAATAGACTAGATTTATGATAACGAGGAGATCACGGTCGGGTGTACTGAAGGTGGTTTTTCCTAAATGGTTTTCCACGCTCTCTCCATGCAAACGGGGGTACACTTTCTCTAAATTCAATTTTCCTCATCCCTAATCCACTAATATAACTAGTACATGAGCGTATTACCCGAATGGGTCATAAGAAGTGGTGCTAAAAAATCTCACACGTGTGGTTTTTCATCCCTCTTCCAAGGTAAAACTATCACCGTTTGACTTAGATAAATTGCTCATAGCACTAAAATAGCTTGTACAAATTGAAAGGCTCATATATTAAGGTACTACTCCCCTGATTAAATAAATGCCGTGGATTGTGAAAGTGAAACTATACGGGAATGTGTCTATTTACTAGCAAACCCTCCCACGTATTATAATTTAGCTTCAAATCTTGATAATTGTTACCATAAATATTTGGTTCACTTGTAAAGTAAAGGCTGAAAGAAATCTTATGTGTTTGGGTGTAGTTTCTAGACGAGAATAAAGCTCTTGTAATTAAGAGTGCTCTTAATTAATTGCAAGTCGTTCCGAAGGGGAAGAAGCATTTCAAGTAGGTCACTGAAGAGAAAGGAGAGGAGGAAGGACAGAGAGTTGAATAAAGGGAGTTGGATTGTCAGGTCGGGGACAAGTTAGAGGAAAAAAAGAAGAAAAAAATAGAAATGACAGAAGTGGCAGCAATATAGCTAAAGAACAATGTGGTAGAGAAAGATAAAAATAAATTGAACAGAGAAAATTAAAATTAAATTATAAGGAATTTGTACTTTAAATCAATAGAAATAACCAAAAACAGCTGCCAGTCCTATAAAAATACCGAAGACGAGCAAGACGATGATTCTGCGGTAAACATCCAGTAGACACACCATTACAATGCTAGTGAAAGTTGGTGTGCAAAGTCTAATTTTCTAGGTCATCTAGGGGCTTCTGAGGGGTTTGGGAAGACACACATACTAGGAAATATGTATATATAAACCAATATATTCCTTTGATGTCCAAATAAATAATCCTATTCTGTTGAAGGTTCTTATGGAAAGGAAAATATAACGGCATGGGGAATGTTCAAATGAATTTTAATGATCTACACTTTGAAACCAGTTTATACAAAATATAATTACAATATTCAGGAGGGGCTTGTAGGATATTACCATGTCAATACCCCTCCCCCATTTTAGAATAAAACTAGCCCTTAAGTGTCAATGAAAGAGATTCTCGACCCACTTTTCTCATTGTGTGGCTAGATGTAGTGTGCGGAAGTAGTTTACTATAGTACAGTCGTATCAAGTCACGCTAAACCTGGTAACAACCCAGTCACAATGGTACACTTGTAACATAAATAATAATTATTATTATTTTACTATGTAAAATCATTTTAAGTGATTGTTTGAAGTCTTAATCATACCATGCACAAGCAGGGACATTTATAAACAAAAGTAGATTTTTATTAAATAGGCTTTCAACGTAGTGTTTATTTTTAGAGAGCATCAACAGAGTGACCACTAATCGTTAAAACCAGGAAAACAAGAAATTATTATTGAATTTTGTGTCTGAGAAAAGTGCTTGAAATTTGCCGTCTGTCGGGAATTTAGAAACGTGGAACACTCTAAATAGCTTCTATGGGTATCTAAATTTAAAAGTTTGCTGTGTATTGGTCCCTTCAAATAACTTCTAGAGGCATCTATTATTTTTTTTTAAATCCTCTCTAATTAACTTCCTGGGGGTATCCAAATTTTGAAAATTTTCTGGGGGAAGACCACTCTACACCAAATATCTTAGAGAGAAACTTATTAACAACATTTGCTAAGGCACTAAAATTTGGTGGTTTTCAACAAATCTTAAAAAAAAAGGTAATTCATGATCATTTATTCAAAGCCTCGCAGCTGAAAGAAACACATTTTATAAAATCGGAATATATATTTTTTTGTCAGTATAACCGGGAGTTATGCTGGAATTTTATTCTAGAGTTTAATTGGCCACCGTGTTACGGCTTATTGAAAGGACTCCCTCCATACGGTATTATGAAATTTGAAACTTAACACACAAATTATAGATGGATATTTTTATTTATTTTTTGCATCAGAAAATTTAGCAGATTTATTGACTAAACATTGATGAAATTAACATCAATATTACATTAAGTTATTCTAAACATTTCATATATGTTATAGTTAATCTTTCACCTACATATATCCATACAATTTACATAACCAGTTTGATAGAACAGTAAATATAATTATATATTAGTAAAAAAAATATAATAGCAAACGAATAAAGTCATGCACTCTAACCATGAAACAATGATTTAACACATGACAAAACAAGATAATTTGGCAAGTACGAGAGAATTTGATTCGTGTTAGTCTCGCTTTATTTCAAAATAAGAGATTGACTTGCATTGACAACTGAACCATATTTTTAAACTTATTAATTTGACAAAGGTCAAATCAGGTGTTAGAAATGTTTGGCTTATTTGACCAATTTTTACATATGCCCCTACTATTTTAGTTAATTTGAGAGAGTGTTTTAATGGTGTACCAGCTTATATTTTGCTGACTCATTGTAAAACACTGGACAATGCACCCCAGGTTTCAGTAAAAAACAACACCGGTGAAGATAACACGCAATTATTTAAGAACGAACCATTCTAGGAAACAAAGCGCTACTATAAACATGTTCAATAAAAGTTCAGAAATGTTTTTCTTTCTTGAAATTTAGAGAAATAGTCCAACTATCTAATGGCTCACAGTATTAGATCTATGTTCACGTATTCATACGTGAAGTCATGTGATATGCAAATGTTGCCGTTGATATATATTATCAATACGTGTAAAATAACAATAATAACATACTAATATTTTATCAAGATTAACCATAAAAAATATGTTTGTATTTTCTGAAAGTACCTTTCTATGAAAATTGGACTTCAGCTTATACTAAGTAAAACTTGTTCATTTATTTCGGTTACAATACTTTATTTGATTTCCGGATGAAATAAAATAATTTAATTTATTCTTGTAAGTGGAGCTTATTAAATAATTAATCAACTAAACAATTAACATTTAAGTATAAAACCTTGCAAATATAGCCCCAATAATAATAATTATTATTATTATTTGTATTAATAGTTTTTTTATAGTTTGTAGGCCCATAGAGTTATATTAAATATAATTTTTTAAAGGTTGAACGTAAATTTATTTTTAAAGTGGCCAGGACCAAAGTTCAAATAGCAAATACAATCTTAGAGAGATTGTTTTCTCTTGTAAGATTACTAAAAATGGTATACTGTATATTAAAATAAAATAAAGGTTTAAAAATAATATTAAACAAGAAAAGGCCTCATATTTTTATTAATTGACATATTTGACAGATGAAAATACTTAAAATAATATCTAGGCTCAAGTATTCATACGTCAAGTCATGTGATCTCCAGCTGTCACTTTTAGTATATATTGTCAACATCTATAAAATAATGCTAATAATATTGTAAAATGTTCTAAAAGGTGCTCAGAATGTCCATTTGTAAAAAGCTTATTGGAAGGATGGTATCACAAAAGTTAGAAAGTTTGCGAGGTGACATCTCTCTGCAAATCAACGTACTATCAGAGGTGAAACTAGAGACTGCGGCAATCTTTCGAACTAGACCTTTCATACCTCCTCGACTCTTCGCCGGTCGGCACAGAGAGCGGTATTACACTTATATTTATTTTATAGAATATATTATACCATCTTTCATAAAATGTTTGTTATTATATTACATCAAATTTTCTTCAAAGTTTTTAACAATATACAATTACGATATACAATACAATTATGTGATCACAAAATTAGGCGACATTAGCGACAAAAATATTTAAGAATATACTATGAAACTTTAAAAGATTTGCTCTCCAAATTTTCCCTATTAATTAAAAGATAAATTATAACGAAGCTATAATCTAAGTGTGAAGTTTGTGCCTTTATATGGGACAGGTACATTTTCAACTGCTTTCAGACCTCGCCATTTTCTTTCTAAAGCAGGCGTGTCAAACTCGTTTTATCACATGAACGACATTGAAAATTAAAAATACTGTGGGGGCTTCATTTAAAAAAAATCATATTTTTAAGTAAAAAAGGAATTCCAACTACAACCACATTATTACCAAAAGAACAGAGTAGGCCTGTATATAAAACAATAAACAATACTTTGTTAAAGAGATGGATTTAAAACCTTGATTTGCATCAATGATGTGAATGTCGGTCTTTAAAATTGTGTCTTTCTGTAAGTCGAAACCTTTCGGTCTTTTATCTTTTTGTGGGAAAAAAACTACTGTTAACACAAGTATTATTCTGCCAAACATTGCAGATATTTGGTGATCAAATTTACCATCTTTTGGGAATTGATCTCTGTTGAAATAATAGTAACTTAAAACAAGTTTGGTACTCGAACCTCACATAGTAATTTTCTCAAGTTATGCCAAATTTCTAATTGTCGTGGCTCTACGATGTTTATAAAAAATAAGAATAGGGCTGCGTTGTATGTTGGTTCATCCTAAGGTCCGCGGGCAGCACAGGATCAGTGATAGAGCCGCGTGTTTGACATGCGTGGTCTATAGGAATGGTACTCAACCTGGGGTAAGCGCACCCCCAGGATTACGTAAATATATTTTAGCGGGTACGTAAAATTTAGAATATATATATGCACACATTTATATATTTATCATTTAAAACTTATTATTTAATGCATTTTTTTATTTTTGTTTTTATGCAGATGTACCAACAACTTTAGGAATACAACTTTAAAAAAAATTATAGACCTATCTAAAGGTACGTGAACAAAATGTTTGTATACCACTGCCCTAGATCATGAACTATATAAATCTTTTATAAAATATTTGTAAAATATATTCTTTAATAAAAGATCTTTGATGAATCACTCAAATTACATCACATTTATTTTATCAAAGAATTTTGATAAAATAAATGTGACGATGTCAATACCACCCTTGTGAACTGGTTAATCACATGCTTGGTTCAAAGCCACGTCACTCAGCAGTAGTCACGTGGTATGGCCACACTCAATTGTAACAAGGCATTCAATTCTGGAGTCCTGGTCTCACGTGGTTTGCGTATTTTTGACAGTTTGGACAGACAACACCACGCGGACTGAATGTTAGGCTAATCTATCCTGGTTTGTTGGTAACGTAGAAATCAGTGTTAAAAACCCGGCTGGTAAAGGAATTTTTCCTAAATGTTTCCCTCACTCTCTATACGCATATTGGGGTGTATTTATAGCGCAATTAAATGCTGATATCTTCCATTTGGGTGGTCAAATAGTTTAAGACATCACTCTCGCAATAAACTGGACCTCCTATGATGGGAAGATCACGGTTAAAATCCCGGTCGGGTGTAATTAAGTTGGGTTCCCTAAATAGTTTTATATTCTCCCTCCACGCAAATGATGGTAAATATCTTCTAAAAACAACCTTGCTCATCGCTGACACATTAACGTAATTAATACATAGGCCTATGCGTACAACCCGAAAGGTTAGTAAGGTGCGGTGATTAAAAAAAGTGGCCATGACCCGCAATTTGGAAACCATGAACCGGATCCGTCATCCATAATGTCCCAACCGATCGCTAAGTCCAATGTTCGTGCGTGGCTGCGTGTTTTAGGTTAGGGCGACTGGCCAGACAGACGGGCTCCTTAACGTTGTCACGCTACCCTTACGCCGCCGCTGTCTTGTTACTGACTCGCCGGGTCTTCACTGAACTGTGACATCCTTCGAGGGCTAAGGGAGACAACTAGTAGCACCTTGTTTACAGCAGACCACAACACATGTTATAGCATAGTCCGATTTTAGTACGAAAGGCTTTTAGAAAATCTAAACATATTTATTTGCTGTCAACATTGATAAAAAAGTTTTAGTGTTATTTTATCGGTATTGATCATGTATATCAAAGGTGAAGCTGTATATCACATGTCTTGATATATGAATACGTGAAATTAGATCTAGGCCATTCCCATGAAATTTTAACTGCAATTTGGTAATATATTTAAGATAATCTTATATTGCTTGACTCTTAAGCAGACAATCCCTAATACCTAAAAAGACCAACTGTCCTTGCGTTTTAATTTAATCGCATGAAACAAATGCTCTTTTGAGTTTTAAAATACAGATATGTGTTACGCATTAAACATCTATTTAATATATTCTATTTTATCGACGCGTTTGAATTTTACGCTAGTATGTGTTAAGGTTGAGGAAGGTTGAATTTAGAGAAAATTTATCCCCATTTGGGTGGAGCAAAAATGGACAACCATTTAGGAAAAAACACCCTTAATACACCTAATAGGAATTCGATTCCCGATCTACCAGTCATTGACAGTCTAGTCTATTGCAAGAATGACGCCTTAGACCATTCGACCACTGAGGTGGGTTTTGAGTACCTAATTTATATTGCTAAGAATTAATTATGTTTTTGTAAATTTTCATGTATTACAGTTTTTAAGTTTGTAATTTTTAATTGAACTTTAGTTGTTGATTTAAAGGAGCATATAAGGTGAGAAAAGCTTTATTTTTGACCGTCCCTATGGTCTAGTATTCAGAATTCCTGGCTACAGATTCAAAAGTCCTTTGTTCAATCTCCTGCGCTTCCAGATTTTTCTGTGAATCAGTGTGTCTGGAACGGGGTCAACTCAGCACCGTGAGGACAAATTAGGAGCTACTTGAATGGAAAAGTAGCGGCTCTGATCTAGAAAACTGAGATTAATGGCTGGAAGGTTCGTTACGCTGATCACATGACACCCTATATCGAAAGAATCTGGCACTATCTTCGCCAAAAGACGGTGGCCGCTCGGTTGGTATGGCTCGATTACGGGCTGACACCAGGGATTTTTTTTAAAAGCCTTATCTTTGTTTATAATATAAACCAAGACTTAGATATTGTACGTTAATAAATTACAAAGGTTTGAGTGCAAATAAATTTAACTAAAAGATTGAATATTGAGGATAAATATCGTTATGATTAACACTTTTACAAGTTATTTATACTCAATGTTTTCTGTTTTTCCTTAACACACTTTGATATTTAAAATATTTACAAATACAGTTTACATCAACGAGTCGTGGCAACACATCGTGTTCCATCACCTAACGACTTCCATGACTATGGTACGTAAAAATCGAGTACCGAAACATGCCGGATAACTAAGGTTCCAGTAATCCCCACACTGGAACACTGAAGGAGTAACGGGAACAGAAATCTCAGATAAGACTTAGATAGTTTTCTAAAATAGAGTCAAAATATTTTATAAAGTAATTTGGATACTACAACTTTTACAATTCAATCAATCACCAACTTTGGAATAGTTATGTTTTAACTTGTTGTTTTAGTAGGTTTTATTTCACTTTCGTTAAAAACTAGTTTGTCAATTATTTGTGTATTATGTCATGTTTGTTAGTTTGACCAATTTGACTCAGACTATAATAAATGTAGTCAAGGTAAATATTTTAAATATCAAATTGTGTTAAGGAAAAACTGAAAACTTTTAGTATAAACCACTTGTAAAATTGTTAATCATAACTATATTTATACTCAATATTCTATCTATTAATTAAATTTATCTGAAATCATACCTTTGTAATTTATTAACGACAATATCTAAGTCTTGGTTCATATTATATTCATTTACTCCTTACGAAAGATTCAATTGGAATGTTTTCTAAAATGTTATCTTTGTTTTATGAATACAAATATTTTTTCTTTATGCTCCTTACTACCCCTTTACTAACCCCTTATTAGCCAAATTTGTGGTCGCAGACCTCCTTAATCTGGAGGGTATGAATTGTGATGTACACGCTTATGACTCAAGGGGTTTGTGCTAAATTTCAAAAGATAACTTTTACATCTACTGTGGAAATATATTACGTCTATAATTATTACATAAAAGATTGATGCGGAAGTATTTAAGAGTCCATAATTTAAACATTTATTAAGTAGGATATTGGGCATTTGATAACTCATAGCATGCTTCGGTGTCCGCATGGTCTAAGGCGTCACTCTCGTGTTGGACTAGACTGCCGATGACAGAGAGATCGGGGTTCAAATCCCGGTCTGGTGTACTGAGGGTGGTTCTTACAAAATGGTTTTTCCCCTTTCCCACTACACAAATGCAGGTGCACTTACAATAAATTCATCCTTCCTTATACATAGCTCACTAGCGTAATTAGTACATATGTGTATAGCCTGAGCAGGTAATAAAACGTGATATTAAAAAAATATTTAAAACGTCTTACTGCCCGTTTAGGTCATGTGCATTAATTAAACCAATAAGGCAAGGATGTGAAATGGAGAAGTTATAGGAAATGTACCTTTATTGGCTAAGAGAAAGCGTAAAAAACTTATTAGGAAAAAAATTCCACTGAATACACCCAGCCGGGATTCGATTCCTGACTTCCCCATCATCGACAAACCAGACTAGATAGATTTACGTTTATTAGGCGTGCACACTGACATGGGTTTTAAAATTGTTAGTTAGAAACATTTTTTAATTAAATTATATCCCATAAATAAAATAGAAATGATACTGTTATTTTATTTTTACTCGGTTTTACACACCCCTTATTCTACCCCCTGATATTTTATCATTTATTTGAAAGTAATTTTTTTTTAGCTACTGCCTTATAAGTTATAACATTAACATAGTGAGTAAAGAATTTTTTGGGTTATCAGAATTTGGGATTTGTATGTTTCAAATATGCTCTTTTTCTGTATTAGGCCTATTCTAAAACCTTTTTGAACAAAGATCACATGTGTTGCAAAGTAAAAATAAGAAAGTATGATTCTTTGGACAACCGTATAAGTCAGGGATTTTCAACTTTTTTTGACTCATAGTACACTGAATAAGGCGATAAAACTGTCAAGGAACATCAGTTTTTTAAGGAGAAATGTTATCATTAAAAAACTAGTATTAGGACTGTGTTATAAAATTTCAATAGCTTAAATTTTAATAGTTATACTATTTATATATTTTAAAAAAACGTTGAAAATGAATTACAAAGACTTATTTTTACTCCTCCGATTTGTTTTCTCACTTATTTTTTTATCTTTTCCCATACTCCCGCGGCACACCCACGCACCGATTGAAAAACGTTAGTATAAGTGATTATCTTCACCCCTCTCAATCGACAAGAACGTTAAGAATGTAAACAGACCCTAAGTAGTAAAGGTACGTACAGTACATAAAAGGAGGACAAAAGAAGTGCAGATAAATGGTCCCCGGAGACAAATTAATTCCCAATCAAGGGTAGAGCATAGCAGGGTCGCGACACTGGTTCCGCTACAAAGATATCACATTCAGACGGGCAAAGAAGGGTAAGGGGAGATACACTTACTAATCGATCACTTCGTCGAGTCTGGTTGGGGTTGTCGGGGTGTGCAGGGTGGTAG
This sequence comes from Timema bartmani, assembly GCA_902151455.1. Classification (NCBI taxonomy): domain Eukaryota; kingdom Metazoa; phylum Arthropoda; class Insecta; order Phasmatodea; family Timematidae; genus Timema; species Timema bartmani. Next base: position 191,933 of record CABFWB010000155.1, on the reverse strand, counting down.
CATGAGGCCACGCCTCCGAGCAACGCTGGTTGGACGTAGCCTCTGCAATGCAGTCACGGCGACAGGCAGCGCTCAAAGGCGGCGGGAAGTATAACCATCGGCAACATATTGCGGGACTTCGGTTGCACGGACGGTCACGCTTCGTGATCATTGTGTAGTTTACTGGCGTCCGTCTAACTTGTTCCACAGCCTTCACGCGATTTAGCAAGTTAGGGAGTTAAGGGGGGGTGTACCATCACATAACATCTTTTTTTATAAATACTAGCCATACAAATCTGCAGATATTTAAAAACGTATTAAAGATTTATAATCGTGAATCAGTCCTGAAGGGTAAACGTGGAATCACAATAACAAATGTCAAATTTCTATAAAGAGGGATTTTCTTAAGCATTGCTGTTCAGGTTATACGAAGGGATTTATTTAACAGATTGAAAAGATATTCTTAGCACGGCATCTTACAACCCGTCCAGGTTATACGCACAGTCAAGCTAATGTATTAGGTATAAAGAGGGTTGAATTTAGAGGAAGTTTACCTATATTTGCGTGGAAAGAGAGAGTTGGAGCCCATTTAGTAAAAACACACCATCAGTACAGCTTACCGGGAATCGAACCTTGATCTCCCTGTCATCGGCAGTCAAACTAAAGCGACAGTGATGCTTTAGAGCCATTTGCCTCATTAAAAAGTTACTATACCTACTTGCACATAAGTATACTTCAAATCATGAAATCTGCAGTTGTCACTTTTGATAGATAACTAAAAAATTAACCCCAATAAATTAGTAAAAGGTTAATAATTTTGGCCTCAAAAACAAGTGTGTTTATGTTATAAAAAGCCATTTCTATAGAAATTTGACTATACCAGTGAATACTTTATATATTTGAGTTATTTAACATGCACTTTCTGAACCGACCGATTATAACAGCGCACTAACATTTCTAAGAGTAAGAGCAAAAGGGCCTACCAATTTTACCGGAAGAGTTATTTTAATTTACCTTCCAGGGTTATTTTACATGCCATAGTTGGCATGGGACCGAGAGCGTTATTCCCTTCCGAAATAAGTTGTGTTACGGATTTGTATCGCTCAAGAAACATCCGTCAATCTCGTCTGGGTTTGAACCTACGAACATCGGGTCCTGAGACTAACACTTTATCCCAAGACCACCGCGGTCAACGATAAATGTTTTATTCTCTCCACCGCTTTATATTTTGTTAGGAAGAGGAGAGAAACACTTTTTATTTTTTCCTCATAGAAAGAACGGCAGTAGACTAGTAGGTTAGGGTAGTAAATATTATACACAACCCAAATTTACATTGTAGAAGATGATGAGGGTTTGGCGTTCAGGGGGGATGTTAACCCCTTATTATATTAAAGTCATTCGTCCAACAACATGTTACTGTACAATTTTAAGGAGCGTGTAATTATAAGCTATAAATAGAGATAGGGTAAATTCGCTTTTGCGAAAAACACGAAAAGAAAAAAAAGGGTCGAAAATAGGGTATTTATAAGTTTTCTTTGCGTTTCATAGCATTTGAAAGTGTTTAAAGCGATTTTTATTCCGCAAATTAACGCGAAAAACGTGATTTTGAGGGTATTTAAGCTAAATTATTCTATTTAGCGAAATAGACACGAATTCCCTGAAAATGCTATGCATTTAAATAAAATGCTGAGAATTTATTTGCCAAAATTTACTATTTTTGACTTGCACATTTGTTTGAACTGATTCAACGACACCAACTATTTACGATACCAGCTATTTACTAAACTATTTTTATTTTTGTACTGTAGGCTACAATGATTTTTTGACGTTACACATAGGTGTAAAATAAATTATGCCAATTGAAGTCATTCTGCATTCTTCTGTTTGTGTTTGACACAATCTTCCAGTTTCCTTCCTTATTAATTTAATATTAATTATTTATAATTATAATCTCTCACATGAAAATAATTGCAAACGAAGGTTAAAATACCCTTCGTATTAATGCATACATAAATTTTATCATAAATCCTTTGTATAGGCCCTAAAAACATTGACGAAAGACATTTTTAACTATTTTGCTACAAAATGCTAAATTATGCCACAAAACGCTAAATTTCCAATAATTAATGCTAAAAAACTGAAAATTAATGCTATTTTACCCTATCTCTAGCTATAAATAGTGAACAATAATTTCAAATCATTACAGTTCACTAGTTATAAGGGGCTAAAATTGCTATTTTATGGATTTTTGAGTACCATTTTTAAGGTAAAGTAGGCTATCCAATGTATGGGATTGAAATCTAGTATAACTAGACATTCATTATTAGATGTAATAGGTGACCTGGTGGTCTAGGGGTAAGGTGTCGGACTTCTGTGCTGGGGGTCCGGAGTTCAATCCTCGGTCCCGGCGCAGATTTATCTGATTACCAAACCCTTCCTTCACCTCTGACAAGACGTGTATTAATCACAACTTGTGAAGTTGAGTAATACCAGGCCTCCACCGAGGTTCGGATCCCACGTTAGACTGTAACTCCTCTATTTCATCTCATAATCACCCTGTCATTACACATTAGCGTAAGTGCATATAGCCCGAACGGGTAGTAAGATGCGGTGCTAATAATAACCATTGTTAGATGTAAACAATACAATATTAATAGCAGTATAATATTATTAATACATATTCATAATATATATAATATTAATATTATTATTACATATTAATCATATATATTTGAGGAAAGCTATAATCTGTACATTAGGATGAGATCTGAACCACAATTTTCCCGACAGAAGTGATCAAGTGAAAGGCAAGTCTAGCGCCACCGCAAGGAAGGTGGACTAGGCAACATGGCAACCTCAAGGAAGGTAGCACGGGTCACCGCAAGGAAGGTGGACTAGGAAACATGGTCCACCACAAGGAAGGTAGCACGGGTCACCTCAAGGAAGGTAGCACGGGTCACCGCAAGGAACCAAGACCAATAATTTCAGGGGGGGTTTGATGGGTGGGCACATCCCTCAATTGCCGGAAGCTAGAAAGAATTCTAAATGATTGACAGTTTCAGAAGCTATCTGAAGTGTGTTTAATGGCCATATTACCCCATAACTGCCTAAGGCTAGGAAAATTCTGAATATTAAATACCTCTAGAATTTATCTGAAGGGTTTATTTTTGGCAACATAGCACCAAAACTGCCGAAGGCTAGGAAAAATTCTAAATTTTAAAAACATATAGAAGCTATTTGAAGGGTTTTTTGGCAACATAGCACCATAACTGCCATAGGATAAGAAACATTCTAAAAATTAAACACCTCTAGAAGCTATCCAAAGTGTTTTTCATGGTAACATAACCCCCTGACTGTCAAAGGCTAGGAAAATTTCTAAATATTAAACACCTCTAGAAGCTCACTGAAGTGCTTTTTATGGTAACACAGCCCCCTAATTTGTACTTGTATCTTAATTTTGACATTGTTTGAACCATAAATAAAGCCATATATATTTTGTTCATACAATTTCGGCGGGTTGAACTCCCAAAACTCCCCCTTGGCTACGGCCTTGGGCCCAACACAAGAAGGCTGAAAGAATACGTCTATATTAAGTTTGATAAAAATAAATTAAAATTAATATGGTTTTTTTATTTATTTTGTAAATATAGGCTTAGCTCATATACCGTAATGCCGTAGCTCGTGATGAGACGGTCAGGATTGTTTTCTGACATTAAATCCCCTTTGAAGCAATTTAAAGTCGTTCAAACAATAATTGAGGTGTAAGAAATATTAATAACTTTAAATTACACCAATAATCTACCATCCTAAGTGGAAAACAAAAATACATTCATAATGATATTTTTGGTGAAGGGAGTAAGGAGTTTTGATAAAGTAGTTAAGCCACAGAACACCTTCCCACCCTCTCGGTACGTCCCAGCAGATAATATTTTAAAATTACTTGTTTGGTTTTTATATTAGGGTAACACTCGTTAAACGCTTGACTTGACAATTATCTTTCAAAGCTTGGTCTACCTTGTCTTAAACATTATGGAAGGCGGAAAAAAAATAATTACGTGCATATTTGATGACTAATGAAGGACTTATGCCGGGATCACGATCAACTTAACGTAACTTAACGTAAAGGACCTCCTCGTGTGTTTAAATGGAGGCGATCACGATGCAGTTAACTTAACCTTGACTTGCAGTTAACTTAACGTAAGAGATGTCCTGGGAGGCCTTTTACTTTAAGTGAACGTTACTTGAAGGGTATCACGTGATCAAGCCAGTCAATCATTATTCGAGTGACGTCAACTGGTCTATTTAGTAGCTCATTTGTTGGTATTATGACCAATGTTTATTCTTTAGGGTAAGTTCTAGTGACCAGACATTGAAACAAAATAATTAAACTAAAATAGGAAAGCTGAATTTATCAAAAAAGTTTTGTAATAGATACTTAGTATATCGATTGAAAACTGTAAACATTCACAGATCATCACTGTAAAACTAGTACAAATCACAGATCATACTCGAGAATGAAGATGTTTGGCACGATTTGTTACGTGAATAGTGATCACACATACGTTAAGTTAACTTTAAATTAAATTTAAGTGAACGTTACGTTAAGTTGATCGTGATCCCGGCATTAAATTTTTATCAAGTTTTGTTGCAATTCGTTGAGATTTCCCTCCTCTCACCTCATTATCAATTTTGTTTGTGTGTGTTTACCCCTAAAGTTGGAGAGTCTGGCCAGCTTATTTCTGCAGCTGTCACTTTTGATTGATATTATCAATACCTAGAGAATAATCAGCGGTGTGCGAGTAGGCATGATTCACTTCGAGTCGAGTTCAAGTCAAGTTTTAATGAAAACGAGTTTTTTTCGAGTTCGAGTAATAGAGAGCAATATTTGTAAATTTTTTTTTTAAGTTGAAGTTCTGTAATGGATCCGTGCATAAACTATAAATAAGTACAAACTTTTTTTAGAATCACATTTTTTTTGTGAAAAACTTTATAATCACACAAACTCTAATTTTAAGATAAATTTGATATAATTTTATAATTCATTTTAATTGGACTAGAGTAAATATTGGGGGACTCTATTTTCTATTAAATTATATCTTAAAATTTAATAAAATTACTCAAATCAGGACTATTAGAGAGAAAAAAAAACGAGTAGGTGTCCAAATTTTTCAAGTTTTGTCAAAATCTTTGAGTCAAGTTTAAGTAGCTACTAAAACGCGACTCGAAATCAAATTTTCAAGTGCTCACATGCCCTTAAAATAATACAAACTATATATTAAAATGGTATCAATATTAACCGTTAGAAATGTGTTTGTAAATTCTAAAGGCTGCTCCAAATATCCATTCGTAAGAAAATCAAGGTATATGACGGTAAAAAATATAAATAAACCCTAATATTCTAAACAATGGACAAATCTGATGACTGGAAAAAGTTACTATATTTACTTTCACGTGTAACACACGTCAAGTCAGGTAATCTACGACTACCATTTTAATAGATATAAGCAATATCTATAGAATAAAACTAATAGCATTGTAAAATGATATTAATGTTATTCTAAAAGACTGAAATTTGGACCCTACCTAACAACTTGATAGCATAGTAAACCCATCACTTGGTCCGCTGTTCCACTGGGGTATCATAATAGGTGGCTGCCTTTCCTCGTTTAACGGCTGCTTCATCATCCTGTTCCGTTCTAGACTGTTTCCACTTTATGACACGGCCTTGCCTGGCAGTGGTTGTAACCCTCCCTTCTACCGCCCCTCTTTTATTGTCGTCACTCGACTATCAAGTAATTTGGATCCCTTCCCTTCTACTCCACAGCAGGCAGGAGAATAGGACGATTGGAGGCACTTGAGAACGGAACATTCATCGTTTCTTAAACACGGGAGGGGGTGAAGGGGTAAGTAAGGGTGGTTAGTCTGTCAATCAACTCGGTGCTACCCGCTTAGGTGGTCGCATGGTCTAAAGCGCTATTATCGCAGTAGAGTAGACTGCTCATGACGGGGAGATCTAGGTTCGAATTTCGGTCGGGTGTACTGAGGGTGGTTTTTCAAAAATTGTTTTCCATTCCTTTCATACAAATGCAGGTACACTTCCTATAAATATAATCTTCATAATCCTTAAAACCATTAGCGTGATTAGTAGCTTATATAAGCGTATAGTCCGAACGGGTAGTAAGACGTGGTGCTAAAAAAAACTCTGTATTGGAACTAGTTCAATAATGGGGAGATCAATCATTGCAAAAAATATTTCACCCGCGTCTTAGTATTCGTTTTGATATTTCGCATACATTACATTACGCTAATTGAGTAGGAATTAATAAGGTAAAATATTTTGACTAAATGTAATTGAATTTGCGGATAGAAAGAGTCAGAAACTATTAAGAGAAAAAAACACATTCAGTAGACCCTACCGGGATTAGAACCCTGATCTCGTAATTGGCAATCCGGTGTAACACTAGGGTGACGCGTTAAACCCCGTGAACACCGATTTATGAATGATTGTAATCATTATTGGCATTATCAGGTGAGATGTTAGCACTTCTGAATGACCTGGCATGATTATTTGTGCCTCACTTATTTTATCATCGTGCGTTACTTCCTGTTCAGGTTGTACACATATAATATAATTGCTCTAATAAGGTAGGGATGAGTAAGAATGAGTAAGAATTTAAAATGTAATCTACTTGCATTTGCGTGGAAGGAAAGTGGAACACCACTAAGGAAAAACCACCCTCAGTAGACCCGACCAGGATTCGAACCCTTATCTTCTCGTCATTAGCAGGCCAGTATAACAAGAGAGTGATGCCCTAGACCATTCGGCCCCTAAATCGGGCATTAATGTCTTACAACCCGTCCGAGCTATATAGGTATATTTACATTACTGGGTCAGGGGGAAGAAAGATTAAATTTACGGGAAATGTACCCTGATTCTCGTGAAGGGAGACTGGGAAATAATTTAGGATTAAAAAATAATTATTTCAGTTCACCCATCCAGGATTTAAGCGCCAACCATCCCGTCAACTACAAACCAAACAAGACGAGAGTGACACCTTTGTCCATGTGCTCACCGTCATAGGTTATAAAATGAAATTTTTTTTTATCATAAAAAAATTATTGATTTTCTTCACATTCTAATTGTGACAAATGTATGGTCGAAACTAATTTTTTTTTGCTTGATGGTTTAAGGGTAATTTACTCACAAGTCATGAGATTCTAAGTGTTTATACCAACTTTGGGAAAATTAAAGCCCGAGGACTACATGAGGTGTCGTCACGTATTTTTATGCGGACCGTAAGATATAGGGCCTAACTATCTATCTACGAATATATATATAGCTATGGGAGTTTAGGAAATATATATAAATATTTCTTAAACAATATATATATTTCTAAAACTCCAATAGCTATATATATATATATTTCTAAAACTCCCATAGCTAAAAAATATATTCTTATGGAAGTATACACAACTATTTATAATCAACCCAAATCAACGAGAGAACTTCAACTTGAGATGATAGACCTGCAGTGCAATCCAGATTTAAGAGAATTTCAGCGTCATGAAGAAACATTTAAATTTTAAAATTTCTCTTGATTCTGGTAAATTAACAATCATTCAAGACTTTGCTCGAAAAGTGCAGGTTATTTTTGGATTAACCTATATAGATTTGAACAAACTTTTTCAATAATCCCAATAAAAACTCCCTACGATCAATCATAGTCGATTAACAATTACGTGTAGTTGTAAGAATATCAACTACTAAATTTACACCTGAAATTAAATAAATTATGAAATCAATAATTTGTATTTTATTTAAGAATCACTAATTTTTTTATATATATTTAATAACTTTCTACGTTATATTATGTTTTATATATATATGGTTAATTATTGTTTTTATTTGGCGTACCTTTAGGACTTTTATATTTACATATGTCCCTAGATATTAATTGCGGCCCTTCAGCCAAAAAAAACCTGCCCAGGCCTGGTCTATGACATTATAACTACCTGTTTACGTGTTTTATTTGCGTGCCCTGTCTTACTGCCTGTTCGGGCTATTCGTATATTCACACTAACTGTGCACTAATGAGGAAAGTTGAATTTAGAGGAAAAGTGCTAGCATTTAAATAGAGAGAGAATGAGAATCCATTCAGGAAAAAACACCCTCATTACACTCGATTGGCACTTGGACCCCGATCTCCACGTCCTCGCCAGCCATTTATAGGTATAACTTTTTTTTACAATCTCCAAGCAGATGTTGTGTATGAGGTGTTTACTATATTTGTCAATTCTATTTTAGTGGTTATTTTTCTCTGTTAACCAAGATGAGGAAAAGTTTGTTGACTTTTGTTCTAAAATAAACATAGTTGCTATTTCTATGTTTATAAAAACAAATTTAACTTGTTGATTGAATTTTATGGAAGTCTTATTAATAAATCCTTTTAACTTCAATAAAGGTTATGCCAGTGTCTTTTGTAAATCAATGAAAATATTATAGAACGTGTCCAACAATGTTTATTTGAGAACAAAAGTTTTTTTTTATCAAGAGGGAGTTTCCCAATAAAAAATGAAACGTATAAATGATTCTAAACTTGATTGTACGCCTTTAAGACTATTAATTAAACAATAGTATTTAAAATATGTGCATACATTATGTTTTGGATACACATGGTAAATATTGGCTCGAGGAGGCTGTATGATAGTACCAGCTATCAGTTTCAAAATTCTATATTGTTTAACCAAGAGAAAAGCAAAAGAGGTGGGTGGGGGGGGGGGCGGGGCTCAAGAACCCCTACGAACCCCGTTTATCGGAAGTCCTACCAGTTAATGTTAGAAGCCTTGTCCTTCCTTGTAAAGAAGAAACGGTTTTAGGGATTTAAAAGGAAATTCCTTTAATACTGTATTATATCACATTATAACTTTGATTAGTAAGTGTATTGTATAAAATATTACAAGAAAGACAATGTTTTCCAGCTAGATATTATTTTTCCCTTCGTTAACTAGCTGATGAGTATTGATAACATTAAAGCATGTACTCGTTACTTAGATTAATATCCAATCAAACGACTAAAGATGTATCAAAATTCTCTATTGTTTAATCTAACGTTTAATTATTTTATTTCTCTCGCCTATTCTCAATCATAAGTAGGGATAGCCAAGATATGTGGCACGCCTAACTTTTAATAGTTACTGGCAGTCTGGGGTTCGATTATGACCAGGATCCACCGAATGTGTTTTTTCTTGCTACAGTCAAATTTTCATAGTAAGGCTATTTATCTGACAGCTGGACGAGGTAGATGTTGGTAAGTTGATTTTAAAACAATATGTTGGGCCATCTATGAAAGCTAGCAATAATCAGGTTTGAAAGTCAGTGTGTTCGTGAATACGACACAAGCGTTATTTTAATCGCCTGACTACTAGTGGCACCTGTCGTCAGCGTGACGAAACAGAGAAACTCGACTTGGTTGCCTAGCAACGCCAGTAATTCTGCTGAAGAGGGTCTCGCCGAGACGAGGATGCTTGTCTGTTCAAAACACCCTGACAAGTTTTATAGCTGCGGTAATGAGCTAATTTAATAGAAGATATAAAAAAATTATTTAAATAGAACATGACCTTCTTCGTTGGCCGCATGGTCTAAGGCGTCACTCTTGTGTTAGACTAGAGTGCAAATGGCAGGGAGATCAGGGTTCAAATCCTGGTCGGGTGTACTGAGGCGGGTTTTTCCAAAATGGTTTTCCGCTCTCCCTATACGCAAATGCGAGTACATTTCCTCAAATTAAATCTTTCTCAACCTCAACCTATTAGGGTAATCAGTACATATGCAATCCGTACATATGCGTACAACCTGAACTGGTAGTAAAACGCGGTGCTAAAAAAATATAACCTAGAGTGTCGCAACAGATTAGACCGGGGATATCGGGGTTCATATCCCGGTCGGGTGTACTCGGAGTGGTTTTTCCTAGATGTTTTTCCCCTCTCCCTCCACACAAATATACGTACACTTCCTCTATTAAACCCCCCTCATCCCTAGCTCATTAGCGTTATTAGTACAAATTCGTAACCGGTTGATTAGTCAGACGTGGTGCTAAAAAATATGGATAGTCTAGAGTAACGCGTTCAGAAAAATAAAGTTTTTTTTAATATACTGAGAGTTTCATGAAAACCGGAGCCAATTTACAAGTGATTCCATATAACATAGAAATGTTACTATCTATGAAGGGTTGAGTTAGTAATATGCATAGGCACAAAATAGTAATTCAGAGATATTATTATTGATGAACCTCTCAGGTGGTCGAATGGTTTAAGGTGTCACTCTCGCAATAGACTGGATTACCGATAATGCGCAGATCGGGGCACAAATCCCGGACAGATATACTGTGTGTAATTATCATAATTGTGTTTTCACACTACCTCCACGCAAATGAGGGTACACTTCGTCTAAATCCAATCTTATTCATCCTTAACACATAAGCGTAATAAGGTATATATTATGCATATTCCCTAAACGATAAATAAGAGGCTGCGCTAAAAATAATATATATTTAAGTTATAGAACTTAATTAACTATTCTTTAACCTATTTAATCCTAATTTAATACAAACGATGACTTTAAAGGAATAAATACAAACTAGATTGTCTGCTGAATCTAATAAAGTATAGAAATGCAGAATATGAACTCTGCACTGTTTTGGCTGTAGTGACATAGCACGTTATTGACCCAAGGCTTTAAAATATTACTCTATTTTATTTATTTTTTAGTACCACGTCTCATTACGCGTTCGGTTTTACGCAAATCTATGTACTAATTACGTTAATGCGTAAGGGATGAGGAGCGTTGAGTTTAAGGGAACTGTACCCACATTTGCGTGAAGGTAGAATGGAAAACCACTTACGGAAAACCTCAGTACACCTTACTGGGGTTTGAACCCCGATATCCCCATAATATTCAGTCAAGTCTGTTACTAGAGTGGCGCCTTAAACCATGTGGTCACAGAAGTGGGTCAAATTTAAATTGAATAGGGAGTATTTTATATTAGAAACTTACTTTCGTATAACATTCAATGTTTTCTCCAGATTCGACAAATACCTAGTAGGTGTTGGTATGCATTACATTAGAACACCCTCTATTCGATATAAATAGCAGCATATTAACCCATCAATTAAAAACTAGTAGCTTTAGAGCAGGAGTTGGCAACGCGGTTCTCAAGGGTGCCATGGCGCCCTTTTGATGGATTTTAGGCGCCCGCCTTATATTTTGTATCTCTGTAAATTTTTTGTTAAATAGTTTTGTTTGATAAATAATAAGAAGGTTGTCGAGTATTATTTGAAATTAAACTTCTTTTTTATATATTCATCATTAGTACTCAATTTAATATTCCAATATCTTCATAAATACATTTTTAACGAAAGCCCACTTTGTAACATGCCTCAAAATTTGAGGCTCAAATATTTAAATCTGAAGAGTGATAATATTATAGTTTATGTTTTGTTTATTACAAGTAAATATGTATATTATCAACTTGTCACTAATATATACATAAATAAAAGGTGAAAATTCAAACATAAAAATCGACATTTTTCTTGGCGCCTCCAGAGGAAAACATATTTTAGAAAATAGTTCTTCATGCTTAAAAGGTTGCCGACCCCTGCTTTAGAGTATTAATAAAACACAGCCATATTTTTCTAGATAGTAGGTAACAATTTGAGTAACAAATAATTTATAAGTCTATTTTGAACCGCATCTTACTTAGTAGCCAGGTTATCGGTATTTTTAACCAAAATAATGCGTTAAGGATGATGAAGTAGTAGTTAAAGGAAATACACACACTGGCTGAGATGAAAACACTGACCTTAACACCACTAGTGAACTAGATTAGACAAGCTTGACTTTTAGCTCGCGTGACAAAGCTCATAAGCTCATTAAAAACAAATTTTTATTAAAGCTTGTGAAACATTGAACACAAATAATTTGCACAGATACTTGTGGCGTTGAGTAGACTATAGTATGATTTTGGTAGGAAGGACAGTAGAAGTTAGTTACTAAAATTACTAAAACAATTTTAATATATTCATACATCAAGTCATGTTATCTGCAGTGGTCACTTTTGATATATATTATCATTACCTATAATATAACACAAATATTATAGTAAAATGTTATCAATGTTGACCATAAAAAATAGTTTGAATTTTCTCTACTCTTCTTCCAACCAAAATCGGGGTATAGCAAGGCCCTGATTTAAGAAAGGGCTACAGGGCCTAACACCTCAGGGGCTCAACAAATTCTAGTAATAATAATAATAATTTTCTTTTTTAGATTGCAGTTAGGCAATACTTTTTTTTACTTGCAATATCAACCTTTATTTATTTATTACAAAATATTACTTAATCACTAAATAGCTGATTTTTTGTTTCAAACATATCTAATTTATTGTGATGACAGTATTTAATTATTTAAATAATATCTTTAACAGTTATTTTTGTAAAGTAAAAATGATAATATCGAACCGTTTTAAAGCTATATATTGGTTTCATGTTCTGTCCTTCACCATTTTAGAGCCTCCACAACCTTAAATCTGGCTCTGAAGTTAACGATGGCTTGCTCTATTTTATTTGTCCAATGCGTGTACTGTGATGTTGTACTAGTAAAAAAAATCACAAAGTTTTGTGACAGTTACGATATAATGATTCTTAATAGTGTGTTCAAAGGTAAAGCTATTCATAAATATAGCCTTTGGTTGACATGGAAATGCCTCTTAGGCATGAAATATGTCACAAATCTTTTAGCTCTTTCTTATATAATAAGTTTATTATCTGAATAAACTACAGTTCATATAGAATGTACTATTCAAGCCAAAACAATGGTTTCCATTACTATTGATATCCATTAAGCAAATCTTTGCTGTCGCCCAAAGCAAAAGTCCTAGGGGGCATTCCAATGAAATGTAGTTGCTATAGTGTTAAAAAATATATATTATTTAAATTAAATAATCTAATAAATATTCATAAATAAATAGCATTTAAATATGTATTCTAATATGAAGAATAAACTTTTTTATGATTGATTATCCGTTTTAGTGGCCGAATGATCTAAGGCGTCACTCTCATGTTAGACTGGCCTGCTGATGACGAAGAGATCAGAGCTTGAATCCCAGTTGGGTCTACTAAGGGTGGTTTTTCCTAAATTTCTTCCCACTTTCCTTCCGAGAAAATGTTGGCAGACTACCTCTAAAATGTATCCTTACTCATCCCAACCCCGTTAGAGTAAATATTAAATACCGTATGCGTATAACCTGAACAGGAAGTAAGTCCCGGTCTATAAAAAAAATTACTTTTATGGTTTTATGACGTTCTGTGTCACTTTGTCAGCGAATCGCTTTGATATTTAATTAAAATTTTTGTAAATATAATAATAATAATAATAATAATAATAATAATAATAATAATAATAATAATAATAATAATAATAATAATAATAGAAAAGTAAGAGAAAATGTTTTTGCGCACATTGATTAAGGTGGGAATGTAGGGAATGCGAGAAAAGTCCGGTATTTTTTCAGTTTTTATAGCAAAGCTATTTTTGGCCAAAATAAATAAAATATTGCTTCAATAGAAACATAGAGATTTATTTTCTTCACATGGTAAAATCAACAGTTTTTTAGTATCTTCCATGAGCATAGTGGCATTAATAACACATTTTTAAATGAGAAAAAGCGTCATTAAATTCTAAGACATCCTTGACACATATTCAAGAACTGTCAAGGTCACCATATGAAGAAAGTTAAACTCTATGTTTTTAATAAAACAATTGTTTAGTTATTTTGACCCAAAAATTGTTTTTTTATAAAAATTGCAAAAACCCTTAACTTTTAACGCGTCCCCTACATCCTCTCCTTAAGTCTTGACAAATGTTTGTGGCTTGTAAACATGGCTTCGCCTGGTAGACAAAACTGGCGGATGAATATGTAACAAAACATTTGATTGTGATTCAGAGGGGAAATTTAATTATGTTAGTGATAATTCAAGTGATATTTGAAATGATGAAAGTGATGTTGACGTGCAAGAAGAAGAAGAAGAAATTGAAAAACCATCAACCTCGTTTATCAGGGTTCAAAACCATATTGATTTTGGGTTCGGGAAATTTACCGCAGTCAATTGCAAAATTTATTGGTGACATTGCAGGATTAAACACGCCATTTTCATCCTTATTAAAACATTTCTCTATGTCAGTATTCATCCACATAGCAAAACAAAGTGAGGTATTCTCTAACCAGTTTCTTGACAAAACGCATGATTTACTTTCTAGTTCTAGATTTAATACTTGGAATGGTTGTAATGCAGCAGACATTCAAGCAATGGTTTTCCCTTAAAATCGGATTGGGAATGTCTAAAAAGACTTCTCTTTAAGAATATTTAAACGCGTCACAATGGTTAAATAATACACCAAATCATTCCATTGTAATGGGGGGCATTCAAGTATCACATACGGACCGTTTTGCCCATTTTAGACCCCCCTCCTCCCCTTTGTAAGCAAAAATAAGCAAAAGCCCCTCCCGTCTTGCTTACAATTATATTTGTTGACATTTTTATAATATTTTGACAGGAATAATCGTTAGTTTTTATGCAATTCATAAATATATGGCAAGTATTAAAGTAAAGGCATAATATGTAGCAAAATATTAACAATAAACACTGTTGCCAAATGAATTTAAATGTATTGTACTACACAGGGAAAATTAAAAAAAAAGTTATAAAATTATTTTGATTTACATTTATTTTAGATTATATAAAAAGTATGACTAGTCAATATATGAATTATTATAGCTATAAAAAGCTCAAAGCTACTTTAGATCTGATGATTCAGGTCCTTGAATCCACGTCTCAACACTTTTAATTACTATTAGGGGTTCATTTGGGGTGGCTGGGTCACTGCACCAATATTGCCCTACTCTCTCTGTCTTACGTTAGCAATGTTCTGACCCACCCTTTCCCTCTTGTCAGGAAAAATAAGCATAACTCGATGCCCCTCACGCCCCCTAAGGTCCTTACGTAATATTTGAACGCCACCATGTCAAAGGATAAGTACTTCCTATTACGTTATTTTTCTACACTCCAATAAGACTGTTTATAATCCACTCCTCAAAATTAGGCCTATCATAGAACTTGTAATGAATACTTACTTTAAACACCTCTCCCCTGGCTCACAACTGTCAGTTGATGAAAACATTCTCCGTTTCAGGGGGGGGGCAATGGTTCAAGCAACACCAGCCAGCAAAACCTTCGGCCAAGTGGGGTGTCAAAGTTTGGTTTATTTGCGAGTTAAACTGGGTTTGTTTGTAAATTTGATGTTTATTCAGGTAAATCTAAGGATTTAGGACGGATATATTACTGAGCCAATAGGGGAAAGGGTTGTTTTTAGCCCCACAAAAATGTTTGGAGAAAAGGACACATTGTAATATATTGTGATACTTTTTTTTCAAGTCATGTTCTTTTTCATAAAATAAAAACAAGGGACTTAGGTGAATGAGGAGCTGTGAGTTCAAACGGAAGAGGTCTTTCTATTGAAATGAAGCCGCAATCGTGTAAAATTAAAAAATTGCTATGAGGCGAAATTTTGGATGACTGCTTTATGAGGCGAAATTTTGGATGACTGCCAAGAAAAATATAATTACCTGTACTTGGCAAGATGCATGGAGAGAGAACATTCTATCTACTGTTCGTAATAATGATACTGAATTAGTGCAAGTACGCTCCAAGCAAGGGAAAATGGTTTCCGTATTTTGTATGAACCCAAATTGGTGGCCCACACCAGTAAATTAATGAATCGAGTAGAAAAATTTGACCATATATCTACAATCTACAGGTATACCCACAAAAACATAAAGTTGTACCATCTTCTTTAGTAATTTTTGGTTGAGACCGCCCTTGTTAATGGTTGAATCACTTACATTATGGCTATAGGTAAAAAAAATTCTGGGACTAATTACCGCCATGCAGTGATTGAGGAGCTGTCGCCCAGTGTCTGCTAAAAGAGGAAGAAAATTGGACTCTTTACCAGAAGCTCGACGGAGTGAACGGAACTACATTCAACAGTTTGAAGAAAAGTTCCACAGACCTGAATGTTGTGTTTGATCTTTGAGGTCATCACAGTGCCAAAAACAAGGGGAAAAAAATACTAAGAGGGAATATACCTCATTATACTGTTCAGCATGTCTGGGAAAACCGGCCAAATGTATCGTTCCTAATTTTAAAATATTTCACACCAAAAGGTACTACAAATTAGTCTGTACGTGTTATAAAAGATTAATATCAGTTACCAGCTACATGTATTATAAATTTTATGTTTTTTAAAAATAAAATTTAAAAAGATCTCAATTTTTAGTAGGCAGCTAAGGGATATTATGTTTGAAAAAATTATGCAGCGAATTAGTTAGGGGGAAAGGGTCGCCACTTTTTATTTATTTATGTTTTTCTTTTTTTTTTCCGGTATTTCCGTACTTTATTACTATTTTGCGCCATGTAGAAGGTGTGGGTTATTTATACTATACGTATTACATACAACTGGGGTGCAAATTTTAAGTCTTGTCTAGAATGCATGAAACCCTTGAACTGGTTCTGATGGTTGACAGATGTATTTAAAAATTAATACATCTGCTTTCCTCTTAGAAGTTACTTGGTTTGAACATTGGTCAAAAAATATAAAAGAAATAGTTGGTTTGTTGACGCATCGTGCGACAATTTTGAAATGGTGATTTTTGAGTGTAGTCATTAGATTGTAGAAATTTAAGTTGGAAAATAAATGTATAGCTTACTCACATCTCCAAATTTATTCTAATTAAATATATACTTCACATACAGACAATAATATACAGTGCGAAAAACAAAGTTTTAACGTTAATACTTGTACTGATCAGAAAGTGTGTTCAGTAATATTAAAATTATATTTATTTGTAGTAGTTAGGTTTAAATTCGTCATTTTTAAAAATATGTGTCAAATTTCAAAATTATAATATTTAAAATTATTCTTTTACAAGGACTTGAATTTTAGAAATATTATCTATCAAAACTTACATTTTAAACACATTTGAGTGTTCATTGCATTATGCTGAAGAGATTTGCAAGCTAAGGGCTAAGTTATTTGTTAGTTTCAAACTATTTTTTATTCTCTTGATGGGTTTGATTTCTGTAGTTCGGTAATTTTTAAGTAACGTGTTAATTCATGGAATTAATGGCTCAATTGTTAGTAAAATTTATCTAAATATGGTTATATGATGTTATTGCCATGAGATTTAAAGCTAAGGGACGCGAAGGTATTAATATCTCAATCAAGTAATGACAGAGTATTTATCTTACCACTAAGGGACGATATAGTATTTCCTTTACTGCTAAGGGACGAGAGAACAGTTTTCTCATCACCAAGGGACTAAATAGTATTTCTCTTATTACCATTGAACGATATAATATTTCTCTTACCACCAAGGGACCAATAAGTATTTCTCTCAGCACCAAGCCACTAAATAGTATTTAACTTACTACCATGAGACGATAAGTATCACTCTCACCACTAATGGATGGTATAGTATCAATCTCACCACCAAGTATTTCTGTCCCCACTTAGAGACGATATAGTATCACTCTCACCAATAAGTATTTCTGTCCCCACTTAGAGACGATATAGTATCACTCTCACCACAAAGTATTTCTGTCCCCACTTAGAGACGATATAGTATCACTCTCACCACTAAGTACTTCTGTCCCCACTTAGAGACGATATAGTATCACTCTCACCACTAAGTATTTCTGTCCCCACTTAGAGACGATATAGTATCACTCTCACCACTAAGTATTTCTGTCCCCACTTAGAGACGATATAGTATCACTCTCACCACCAAGTATTTCTGTCCCCACTTAGAGACGATATACTATCACTCTCACCACTAAGTATTTCTGTCCCCACTAAGAGACGATATAGTATCACTCTCACCACTAAGTATTTCTGTCCCCACTTAGAGACGATATAGTATCATTCTCACCACTAATATGGATGGTATAGTATCACTCTCACCACTAAGTATTTCTGTCCCCACTTAGAGACGATACAGTATCATTTTCACCACTAAATATTTCTGTCCCCACTTAGAGACGTCAATTGATTTATGTCACTACTAAGCAACGACAAAGAATTTGTACTAATACAAAAGGACTCTGGCGTATTTCTATTATTAGTAAACGATCCCAATGGATTTGTTTCATCACAACTGAGATATTTTAAGTAATTCTTACTTCCTCACCATCACTGTTAAAAGTGGTCTTCTACCCTATAACGTTAACCGAATCACTAGACATATATATATATATATATATATGAAGTAATGCTAATCCGTTTCCCGATACGGATAAAAGTTATCTCAATCAGTATCACGTCCGATTATCGAGCTAATGGTCCCAGGGTCTCTATTCTAGGTACGGCGAGAAAATATTTATTTGGTAGAATTGGGGGCTCACATTTCAATGTAATAAACTTTAGGGCTATATATAACTATATATAAAGTTAGAATATTTAATTCACACTTTTATCAAAACTGACACGCTATTTGTAGAGTTATAGTTATATAAGAGCAAATTATTTAAATGTGAGTACAATAAATGAAATTGACCACATTTTGGCAAACACCGAAACTAGTACTTGCAAGACAACCTAGCTTCTGCGCCCACGTGAAAACAATATATATATACAAAATACAACTTTATATAATATAGTTAGAGTCTGGGCCTGTGCTTACTAAACACGTGAACCAAGATTTAAACCTAAAAACAAATGTTGATAGGCGAAACCTCATGAAAAACAACGCGTCACTATGGCAACGCCAATTTAAACTTTCAGATAAAAGTTATCAGGTACTTAAACCTCCCGATAAAAATGTTATGGATAAATACATTTTATCTGGCAGTCATAAGACGCACTTTTAGCTTATCGACCAAATACAAATATTTATCAGCCAGATTAATAATTATCCATGAGTCATAAGACCGGTCCTAAATGGTTGTATTGTTTGTGCAGTGGCATTCCTTGACGATTGTAAGAATTCCCGCGCAGGTGGTCTTCTACGAGTGTGTGTATCGGGAAACCACAGCTGCTATGCCCTGATTGGTGCAGACTGAGGTGGAAAGGGCCTCTGATTCCTCGCGAATGTTCTTTATATTTGAGAGAGAGGTAATAAAATGGTTGAAGACAATGGAGGTGTGGTTCAGGAGAGTAAATAAATTGGTAATTTAATCATATATTAAATTGTGTAGTGCCAAACGTACATTTAACTATCTTAGTAAAATAAATTAGCTCCAGTCTATAAAACTGATATCAACGGCTGTAGGATTGTTGTGCTGACCACATGACACCCTCTATTCGCAAATTCTAGCAATATCATTGCCAACGGAGGCGGACCTTAGGTCGGTATAGCGCAATCTTGGGCTCACTTCATGGAGATATTTTATTTTAAAAAAAGGTTGTATATTAAATCAAATATTTTGGTTAGCGCTACCAAACAACTTTATAAATTTGGGATCAATTGTAATCTTGGCTAAGCATTTGGAAGATAAAAAAAACAACCTTATTTTAACCATCCAGACACTTATGACTCTAATTTGGTAATCGTAGAAATTCTTTTTTTTAAAGTCTTTAGCATATTTTCATCTGGTTTTACACCTCATATTTACCATATCATTTGACGTACGAAGTTGTAATATAAATGTCTACATTTGATACACCAATAAATACCTTTATTAATTGGCATTTTCTACGTCCAGTACTTCACTACAGTCTATAACAGCAACCCCACGAAATTATTATTCAAAGTGAGAGCCAACTTAATTAAACCTTGGACACAAACTGAACCCTGTTTGAACAGGTATTCAAAATGAAATGTTAATCAAGTAACGGAGCAATCGCATCTAACAGCAATGTATATAATTAAATTTTCGTTAAGGGAAAAAATTAATTATGATTTATTAAAGGTAAAACATTAATTGAAAATAATTAAAAGTAAACTACATGTAGTAATAGAATTATAAGATTTTAAATTATTTTAGAATAATTTAGTCTGGCTTTATACTCCTGTTGAAATATATTATAATAGCAATAACAAAATCGGCCAGTATTTATTAAAATATTAAAACAATCCGGATTTTTTTTCAACATTTTTTTCTACGTCTTGATATTTTATATTAAGTTATTCAAGTTATTCCTTCAACTCCGCTCAGAAAATAATAATAACGTAAGGTCAAGATAAAAAAAATGAGGCCAATAAGGCAGAGCTTATTATTCAACTTTATTGTGGTATCTTTCTGTGTTTAGTTGATCAAATTAATCAGATCAGAATAATTTAAAAAGGGTGAAACTAATCGGGGGTGAGGGCGTGGTTGGTGTGAGAGAAAATATAAAGGAATTTGTCCGGAAGGAATGTTTTTTGCATAATATTATGGTTTTAACTATTTTTAAGCTCAATTACTTTAAAATAAAAAATAAAAGCACTAATTGAAAGTTAAATATATATAAATCCGGTTATATTAATTTAAAAGGGTTAATTACTTGTTATGCAATATATTACTAACAATTTACATTTAATGTTCAACTGGAGATGATACAAACGTTTATGTCCTATCCAATTATAATACTTTAGTGTCAACATATAATTTAAACTGTATTATGTGGTTACCAACGTTCAAATAAAATATAAACTTCAGCAAATAACATTTCTTTCCCTACTTTTTATTTGGCGTTGAAAAAAAATGTGTGCTTCTGGCATACTGTAGTTTGCAAATTCACATGGATTCTATGGTTAAAAATGGTTATTTTAACAAAAATAAAAACCCCAAAAGACACCCTTCAAATATTTGAGCTGGTGTGTCCTCTTAAAACTGGTATATTTATTACTAAAGCTGTTCAACAAATTAACGATTAATGACGTTATAATGTAGTATCTGCAATCACATAACCCTGAAATGGTAGCTACAACATGAATATGATCGTAACACTTTTATCGTAATGGTTGTCTAAATACACCCCTTACCGCGTCACGTTCGCCCTAAATTCACAAGAGCAATCTACAGTATGCAATCAAGTTTCGGTTTAAAAACATGGACTGTGTGCCATTATTTTAACTACATATTACACCGAATAATATAACTGACTGCACAAGTACATTGACTACTAACAACATAACTACCTGCTTCGGTGGCCGGATGGTCTAAAGCAGGGGCTCTCAACCTTTTTGAGCTGACGCCCCTCTTGGTAGATCATCAAATTCCCACTACTCTCCCCTCCCCCCCAATATATTTTTTAATCAAATGCCCACGTCCACATTTCCCAATATTCTTTGAGACGGTTATAAAAAAATATTTTAAAAAATCTTGTTTTCTAATCACTTCTTTATACAAAAACCAATGTAACACTGGCGGCGTAACTTTACAAATAAATCGACTGAAAATTAATGTGATGGTTGACAGAATTTTGTCTTTATGAATTCTTGAATATTGGGTCTGACAACTGGTAGGCAGTGTTGCCAATATCTTACTTTGAAAAATGAATTGAAAAAAAATAATGTCTTCAATTCTTAGCTGATTTTAACGTAATTTTCAAATTTTTCTACGCTCCCTCTGAAAGTGCTTCACGCCTCTCCAGGGGGGCGTGGCCCCCAGGTTGAGAACCACTGGTCTAAAGCGTCACTCTCGTGTTTGATTAGACTGTTGATGAAAAATATATCCGTGTTATAATCCCGGTAGGGTGTACAGAGAGGTTTTTAAAAATGTTTTCCCATTCTTTCTCCACGTAAATGCGGGTACACTTCCTATATATATATTCAACCCTCCTTATCCTTAGCTCATTAATGTAGTTAGTACATATGCATATAACCTGAACAGATAGTAAGAAGTTGTGCTAGAAATGATAATAAAACAACTAAACTGAGAAACTACGACTACATACCTTCCATAGCGGCTTATAATATTGAAGAAGATTTATAGGATAGTTTATGACTGATTTATAATAAGTATGTGTGTGTGTGTGTGTGTGTGTGTGTGTGTGTGTGTGAATAAGGAAAAATGTAATATTTCAATGTCAATTGCTTATAAAAAATATATTTTGAACAGACTTAAATTAATTGCAGTAAAAATGATTTGAGAAGAAACCATATCAAATTGGAAAAGTTCATCTCTGTTATGCAAGGTTGGACTGTATGATATAAGCTACCTGCAGTGAGTAACAGACCCAACTATTTTTGACACAGCAAAAAACATTATTCAACTCACAAGAAGCCACAAGATCTCAAATAGTCGCTCGTCAAAGCAACTTTCAGTTTAGTTTACACAGCAGATGTTAAAATGGTTTATTTTTAAACACTGGTTTACTATCGAAGAACTCAATTGCTTGTTTGAGACCATCCTAAAACAAACACACTTAGAAGAGTCAATAGATATATCAAGGAAGATGGACGGTTAAGTTGATAAAAGTGAATATTGAGTTTATGGGGCTATTAAAGTTTTAGTGATCATCACACTCTTTAAGTTCTCAGGCTACCTATAGACAAGAGTTATATATCATGGGGAGTTCGGGGATCAAATCTCGGTCGGATGCACTGGAATTGATTTACAAGATTTGACTTATCATCGTAGATAACCCATTCTCTCTCTCCACACTAGCGAAATATATCTCCTCTAAAACTATTCACCTCATATCTGCTCTTCAGTTAATTCACTTATTCCAAGGATTTTAAGCGTACTAGCTAAAGTAACTATTTCATGTTATTGGGTAAATATAAACACAGACTATCTTATTATAGCATAGATAGATGCCTATACAAGATCGCGGGAAAATTAATGGTACTGTACATAATAAAGTGTCGCATGCCATATTATTCAAACATATACCCACAAACGCTACTCCACCCACCCAGTCACCAGTGGCGTACTCTGATAAAATTAATAGGTATGCTCTACTCTAAAAGTTGCAAGGAACATTTGGGGGCTGAGGACCCTCAACCACCGTTGTCCAAGAACGTCAAGGGATTATTTCAAGGGATATATTTGAAGATATGTGCCTATAGAGTAGTGGTTCTCGAACATTTATTATTTCCCCTTAACCGTATGCTATCTTAGGAAATTTTGAGGCCCCCCCTACTCCCACATTATCTCTTTTATTTATTTATCCATAACGATGATCACCATCCACTCAAAATGTAATAAAAGTAACTCCCTGGCGCCAGCCCGCATCCAGGATATACCTACCGAGTGGCTACCAAGCTGTTTGGCGAATTAGTGCCAACTCTTGCGGATAGTAGGGTATCATGTGGTCAGCACAATGACGTATCCAGCCATTAAACTCGGCTTTCTATACCGGAGCCACTACTACTTTATTCGAGCAACTCCTTATTTATCCACACCAGGCTGAGTCTACCCCGTTCCAGACCCACTGCTTCCCAGAAAATCTGGAAGCGCCGGGAATCAAACCCGGGACCTCTGGGTCCGTAGCCAGAAACAATGAACACTAGACCACAAAGGCGATCCTCAAATTGTAATGATATCTACATGGTTAGAAATTTAAGTACATATTAATATCGGGGCTAGGAGTGGTATGGGCACATTTCTGAATGCATAAGAGAGACATATCATAGTAAATTAGCCTAATGTAATTAAAAGCACACAGTTAGCAATACTCAAAGCAAAACATCATAATAAGAGTAAAACAAAGTGGTACATGGATCAAGCATCCATCAGATCTTAGTAGGAGGGAATCAGGTGGATTGTCCAACACACGTTGTAATTAAAACTATTTCATAAAGCTTAACTTATCTCACACAATGCTGCTTGAAAACAAACAAGTCTCCCAACTTGAAAATTTATGCTCCAGAAGCTATTTAGATGTGTAAACTCTGACTAACATAGGAGAGATTATCTCGGACTATTAATACTCTATCACTACATCATTGGTTTATTGCTAAGATATTTACACCTATCTTTTGCTGTAAGCAGTGGTGCACCCAAGGGGGAGAGGGGCAAACAGGGTATTTGACCCCCCTTTACCCAAAACCACAAATAATTGTAATAGAAATTTAAATAATATGAAGTATAATTAGAATATTTAGCATTGAAGATGTGTCGAATGTATAGGCTACATTTTAAGACCAGACTTTTGACTTAAGCCTAATATTAAAAAGGTTTACAGTTACACACAAAATTAACAATTTAAAAAACCCCATAAACAATAGCTTCGATACCATTTGCATTATTTAAATCTCTTAATTACTATAAAACTAATCCAAATAATTTCCAAAAGCTTAAATTAATATTCATAAATATTCTCAGCCTTCAGGGGTCGGGGGGCTGTGCAACCCCAAACCCGCTCTATCCATCAAAATTTCATTCTTGCTGCAGCCTTGATTGAATGCCTGCCCCAAAATAAATGGCTGGGTGCACCACTGATTAAGTAAATTATATAAAAATATATTTTATGTTACCTTTTCCTTCTAAATCATCTTGAAATGGTGAAATTACACTCCTGACTTTTGGGATTATTTGATGTATAGTTATATAAAATCACAATGACAAATGTCAATGACAATGTCAAATAAAAACTAAATGAACACTATTAAAACTCCACGAACACTTTCTACTAAAGAAAAACAAGAATTACCTTCGTGTCAACTACGGTTAAAGTAGCCTCGTCACCCCCCCCCTCCCCCAACCCTTCTTAATCTACCAGTTTTGAAATGCTTACATTTGAAAGAGTGGTTAAATGTGTTTGCCAAACACATGATAATACATGTGACTAGAATGCCTAAACATAACTCAATTTATTTAATTAGTGTATAATTGAAAGCTTGTTCTGTATACTAACTATTATTTTACAATTAGTTTTATATATATTTTATGTAATTTTACTTAAACTATATTAATTTAGCTTAATAAATACACATTGTGACCTTGAATCTTTTTTCAATAGTTGGCACAATGCTTTGCTTGCTATACATGAACAGCATCATCTGGGGTGTAAAAATCCGAACTCATTGGCCAATGGCTTGCGGGCAAGCGGAAAGGGAATGTGTTGCAACCTCCTAGACATTGGGCAAGGTCATTAGAGCCTCCCTAGCTTGCCTTGCTGTTTTCAAGTAGCAAGCCCTGGGTTTCCTATTGTGTTAAGTAGAGCCTTTTGGAAGAGTAATTACTTAAAACACAGTATTCTTGGAATATGAACCAATATTAGTTTTAATATTAATAATTCATTACATGCATATTTATTAACAATTTAAACATTAGTATTTACACAGTTAGCACAAACATTGAATTAAACAAAACTAATCCATATTATTATGGGTATGTGGCGCAGGACTAGCATACCCGGAGAATACGCCACTGCCAGTCACAGTAGAATTTGAATAGGAAGAGCTTTTTATAAAATGCTATTATTTTTGCAGCCTAAGTTGTTGTATTTTCACCATTTTAACAGTATTATTACTTTCTAATATCAAGAGAAATTATTGTGATATTGAAAATTTTAGACCTCAAGATTATAATGATGATTAATTTTTATGTGTGTCCAAACAAAAAAAAAGTTGATTTTATATTTTTGTCTGTCCCTGGCCACAGATCTGAAATGGTTTAATGTATTTATTAAAACTTGATGGCTTTATATATTTATGTTATGGGGCATTTAAATAATTTTATTGAATTCTAAATTTTTTGAAAATGGCTCCAATAATTTTGTTTTAAATTGATATCTGGGGAGTTTTTGACCTCCCAAATAACATTGTTTGCTTGGTTTTTGGTTAAAAATTTCGTTAAAGAGTTGTCTAATGATTTTTTAAAGTTTGAAATATTTCTAAAATGGCTCAAACGATTTGGTTTAAAATGTATACCTGGGTAGTGTTTGATATGACAAATAAAAAAGTATTTTTTGGGGGGAAGGGGGGAAATTATTTTAAGAATAGTTTACTGAAAACTTTTTTTCAATTTAATATTTTAAAAAATGGCTCAAGCGATTTGGTTCAAAATGGGTACCTGTTAAGTTTTATAAATTATAAATACTTGTATTTTGTTTTAGTTTAAAAATATATTTTATTGTAGTTTACTAATGATTGATTTTTGTAAAATGTGAATTAAAAAATATATTTCAAATGAATTTATCTAAAATAGATATCGGGAGAGTATTTTACATGATCAGTAATAATGTATGTTTATTTTTCCAAAATAAATTTATTTTAGGGTAGTTTAATTACAACAAATTATAACAAATTCAAAAATTTTCTTAAGTGGCCTTTTAGATTTGAGTTAAAAATGGGTATGTGTGAATAGTTTTTCTCTGATGAATAAGAAAATGATTTATTTTTACAAATTAAAAATAAATAATTTTATGGTGGATTAGAAAAAACTTAATTTTGAAAATTTAATACTTATTGAAAATATGTGAACAATTTGGTTTAAAATTGATACATAAGAAGTGTTTATTATGATTAACACGATGATGTGTTTGTTTTTATGAACGATACTTACATGAGGGTAGTTTAATACGAACCTTTTTTTGAGAATTTTCTTCAAAGCTATAATACACAATATGAGAAAGTTGGTGCGATTGTCTTGTACCATTTATTGTATAGGTATTGACATTATCTCTCAGATACAGATCACATGAATTGATGTTCGTGAAAGTAAATCAAGTAACTTTTCTAGGCATCCGAAAAATGGACTGCACCTTTACCTCTACGTACAAGTAGACCCTAGACAAGGTTGTTAGAATACAAGGTTACCTCAGTCCCTAAACCTGCCAGCAGTTAACTTTCTCCCCTCGTCAAACCCCGCCGTGACGTAGTCTGGTGAACGTACTGCAGCTTAGCGACAAGGGTCCCGTAGTAAATTACCAGCGTTTGGATTTACAGTGTTTCATGTAGTTACGATTGTGTTTAACCCTTTTGCTGCATAATTAATTTTTACTTCTTACCTTCAGAAATGTAAATTATAGGTAAAAAATTTGAAATCTGAAAATTTGCATGATGATCATGATTATGATTAAATAATGTGATTTTCAACTAGTAATGCATTTTAAATATTAAATTTAGCACCACATTGTCTATAAATTGCATAATAATATATATTTTATATCGATAAAATTGTATATGTCACATTTTATTTACGTTACATTTTACCCAAATGCAATGTTATTCTGCTATCAGAACCATTCTTTATTTTACTTT